>VZRW01005835.1:1147114-1600080 GCA_013398125.1 Aegotheles bennettii | reverse complement strand
CACTGAGTGTCTGAAACTTGCCAAGATCATCTCAGTCCACCTGTGAAAAAGTCGAGTTTGTGACAGGCAAGAGTGAACAGATAATCAATAACAAAGCAGACAGTCTTCAGGGAGGGAGGCTTTTTGCCCTGATAACAAACTGAAGGAGAAAGACAACTGGTGTCTAGAGACAGGGAAGAGCAAAGGAATTTTACCTCTACTAATGTGGTAATAATGAGTTTATATAAACTAAGGGAATGCAAACTTTTCAGATGCATGAAGCAACTAAATCCAGAAATATTTTAAAATGTAACAGGCATGAATAGCACAACAGAATAGAGTCCCCTTTGTGGATTTGTAAGTAGTGCAATGCTTGGTTATAAACAACTTCAGACTATAAGGAGGAAACAAAAATGCTCTTGGTCTCTCCAGAGAGGCTGTTCATGTTCTGGCACACACCTAAAAGGAAAGGACTGCCCTCACAAGTCACCTTGACACACAATTTCTGCCCCTCAGTTTCTTACTACTGTCCCTTTTTCTGAGCAATCTCTCTGCAGAGTAGGAAAAATATCTGAGCTTTGCAGGTTGGTTTCTCTGGGAGAATAATGTTAGTGACACAGAGGCTGCAAATACTCTTGTACACAAAAATCCCCCAAACAATCCCATCTTCTGGGATTTTCAGCTCACAGTCAGGTCTCAGTTCTCAAGGAGCAACTCCAGACCAGGAAAGAGCTTAATTTGAGTTGGGGCAAAGACTTTCGCCTAACTCTTTTTATCCAGAATCTTGTATAGCCAAAAGTTAATGGATTCTTTCTAGAAGGACTGAAAATTTACTGGTACACCAATAAGGAGAAACTACAAGTGCCTGTGCAGCAGCATTGCTTGGCAACACCTCTGTGTCACAAATATGAGAACGATGGTACTTGCCAACCCCACATAACTCAGGTAAGTTTTGTATCATAGGGCTGAGCTCTTTCACTGCATACCCTTCTAGAGGAGACGTTTTATCAGAGGGGTCTAAGTAACAGCTGACACTAATGATTTTTAAATAAAACAAAAATAGAAAGGTTCCAGTATTTTGTATCGGTATATTTTCAAAGGCCACTGCTGTTTCATAAAACTAATAAAATATAAAATCAATGCAAAAATCCAGAATCAAAATTGCAAAATTAAAAAAGTCAAAATTAAGTTGATTTTTATCCCAGAAACTAAAAAACTCTGAGGAATTCCAACAATATATTTCTGAACTATCGAAAACCCCACAAATCCTGAATTTCAGCCAGCTTCAGTAAACAGTTTATCAACACTCATTACTCACAGTCAGTGTACCACTGCACACAGCCTTAACATATGCTGCCTGACACCCAGACTCCCAGGAAAGAGGGCGACTGCTCTGAAGATCTGGTTACTTAAGCCTGAGAGCTAAGAGACATAAAGGAGATGAATCTGTAATTATAGCCCAGTTACTATGCAAATACTTCAGCACACTATCTTGGTAAGAAATCTAGGTCTTCCCTTTCAGAACAGTTTCATTATTAAAAACGATTATTGCCTTTATTCCACCACTGTGATATTTCATGCATCTTATATAGCACAGATAAGGAGCAAACAAGAACAAACAGCTTTTACCTCTGCAATCTGCACTGGCAGCATCAAAACCGCAGCCCTGAAAGGACCTGAGATGAGAAATACCCAGGGGTTTTAAATCTGCTGTTAGCAGAAAGCCTAAATAATAAGTTGCATCTCATATTTTAAGACTGCAGATATTTTTAACAAGTTCATCACACCATACACAGCCGAACCCGCACAGGTCAGACCCACCACGATTCCTTGTGTCATGCAGGTGGTGAGTCCATAACGGATCATTAACATGTTGTCCTGGCTGTGAACAGGGTTTTTTTAAGTCTGTTTCCTTCTGCTGCTAATCTTGACTGTGCTTGTGTGATAGAATTAAGACAGGAATTTCACTGAGGAGTACATATTAAAAAGGGTGGTGCTCTCCGAAGCCTGCTTGCATTTCTAGCCCCTGTAAGCAGGGCAGGAGGGAGCAGGCAGCCAGAGTTGCCAGGAATGCACTGATACAGACTTGGCTGTTCTACACGATTATTGCTGACAGGCACCAGAGCTGACACTGGATGTGCTAGTATGAATGCTATGCGGACACAACTGGGCTAAGCATACTGTACTGGATAAGCACATCAGACCTAGGCTATGCATAGCATGGTTTTATCTGTAGTGTAGGCAAGCTGTTTTAAAGCAGCTTGGCTGAAACGTAATTCAGAGAGGAGAAAAATCCACAGGCAAAGACTTGCATTGAAAATGTCCTGCACCCTAGCCACAACTTCATTATCTCACATTCACTGAACTACTTCAAACATCCAACATGTTATTCACAGCCACACAGTTTTCACAGAATCAGCAGAGGAGGGAAAAAAGGTGCTTTAAAAAGAACTTTCTGCTCAAGGAAGGAAAAAGCAAGCTGTCCTGTGTACTTCATCTAGTCCCTTGCATTTATTAAGGGTAAAATAATTTCTCCTCACGTAAACGGAGCAGATACAGTGTCTCTCCCCAGGGCACCAGAAGCCACAAGGGCAAGCTAGATCAGGCTTACAGGACTGATGTAACCCTGTGTAAGGTATTACTTCATGAAGTGGCGAGTTAGCAACATGTTTGCTGCAAAATATTTTGTTTGCATCTTCTGTCGTGCAAACAAAAGCAGTAATTGTGGGGATATCTGCTTTGATTTCTCTGTGCTGCTCCCTCAGGCTTAAATGTAAGCACCATGTCAGGCAATTCACAAATTACACCTCATCCTGCAAACTAACATTATGGTTGATCATTAAAGATTGCTACTATATTTGCAAAAAGGATAATAGAGATCTGGACAAAACATGAATCATATCTGATACATGTAATTGTGTTTTTGTGGAGCACTGGATAAATTCACTGGAATTTTTTGCATTTCCCTCCTTGGTATCTTTTTTCATTTGAAGGACAGATCTGTATTAGTTTCCAAACAGAGAGCATATTGTTCCACATGTTCTACAGCTCCTGAATCACACTAATTTGTATTACTACATTTTTAATTTAATGATTGATATGTTGGCTTTGCAAACTGACTGTCAGAATAATTCATATAGTATTAAAAAACCCAAGCGTACAGTAGTTTTATTAATGCACCCTTAAAGAATAATGAAACCTTCAGCCTTGCTCTAATGAATTCTGGTGGAACACTTATGAAAGATACTATTCATATATGCCTGTCCCTCAGGTGGGGAGGAGCATGAGGGAAGGAACAAAAAAAAAAAGCAAAAATTCCCAGTGATAAAATGGAAACATTTTCCAAAATAACCTTCAGATATTACGTCCTGGGTAGGAGAAATGGCAGCTTCAAACATCCACTTATTTATTCCCCTGCACTACAGGATTATGAAGGATTGTTTCTTGTTTTGTTTCATTTAAAACCCCAGGCACAGCTGTTCCAGGCTCTCTAAGAGTACCAAGGCAAGACCTATATACCTAAGGTCAAGTCCCGAAGCCTTAAAATCAGCTTTTCAATGGATGTGTTTTTTTCAGGGGCAAATACTGTCCTCAGCCCATATCCATGACTCCAGAGTCCCATCAGCATGCTATGAACATGATGCATGTGAGTACAAGAAGTTTTGAAGCCCTGTATTCGAGAAAAGTGCATACAAAGCACATGTAGGATTTGTTTTCAGATGGTCTAGCTATGCACAACGAAGAGAGGGAAGGAATGAGATTAACTACGAGCCATTGTGAGGCTCCTTTTTATATTCTTGCCTAAGGACACTGTAGTGCAACTTCTGATGCTGCACTGCAAAATATCAGTACATTGAGACCAAAACACTTTTCCCCAAAGATCAGAAGTTTAATAACTTTCACTAAGTCAAAGACAACGCACATACTTAGATTCTCACCTGCTGTTAAGCACGTCAGGAAGTATTATGCAGAAAGTGGAATGCAGTTACAGTGTCCAGGCTAGTTGAAGGACAGACTCGATCAATAAAGTTACAAGAATAGATGGATGAGGACACCCCTTCTGAGAACAGTTTGCTTCCAGCAACCTGCATAGGACTTCAGAATAAAATCAAAGCTCTATAAGAGACACTTAAAGTGAGAAGTGTTTTGTTTCAAAAACACCTAAACCAAACAAAATAAACTGAAAAACCCAACCGCCAAGAAGTACTCTGAACTAGTAGAGAACAGATCTGTAAATCCTGTTTGATGACCATAGGAAAGGAAGGATTCAGCCAATATCTTTCAGAAGGGCCAACTCTTTGCAAGGTGTCTAAGCCTCATCTTGGGTTCATGTTGCTGTGGAACACAACTTTCAGTATCAAAGCAAACTGGACTTTGGTTATCTGTCATATCCTAGTTTCCAGAAACCCACTCCTTCAGGGACTTTTGGATTTCTGAGATGGACAGCACACTGAGACCCAGAAGTGAAAATTGCCTGAAGATTGTTTGGACTCCTGCACAGAAAACCCTTCACGTTCTCAGCAACTGATAGCACTGCAAGGGAACCATAATAAAGCTGACGAGGCTTTGAGGAAATGTTCAAGCCATGAGTGACAAATTAATAGACTGGCCACACAGGGAGGACAAGATTTCCCCTCACGCAGATTATGCTTTACAAGCATAGTGAGTGTACTGTGTTTTAAATGTTATGTTTAGTCTCCTCATATTTTCAGCATTTTTTCACTCAGTTCTTGACAAGCCTGAAGGTCTCAGTCCACAAAGGACAAGACAATGAAAATAAAAATCCCTTCTCAGGAACATTCTGAGATGAGATGAAACTTGCAAACCTGGTTTCAATCCTGATTTTTATTTTATTCTCCAAAAAGAAACTGGATGGTGCAGTACACAGGGGCACCAGAGCAACCCAGCACAAACAGTAGCTGATTGACTTTCCAGAAGACAACTGAAGCAATATTTTCTGGTGCTTGCAGTGGATGTGTAAGGGATGTGCTACTGCCCTAATCAATACAGGACGCGCCATCAAGAGAATCTGAGCATTCAACTTTGTCAGAGTTCATACAGTTGTGTTAAAAACAACATAAAACTACACAGATGTTCCAAATTGCTGAAATACGAGGCAAAGCACACTCTAAAAATAAGAGATAAATGGAAAAAAGTGTAAAATACAGAGGCTGCAGGCTGCGGAACACGTCCCTTTGGTGGCCAACGGTCTAGGTCAGGCACGTTGTTGTGAGGGATGGAAAATTGCAGTGTACTTCCATACTTCATTTGCGTGGCACATACACGGAGGATGGTAGCACCCACTGCTTGGGTGAAAAGACCTTTAGTTTCATTCAGCTGTGTTGTACATCTAAAGTAGGAACAATCACTGGAAGCAGAATTTCCTGCTATGATGAAATCTTGTTTACTACCTGGCTCTAATCAGTAAATCCTAGCTTCTGACTAATATGCTGCATGATGCCATGCATGTCATTTTACTTTCCTCTATTATAATAGGCACAAAACATAAGGGTTATCTCACAAATTAATTACATAAGATGTATAAAGAGAAGAATTAAGAAAATAACTGAATGTTTGTCCCGTGAGAAAATCTAATGTTTTGGTGGTTGATTCCTTCTCACCATCTGTGTTCTGAAAAAAAGTATTTAGAGAAGGCAGCACATTAAAATTTCAATATTTTAGATAAAAAAAATGGTGCATTCTTGAAGCAAAATGCTGTGTACTGAGTCAGTTCAACGTTAAGCAACCTTCTCTGCAGTACCCCACTTCACAGAAATTGTTCACTGGGCTTCCTGATGTCTATATTCTTCATGGGACAAGGCCACTGCTTAGATCATCCCTCTTGAAATAGTTCTTCCACCCTGCACATGGACCCCACGATGTCCATCTATGGAGTGACACTGTGCAGCACCATGGGAATGAGGGTATGAAGCACACCTCCTAGCAGAGTACAGTCACGAACTACAGCTCCTCTGAACCAGCATGCCACATTAAAGAAAACTAAATATTTTATGACAGTTCAGTTAACTGAAATATTGCATGCAATTCAGACACAACAGATCCAACAGCCAGATCTATTTCTGCTGTTAACCTTACAAATCACTTACCTGTGAAAACTCCATCTCTCTCTCTAAATTAACAACCATCATGGAAACTAAAAGCTGTCTGAATCCCTTAGTGATGAGTAAACGATGTTGTTTTCATTCTGCAGCTCCTGACTACCAGGGTAAAGCCAAATTTGCATTTGCAAATAGTGGTGAATTGCTACTGATCCCAGCATTTGAAGCTAAAACAGGAAAACTGTTTTCAAAGAAATCAGGAGGGAACAGAATAGATACTGGGAAGTACATTTTAACAGGAACAAATTTCAATGCAATTGACTGAAGTCCAGCAAAGTTTTCTGAAACACTAAGTAACTTCTACAGTATTTCAACTGCAGATGAGCAATAAGAAAAGCATCTCAGAAAAAGAGGTATTAAAGGCAACTTAAAGCTCTACTCATTTTTTTGTCAGCCATGTGCCAAGATGGTTCCACACTCAGTTTTTCTTTCTTCCAGGTGGTAGCACTACTCAATTTCTCCCCCAGAGCAGGATCCGCTACAATGCAAAGGCTTGGTTTGGAAAAACTGTGGGGGTTTTTGTTGTTGTTTGTTTGGTTTTTTGTTTATTTATTTTGGGTTTTTTGTTTGTTTTTGTTTTGTTTTGTTTTATGCCAGCCAAGGCTAAAGACCTGAAATGGAAACCATATCCAGCAAAGTGCTGGAATTCCCCATAATATTCCCGGCACATCAGGACGCAGACCATTTTTTGCAAAATGTGGAGAAAAATCCAGCAACTACACAAAAAGATAATCTGCTGCTGTTTTGGGGTGGAGGAGCAGGGGGGCTGGAGGAACAATGAGAAATAGCTCAGGTTTTCTTGTAATTGTCCTGACATACTCTATGAATATAAAAACACTTGGGTCATGTGTGACAGCACTGCCAGACAAGAGACATATTTACTCTTACAAAATTTTTGTGACACTACTAGGAAGAATTAAGACTGTAATCCTGCTCTATAAGGCAAAACCCAGTGCAGTCAAAGCAAAACAGAAAGAAAACCCTTTCTGCAACGAAGCTGACAAGCACGCAGAAGCTCAGAAGTCCCCGCACACAGTCCTTCCTATATGAGACGGGAAGAGCATGACAGGAGGCCACAGAAAGTGCAAGGAGGTACCAGCTACTGCACTTGTCTGGAAAGCATCTTATCAAGCGCACCAAATCAACAGCTAGAACTCCTTTCCAGCTCTCCTGTGTTTATCTTCTTGACTGCTGTGAAATAAGTCCTATTTCAGTATAGTAAAGCAACAAGCTGTACTGAGTCAATACCATACAGAAACTTTAGAATGGAGCCATGGCACACTACAGATATATTTTCTCAGACCTTGCCAACACATCTGATGCATTCTGCATCCTCTATAGAAAATCAGATGCCACTTTTCTGTCTTTCAAAGAGTCTCTGCATCACGCCCCCAAATTCCCAGTGGAAAAGAATTCCAGGCCAATAAAAAAACCCCAATTTATCTTGAAAAAATATGAGCAGATATTTGTAAGAAATAAAGTAAGCAGTCCTGCTTTTAACCCGTCTGTATTTACTAGTTCAGGAACTGGAAAAAATTCTTGAAAGGGATGTTTAAGTGCAAGTACTAATTGTACCACAGAACTCAGAATTGTTTTAGAAACTACTTCAGTGGCTCATCAGAATATTTTTAGCAACAAACCTTCTTAATATACCCCAAAACAAAACCCTTTCCAATGCTAGTAACCCTATCATTTCCTGATTTGGACCACCTGAACAAAAATGGGTTGCTTACCGAATACAATGGTTACTAGTAGAAGCTTTCCCAGCTTAGCCCTGTTCAGAAAGATATTCTTTGAAAGTGAGCAATGAGTTTATTCTTCATGATCTATGCAATTGCTTCTTTATCACTGTCAAACAGCGTTAGTCAATTTGTGGTTTTGTGGCAGGGGCACTTCTCTATTAAAAAGAATTAGATGAACCACTTCCTGCACCTCGGGCTGAGTAATTGTATGATTTAAAATGGTATTTTAGAGGTTCCAAATTTTACTAACAATCTCTAGTGAATGCCACATGATGTTTCAGTCCTCACTTGAAACACAGATATATTGGCTTCTTATATGTAGATATTAGCAGCCTCACTTGAACCTTGCTGAAGAGCAGTACAATATTCTCATTTTCTGTTTGTTCATACCAGTTTTATACTGTAAATTTATAACAAGAGAGAAAGGAGAGTCAGGCTATTTTGGTAGAAACACAGTATTTCTGAGTTATAAAAAACTACCCCTGCCCCCCATCTTTCAGAAAGTACACAGTTTGAACCCACCAGATAATGTAGACCAGTTACTACCCTAGCAGAACTCAGCAGTGATTGTCAGTAAATGCCTTTTGGTACTCCAGTAGTGCCAAACAAAAAAATAATTAATATTTTTAAAAAGTAACCAATGTGAAAGAGAACAAAAAAATGTTTCTAGAAATTTTCAGTCTAACTCCACTTACCGATTCACCGAAAAAGTGACAAGTGTCACCACATCACAGTATCTAGAATGTGTGTACTGTACCTTTACACAACCACTCTTCTCTTTAATCAGAAAAAGAACAAAGGAAGAAAAAGATAAATCTAATATTAGTGCAGGATTTATGTGCTGCAGTAGAAATAAGATGAATACACAACTATCGGGCTTGTCAAAGACATATTTGGGTAGTGGCAAACACATTTCAGAAAACGGACTATATTCTCTTGTCTGTCAGATGAAGTGCAGATACAAGTTCAACTTTAAAACAAAAAAAAAAAAGAATCCAAGATGAAAGTAAAAATGTGAAAAAAAAATCCGAAAACTCCAAACACTTCTGGGAAATTCATCTATTTCTAAACAGAACAATCAGCTCCAAGTGCTGGTGTCTATTTTGCAGCACATTTAGAGAGATCTAGTCTAGCAATAACATGCTACAAATACTTCCAGAGCTTCAGTAACCCCATGCTTCTCAGTTTCTCTTATTTTTTTTTTTTTTGTGTGTTTTGGTTTTTTTTAACATGAAAGTTTAAGGCTGATTCAGTTCTCGTCTGCAAACTCCTTTATTTTCAAAGGTTATATGGTTGGATTTACAGTGGCTGGTTATTGCAAGGAGGAGAAGGAGGAGGGTGTAATCCTACAAGCCTAGGAAAATTGCAAGAATAAATCATGATGGAGACTTTTTCTTTTATTACATTTACTTTTAGAAAAACAGTATAAATAAAAGACTGCAAACAGGAGTGAACCAGAAACCAGGGAACAGGAATAATACTTTCTTCTATTCCTTTCTTATTCCTGTTAAAGCTTTTTGTGTCTTTACTCTAGAAACACAGCACTCTCAAAACCTATTAATATTCCTCGCTTTCCCTAGCTAACTGTCATTATTACTGAAAGTGAGAAATGGCTGTCAAGCTCAAAAGCAAAGCCAAGCATATTCTAAATCCCCTATAGCCACACTTCTTCCATATAAGAACATTGCTACTATTATGGCAGTGAGCAGAGTAAATAATTTAAAAAAATAATTAAAAATGTTAATAATTAACAATCCCAAAGCACCCTGCTTTTTTCACACAGTTTGTCCTCCAAACGGAAGCACAAATCTTTTATTCCACCCAGTGCTTATCAATGTTCATGTCACAGGAGACTAGGAAATTTAGATCATATAGCATGTATTGTATTAGTGGGAGAATACATTTAAACAAGACAACAATCTATACCCAAATGGAAAGGTCAGCACGGATTCATCAAAATGAAAGGTTGCCCTCTGAGAGATGTCTATGTGCTTCCATCCTAAGCACTCAGAGGACAAAGCACAATCTGTCAGTGTTCAAGAACTTCGCCCTTCTTGGCTCCAGAGAGCAACTAGGGGAGAAGAAATACGAATGCCTTCTCATAAGAAGCAGGCTTAAATACAGTCTGAAATTAGTTCAGTAGTTCATATTCCAACTGTAGGGTCAGACTTTAATGACAAGGCCAATACAAGCCAGTAACTTCCAGTCATAATCAGAAATTCAGTGCCACACAGATATGGCTGGAAATAAAACAGGCTATTTGACTACTGCCAGCTTTCTGGGAAATGTACTTTAAATCTGTCCAGCTAAAAGTCATTTCAAGTCATTTAGGTTTGATAATTCTTAGTGTAGCTCAGATTTAGGGCTGGTCAGATATTAAAGTGCCCTGAACACACAGCCAAGGCTGGACCTCCAGTAATAGTGTTGTTTCACCTCCTTGGAAGTTTTTCTGCACTCAAAATGCAGAACACTTCTGAAAACCTGGTACTTCTTTGCTCATCGTGCTGAAGTTAAACCTTCCGCCCAAAGACCTTGGAAGAAGCCCCTTTACACTTCACCTTCCCCTCTGTTCTTACTCATGTCAGGACCTCCATTGCCTTTGCTGGGAACTGGCCTTTCTAAACATCATGACTTTGACCGAACTTTTGAGTCATCCTGCTGTAATCGTTTTAATTAAAAAGCCTTATCTCTGATCATTTAAAAGTACATCAAAATTCAGCCCTGAGGCAATGAACAACTGGCAAAAGAGTAGCAGTCCCAAAGAAATCCCAGATCTAGGATTTCCTTGTCTTTCTTTTTTTTTTGCCAAGTAACTGCAGAGAAGCAAGGGTTATGAGAAGAAGTAATGTATTTCATTAAACCAAATGATGCAGCTAGGAGAAGCAGACAAGCTTTCAGACACACAGTTCCTTCAGGTCAAACATCATAATAAAATAAAATAAAATAATTTTCAAAACATTGCAGAAATGTACTTATCTTTAGTGATAGCAAATGTACTTTTGAGCTTTGCTGTTGCTTATTAAAGCCTTAACATTTTGGTTTGGGAACGGACACAAGCTCTGCACAGCACTGGAGCAGAAGACTTCTCCATTTGAGCTTATGTACCAGAAAGAGCATTGGCTCAAAAAAAAATAGTTCCTGGTCTGTGTGGTAAATGCCCATTATTGTAAACTGCAATGCAAATGTTTTCCCCTTTGGTATTTCAAAATATTTCCTTGGAAGTCACTGAATTCCTTGCAGGATGTTTTAATTTTAATTTTTCTTAATGCCTAAAGAAATCATATGAGAAAATTTCTTCTCCAGATCCACACCTCAGCCTTTCATTTTTGTCACCATCTTTCCAGTGACCTTAGCAAGACCCTTGTAAAAATCCAGCACTGGACCTTACTTCTGCACTTGTTACTACTCTTTGTCATTCTGGACCTACCTTTAATCTGTTAAATCACTAGACTGTGTACAGAGCCACTTGCTATGTTGGTCAATAAGAACAAGGGGAGGAAGGCTCTGCTCACCTCTCACCCTTACGTGGGCTTCACTCCTTGGCAGGGAAGTGGCTGCTCTGCCCCAGCACCTGCAGGTTGAGCACCAGCAAGGACTTGGACCCAGCAAACTGCAGCAGACTGAAGGCTGGGACATGGAAGAGGCTCGATGCTGAGCCAAGCCTCAGAGATGGAGGAAAGCCTCCCCTCTCCCAGAAAACCATGAGGGACATGTGGAGAGCCCACGTCTGTGGCACTCAGCAGGACAGGGAAAATTGCTGGACTACAAAGAAAGCCCGAAGGACATCCTCTCTTGACAGATATGGAGTACGTTTGCATTTAGCCTTTCAATTACCTTCTCTCTGACAAAATCTGTGATTTCTCCTTCTAAAGAGTTGCTTTATTATTCTGTGTTATAATGAAACATAGCTAAAGAAATTACAAGTCTTTGGTCTCTTTTTTGGCATATTCACTTTGAAAAAGCAGAAAAGAAGTTCAAGTGATCATTTGAAGGATGTGAGGTCTAATCACACTCCCCTTCTTCCCCCCAGGTTTCACCACAGTTTGAGGGTATTTTGGAAGGCAGAAAACATCTCTTTACTCTGCTTCATGATTTTGGGTGCAGCATTTGAACAACTATTGCCAGTTTGCTAAAAGAAAGAACAAAGATGCTACTAAATCCTGATTTTTCTCAACTCCCTGAGGCTCTGTTATGAAGTATTTAGTAGGTGACAATGATCTCATTTGTGACATCCTTATTTCTAAGTTAGTACTGCTAATCCCACATGGTGTTAAAAGGGGCTCTGAAATACCAAAGGCTCCGTCTTTTAGGCAAAATATAAAAACTAGACCCTTGTGGTCTCAGGAATTAAAAGCTTCTAACACAACCCAGTCATTAAGGTTGGTGTCCCCTGGCCAAATTTCAGCCTGAACACTCTCATCTTTTCTTCTCACTCCTCCCTGAGTCTTCTTGCACGTGGCTCAGGGCAATCCCAAGTACAAATACAGGCTGGACAGAGAATGAATTGAGAAGAACCCCGAGGAGGACGACTTGGGGAGATTGGTTGATGAGAAGCTCACCATGACCTCACAATGTGAACTTGCTGTTGGAAAGCCTGATTTCAAGTGCATCTGCATATGCAACAACTGTAGTTTTGCAGGCTGGCTAGACTTATGTACATGTAAATAAACACTTTTTGGGTATTAATCAGCAGATAAATGAATGGCTTATAAGTAATCAAGAAGACATTAGTACTCTTCAAAATGTTATATTTAATATTTTATCATCATAAACCAAAGAGCTCAAAAATTGCTAGTACACAGAATTAAAGAAATTTTAAGTTTCTGGCAATTTTTAACAAGTAAATTGACCAAGCATTTGAAATCCTGCATTTCTAAGAGATGAATTTTAGGTCTTAGCACTTCTTGGCTTTAATATTAATTACTGAATCAACATAAATTTAAAAATAGCACTAGTGGTAGCCTAGTGACCTTGTACTGCACTGTAGCAAAGAACCGTGAAGAGAATCCTATTGCTCTTCTTTTAAAAACAACACTTGGCAAAAGTGCCCAACAGATGTCACCAACCAACAACAACAACAACAAAAAAAAAATCACACCCTTGGAATAATCATGAGGACCTGAAATTTCCAGTGATTTATGTGCTTGTGTATGTTTGAATCTGGACCACACTCCAAAGCACTGCAATCACCTTCACACACACACAGAAACAAACCAAAAAACCCTACAATGCCCCAGGCAAACCTGTCTTCCCAAAATTTTGTATATTGAGGGGTGTGGGGAAGGGAAGTAGAGCACAATTCCTGCTTATAATGGGATGCAGTATATTAATACCTCAGGTGAGAAACATGTATCTTCCTACAGCAAATTGCCAGAAACCTTGCAGCTAGCTTAGAATGAATATATTTAAGCTCATTCTGTTGCCTTGCTGAGCTCTCTGAAGCCAAGAGGCTGAATCTATTTGTGTGCAGTCCTGCAGACCCAGGAAAGGGGTCCCCATCTAACAGTGACTTCAGATGTGGAAGGTAGGAGCAGTGTGACAATACATATCAATACACTCATTTAGTTAGGATTAGGTTTAGTACAAAGCTCTGATAAATGTATAACAGTTGATGAAAGGTCTTTGCCTGCACCCCGGTAACACAGTCAATTTAATCCAATGTTAACATGTGCTTGCCCAAAGCAGTGCCAAATTGCTCAGCCCCACTGGCTGCCCCGTGCCAGGAAGAGCAGTCTTGCTTAATGTACTAACCTGGATAAGACAACTGAACTAGCTGAAAACAAATCTGCTCTTTCTTTTGTTGGGCCAGTTTTTAGCCAGACCAGTTGAGTGAAGCCAGCTCACCCCACAGATACAGAACTGATAGTGTCAGGACGAGAGAAGTGGCAGGAGCGAGGGGGGTAGGGACAACACTGGTCCCTGGGGAAGCAACTCGGGCTTCTGCCACTGACTGCAGATTCACAGACACCTGAAACACAGAGTTGTTGTTTGCCGAATTCACACAGCAAGTCACATCGTATGTGACTTGCACTTTTCTGCGAGTTCTTTGGGATTTGCTTTAGTCTTCTCCCAACATTGGCTCAGTACCTAGTCAAAAGAAATGACTGATCACCCACTGGCACGTCTGCAGCAGTGGAGCATCCGACACAGGTTTGTAAGGAGACCTCAGTCTTAATTTGGAGAACTGAGAAGCATACTCTTCACTACAGAATTCTTTTATTCCTCCTTCAGCACATACGTTAGTATTTTTGTACAACTGAATCTCACCCTAATTTTCTTACCCTACATCTCAAAGTCATTAAAGTCTTTTCATATAACACTCTAATCTTCCGCTTTATGAGTATGCCACCAAAACATGTGTAAATGGCAAATGTCATTAGCACATTCTTGCTTTTTCATGAAGTTCCCTAGCAAAAACATTAAATCTGTTCAGGACTAAATCCAAGCACATTGAATTTCAAATGTGACTTCCACCATTGTTTTGGATCTGAAACCTGAGACTAAATGAAAGCTAAGTTGCTAAACCAAAGGTAATCTATTCAAAGAGTCTATGCAATGCACCATACACCTAGGGCACCAAACACATTGTTGCTGTGGGGTTCCCCCCCTCCCCCCCAATAAATAAATAAGGCTCCAACAAATTGATAGACCTTTTCTCAAATTTAGAGCAGTCATCTAGAGACTGACTGCAGGGATTTGTCTATCAATCGTTCACACTTGGTGCTGCCCTAAACTGATCACCCCTTTAATTAACCATGTTAAACTAGCTCCCTGAAGCTCATGATGCTTCTGTCACTTGCCTGTGGGTTTCCTCTTCACTACAAGCCTGAGTGCTTCCATTAAGTTTACAGTGAGAAGAAACCAATAGAGGAAATGATGAAGGATATCCCTGGGCTCCATTTGAAAGACTGTTAAAGAAAGGCTTCACAGCAAAAGAGAATTTAATAAAATAGCACTTTTTTTTTTTTTTTACTTTGATGCCTGGGGAAAAAAAAACAAGAAGAATATACTTATTTTGCTGTATTTAAAATGTCTTTTGTAATAGCAAGACAAAAATTACCAAGTGATGGCACACCACCACAGAGGACATAGTGTATTCACCACTTGTAATATTGTAGTTCCCCGACCTGGGGTATCCATGGTTTCATCTTTGAAAATGTGAATATTAACATCATGCAGATGGAAAGAAGTTGGAAACAAAGAAAGGTTTACTTGAACTGTATAAAGATGGACTATATCCTTATAGAATCTTCTGAAAAGTCTCATCTCTACATTAAGAATGCAGTGGCCACCTTAGAGATCTACAAAATTTTGTCAGGTCAATATTTGTGGCATCACCATTATCTCCTTTAATGAGTACTGTAAATGATGAAGTGTCAAACAATTAACACATTTCTCCTAGTCTTGCACTTAGGATAACACATATTTCCCAGGAGTGGGAAAGAACTTATTTGGCTTCCTTTCAATTTGTGCAACAAGGGTACAAATCTAGCCTCAAGAGCAGCAAGTCTGGTATATCATTACCACTTTCTGCAGGTACACATTTAAAAGTTAGAAAGGTTTCTGCTTGAGCTCACAAAATTAATAATGATGAAGCAAATATAACTGTTGGCAAATATACATTTTGCAAAATGAGTGAAGGATTTTAGCACCTTGGAGAAGTAATGAGGATGATGTGAAAATACCTCTTCCTCTTTGCTTTCCTCCGAAAAAAGACAAAAATCACAAACCTTAACAGCTCTAGGTGATTTTATATATTTTCCAGTGGTTAATGTTTTATACAACCATTTTTGGCCAAACCTTTTTTTTTTACCAGATACGATAAAGGATAAACAATATGTGGGCGATTTAGAGCTGGAAGAGAGAGATACAAGCAATGACCTCTGAAAATTCAGTGGATCCACTTTACTGCAGTCATGTTCCCATTCTGTGTATACAACTCCTCCGGATAAATCAGAAAGTAATTCAGCTCCCTCTAATAACATCTTCTTTTGTGCAACAAACACAACTTGAAGCAAATTGCAACATCCCTGTTTCTCTCACTGAAAAAAGAGCTTGGCCTGCCAGCAAATGCAAACTCAAACGCAATGTGCCAGATCTGAACAGCTGTATGTATCCCACTTCTCCTGAGGCTCCATCACATGCCACATGCCAGTCACCATAATTAGTGAGAGTTAGAAGGAAAACTCACAGTACAGTTAGGAAATGTACAGCATTATACATAAATAAAAGATTACTGCTCCCCAGTGCTCTTGTCTCTTCTAATTCCTGCTTTTCTCCCCACAGACCAATAGCAGTGTTGAATTCTGATGAAGCAAAATGTGGTTCAACCTCAGGCATTTTGTGAGGCAGAGAGCAATTAATTGGTGTTAAAGCAATACATAACAACACATACTTTTCTGTCAGGGAAATGGCCAACTAAAGAGTTAAGTTTGACATTACCCTCAAACTAACCACAAATTTAAAATCTTGCTTTGTTTATCTTTCTCCAGTGTGAAGTAACCACTGCCCAAGTCACCTAAGCATTTAAACATGGTTTTAACTGTAACCTGCCCATACAGCCTATGGAAGTTGAAGGACAAATAATGTGCCTAGTATTAAACACATGCTTAAATGTTTGCTGAATAGAGCTTGAATGAATTATGGATTGGGTGATAATTCTTGAAAGGAGAAAATACAGTAAAAATTTAATTTGTGGCTCTCTTGACTACAGAATGGAACAGGAGCAGTTGCATTGTGCCCTCTGTAAGAACTGATGAACCATAACACAGTTGTTAACTTGTCTTTTGTTTCCTGGAAACACAGACAGATCTAGAAAAGAGAAGATATTTTACCCTTTCTCTCATCCTAGAGCCACCACTCACTGAAGGATTCTTCTGTTTTACCTTTGAAAAACCACTATTAAATTTGTGCTTCCTTCTGCAGAGGGCAGGGATGAGCACACCTAGCAAAGAATGAAGCACGTTCAACATTTTACTGGTTTTATTTTCAGAAGATGCCTGGTTGACAGAACATATGAGACACAGCAAGAGGGACGGTGTGCCTAGATCTTTCAAGTTTACAACTGTCAAAATTGTTAAACTATGCTATTTTTAGTGAAATTACAATTTGGAACTGACATGTTGATTCCACACAGTTGGAGTCTGCTTCAATGCCAGTGAACATACTTTGATATATTGCTCTTTTATTCCGGTCAGAAACCATAACCTCAGGAGCACTCAATTCGTTGGTCTTAGGGCTCTAGACAAGATGTGAACGTGGCCTTCAGAACTAAAACTGTTTGCACTACGAAGGACAGGACTGTCTTCAAAGCACTGAAACAAGTTTTCTCTAATTAGCTATAACCAAATTTGACTGCAGCCTACTGAAACAGACAACAGGGTAGGAAAATAGAACAGTTCAACATGTTTAAGGGAAATGAAATCTGGAAATTGAGAGTAAGTTTGAGTGTAAAAAAAAAAAAAAACAAGACCAAAAACTCAAAGAGGAACATTAAAGAATAAAATTAAAAGCTAAGAGATTATTAATTTTAAGCATAAATACTTCCTTAGATAAAGGGGGACTGGCAGAATTTTAAGATGGTGCCAGTGGAAACATCCTAAATATCTTGAAATTAAAATAGAAAACAGTACGCTTCTGACAACAGTTAATTTCTCTCATCCATACAACCTCAGTTGAAATGTTACTTGGGCATTCTCTATGCTTTGATCAATAATGTAACGGTACCTGAAGTACAAGCAGCAGCATCTGTACTCAAAGAAAAACAAAAAAAAACAAAAAAACAACTACCACGTAGAGTTGAGGGATGTACTGAGTAGTACTGAAATAGTTCTCTGAATACCCTTTCTCAAAATTGCAGTAAGGAATTTGGCAGTTACATAAGCAAAATTAGGAACATAAGCATCTACTGCTCCCAACAAAACCAACATAGTTCATTCAAGTCTTCCTGATGACCTGTGTAATAATAGGAGGCATTTATTTCAGTGTGCTGAGTAAAATAATTGTCTTGATTAATGCTGCTAGGAGAGAATGAAAAGAAACTTGGTCTTTGCAGCAACCAGACAATTCACTAACAATCCCTCTTGGACTGATGGTGGTTAAGTTTGAAAAGCCTAATGTTATGACAGGTGTCAAGGAGAAGCATATAAAAAAAGGCAATCTTAAAGTCCATGAAAACATAATAAACCTTTAAACCTGGCAACATTCCTTTAAAATGAAAACAATTAAGCACCATTTTAAGCAAAGTAGCCAAGGGGAATGACAGAAACCAAACATTTTTATTTCCAGATTAAGTAACATTAAGAGAAGAAAAACAGAAAACACAAAGAATAAAAAAGGATTGGTTCTGCATTGCTAAACCACAAGGGACAAAAAACAGTGTTGGCATAACATTTTTCATTAACTACAGCAAAAGCAAAATGTACATATCAGTATTACACATCCTTTTTTTGCCTAAGGCTCTGATTAAGTTCCCCAAACTTCCTTTGCTCTACAGCTTTTAATGCACCACCACATATTTTTCTGCTATCATTGAACATGTCAGAGAAATATCTCTGCAGCACACTAAATCTAGGTTAAGAATCATGGAGGCAAAGAATTCTTTTTTTTCTTATTTGGGATATTAAAATGGCCAGGGTAAGGGATTTTTTTTCCATATCCATATCTGTGAAATAACAATCTCAGTTTTGTTAAAGCATCAGCCACAAGTGCTCAAGTGACTCAAAGTAATTATTATTTGATTGATAATGGCCACTGGAGAATTTCTCTTGCATAAGAAACATTCCTGATATGAATCTGATACAAGTTGCATAGCCTCCTCTATATAAATTCTTTCCAATTTCTGAAGTACACCATATGTGCTTAAGGGAATACAGTAGAGGAGAATGTGGTCTATGGGATTTTACAGAAGCATATAAGAAAGCATAGTTCCTTAATTTTTCATCTCACTGCATCTCCAAACTGTAAAATGCTTCCTTGATGGAATTTCCTTTCGTTTACAAAAGGCCATAACACTCACAATCCACAATAACTGTTGTATTGTAACATCAGTCTTTTCAAAGGCAGGAAAATACTATTCCTGACACAGACATCCAGACTGTTAAGGGCTGAGTAGTTACTGGTACACGTATCTGAATAATAACATACGTACGTACTTACAGGTGCTTATAAATTCTCCTTGACTAGTTCTAAAAAGCACTTCTCCCTCCATTTACTTCAGGGTCCAGGCAGGAGAATGGGAATATGCATGATCGCATGTATTACAGTGTACCCAGAAATAATACAGGTACAGGACTGGGGAAGAGTGGCTGGGGAGCTGCCTGGCAGAAAAGGGTCTTGTGTCTACTTCAGCTCTCTCCAACCTCATTAATTTTTGGGAAGTAGGATAATATTTCAATATCAATAAAACAAGACCAGCTGTTAAACTGATACAAGAAACATCTTTGGCCACTAGCAAGTGAAATTTTCCCTGCAGCATGAAGGAATATTTATCACTTTCAGAATGATTTTACGTGTGTTTGACTCACACACACACACTCCCTTCACAAAGACACATGCTTTCTAACAGAGGAACAAACTGCATCTAAAGCTTACTGATCCTCCTCCACAGGATATTACAGAACAGCTGCAAAATTCGGATTTCTCATGTCCACATACAGATGGGCCACATTAGAGGAAAGAGAGCACATGCATTTCTTCTATCCTCCGCTATGTATTCTGGGGCATTGCTTGAGGGACTCTGACAGCCACAGCTCTGCCAGTATCTAGGTGGGCATTCAGTGAATGGCTCATCCGTGGAGGTGAAACTGATGGCAAAATGGAGGTGATTGGCATTTCTCACCAAACCGAAAGGGGGGGCAGGAAGACAAACATCAAGTACTGAATGCTCCAATCTGCTACCTGCACTTTTGATCGTACCTTTTAACTGACATTTCTGCAAGCACCTCAGTAAGCCAATCATATATAAGACAGGTGAGAAAATTCAGTATTACTTTAGGGGTTTTTTGGTCAAATTTTTTCTAAAGGCACTGGATTTACATTGGCACGGAGCTCAATATAAAAATACTGAGCCATACAATTCATTTTATATTTCAAACCTTGACTGACTTTTTCAGACACCATTAAAATCTCATTTATGCACTGAGTTTAGCATGAAGCAAATGTACTATTTGTGTACATTGCTAAGCTTAGCACCACTGAGATAAAGTCTTAGGCTAGAGTCCCACAGACATGGTCTTGTCACACCCACCAGAAAGAGAGTTGTTTGTTCCAGTGAGGCTCCTACACTATACTCTTCCCCACATAATCAAAGGATAAAGCATAATGGCATTTATGACGACCAAGAAGGAATACAGACAGTTCATCATTATTCAGGAGTGTCACTGTGAATTTTATACTATTAAATATATCATCCTCAAAAGAATAGCCTGAGGTTTAGGCAACCTGATTAATATTTGAGTGTGTGCCTAAGCAATTCATGTATAGTCCAAATTAATGCATGGTCTGAGTAACGCATGGTCCAATATAAGTCTCTTGACATGAGGCCAGAGCTCTAGAACTAAATATTTGCATTGCATTACTGCTGTCAGGTCCCCAGCAGGCCCCCTGGAGGCTGCAAAGTATTAAGTTGTTTTCTTTTTCTCCCTTATTTTATTTTTCTACACATCTCTACATTGCCAGAATCTGCCTGGAAACAGAATACAGGGAATTAATGTAGCAGGGAAAGTCCACATTTCAGAAAAAATCGTAAGCCAAACATAGTAATAATAGGGTTTTTCGGGAGGTCAACATCAGGAGACTTTCAACAAACTTCTGAATACTAAGGGTTCAGGCTGGCTTAGAAGAGTAAGTCAAAACAAAATACTAAAACTTGTGTTGTGTCATGTATCACTGTTACTGTTAACATACTGCATTTGATTTAATTCCAGTTTCACATTTCCACTGACAGCCTCCATAAAATCAGTGAAAATTTAGTTACTGGATTTCTCATGCCAATCTTGCAAGTGTGGAGAAACTCTTAGACTATGTCTAGAAGAGATCATTTAATATAGCCAGTAAAACATCTCATACAGAAGCTGCTAAATAAAACAGTTTCTCTTGTCTAATTCTAATGCACTATACAAATTGTGAGATCTTTCCTTGGCAGGGAAGCTGGAACAAACAGGGGGTTGTCTTCTGTCTTCCTTGCTCTGTTTCCTTCCTTTAGCAACTTCTCAATTCTCTATGGGCCCAGAAACACCAAAAATGACTCAGCTCTCTTACCTGACAAAAAAGTCAGCTCTTTATCTCCTAGAGCAAGAAATTAAAAGCCAGGGTTTGTTTGATTTTGTTGTGTTTTTTTTTTTTCCTTTACACACCACTTAAAGGATTATCTAGCTTGAACTATTATACTTCACTTAAATACTTTCAATCATCATCTGTCAGTAGAAATAGATCACTATTAGTATTGCTAAGAGTTTTGTGACAACATGTTAGTAGCTGGAAACTGTTGACAAGGGCAAGGAACCCAGTGGTGCAGTCTATCAGAAAACGTTACATGACTTCAGCAGGGTATGAGGGTGGAAACAGCAAATATGATCTTCAGCAAATGTCCTCATTTGTAATATCTGGAAACTGGATGCGAGTGTTCCAGCAAGCAGAATTTGATGTGGAATAGGCACAGAGAAAGCCTATTAGGCTGGTGAGAAGAACGGAGAGGCTTTATGAGCCTGATTTGTTTAGCTTTCCAAAATGAAAGCTGCAAACTGTTATGATTGCTATCCATAAATATACCCAGAGAACATATATTCAAGCTGAAAGATAACACTGATAGAGGAATAAGTGTACATAAAGTGGCCATGATGAAGTTGCAGCTGAAAAATCACATGAAGGATTACTGCCAGTGATGGAGTGGGATCCTAAAACTCTCTCCTCCCATTAACAAGTGGACAAGAAGTTTGACCAGTTTGAGGAGGGATCTTGATCAATTTCACAGAATCACAGAATCATTTTTGTTGGAAAAGACCTTTAAGATCCTTAAGTCCAACTGTTAACCCAGCACTGCCAAGTCCACCACTAAACCATGTCCCTAAGCACCACATCTACACATCTTTTAAATACCTCCAGGGATGGTGACTCGACCACTTCCCTGGGCAGCCTGTGCCAGTGCTAACCACAATACATTAATATTTACGAGGTCTGTGTTATCACAGAGTCTAAGGACTCTAAGGACTCATTTGTGTCATGCCTTGTACAATCCAGAAGTCTGAATCCAATCACTTTAGACTAATGGCTGATGTGATTTTGTGATGGCATCTTCTGTCTGGTCCAAGACGTCTGTTAGTGCAGGTGTGCCATGATGCCAGACCAACCATTTCATATTCTCAGTTTCAGACCAATTTTTCTTTACAAAGCATGTATACTTTGCTTTTTAACTGAGTTAACATAAGGCACTACAGGGACACAGACGTTTAATATTACAGGGAACTAATGTACACTGAATTCCACCTCAGGCTGGAAATCCAGAACTGCTGGGAGAGAAATACCCTTTTCAGACTCAAGTCTTGCAAAATTTCCAAAGTGTTTCTCCCTTAATTTCCAGAAGTCTCCCTTCTGTCTTGTTCCAGCTTTTAACTAGCTCTAACATCACAGTCACAGACAGTCCGTGTGTCTACACCACACTGGCAGATATTATATTGTCAATATTTTATTACAGCTATTAAAAGCCATCACAGGATTGGTTTGTTTCTAAGTTTCCATCATTTCCTATTTTAATTATGAATTGTTTAGCTGAACAAAGCCATATTAAATGAAAAGCACAATGCAGAAGTAGAGGAAGACTTTACAATCATAGTTGACAGCTTAGCTATTTATGCTGTAAATGCATTATAAATAATTTCTGAGGTCTTCATACATTTCTGTACTTGGTCTGTAGCAGGCTCATAAATAGACTGATAGGCCTTTATTAACCACCAGTGATATCCAAACCTTAACTCAAAAGTGCAATGCTTGTTATAATTTCCACAGACCTGCCCTTCACAAGCAGACACAGTCAATATAGAAACAGTTTCAAAATGAGAAATATCAGATTGCTTTTTCTCACCAAGGATCTCAAACACACAAGAAGAATCACATTTCCAGAGACCCTCAACACAGCCAAAAGCACACACAATTTCAGCTTTTCTCAGTCTCTCCTGTTGCTATTCCATCTAGCTTCCATTTACCCACCTTTTTCACCCAGCTACTTATGTCCATTCCCTCCTAGCTGTCATCTGTGCCACTTTTCCTTTCTTTGTCACCAACTTCTGCTAATGGGTCCTCTTTTGCTTTCATTGAGCTGACCTCTAGCTCTTAGAAATCCTTTAGCTTTTCTCCAGGTCCTCACCTCTTACTCTAACACTTTGTTTTCTCTCTCCTCCAACCTATGCCTGCATCTAGTCCTCTTTCCATTTGTTGCCAGGCTCTTTTCCAACAAGCCCTGCTCCTGTGCCTCCTGATCTTAACCCTTTTGGCCTGCTAATTACTCTCCCACCTACGGTACAGTTACACAGATTTTTCCTCCTCTAGCACACAGGATATACAGGGTTTTGGCTTCCTTCTGGTGATCAGCAACTACTAATAAGCTGAAGGACTAAGTACACGAAATTTCTTGATTGCTACATGTCTGCAATGGAACATACATTATTTCTCTGCAGAGATGGTATACACTGAGATATATTTCCCCATATCATAAAGGGACAACACTTTCTTTTTCATTAAAAAGTTACTGTAAAAGATAACAATTTCTGCTTTTCCAGCAGAAAAAAAGAGAGTAAGAAGAAAATAAAGGAGCAATAAAAATTTGCTAAAAATATTGGAATTCAAACTTAGTAAATTACTCTATTTTTGTAGAAATCCCTAACATAAAACAACAGACAAGATTTGAAAGTGACATTTATGGAAGAAAAAAATCCATCAAGAGTTATTAAATACAAACATACTATCTGCCAACCCCAAAAAATGAAAAAAAAATATAAAACTAACTGCAAAGTACTTGTTCACCAAGTTCTTCTGTAGGTATCTGTTATTTGACAACTGCTGGGTGCTGAACAATTCAGACCTTTTGTCTGACCTTGTATGACTGTTTTCACGCAGCCATTACTTCATCCACCTTGCCTTTCATCCTGCACCTCCCCCTCCCACATATTCCTGTCCTACAAGCCAGCCTGCAGGCTCTGAAATATTCCTGTACACTCCTAGAGCAGTGACCTGCAAACTGGGTACATCAGAGGACTTAGATTCCTTAATGCCTGTCCCAATTTTTGTAGTCTTGATAGACAGCCTAGCCTAAAGAGGGACCTGGGCAGCTCCACCACAACACAGTAACAACATTGAACACTAAAGGTAAAAAAAAAAAAGTTGTTATTTAAAGCCTTAAATTATTCAATTCTTTCAAGGCCAAGTTTTTATTCAATTGCTCAGAAATTATAACTTAAGTCTGCTGCTGAATCCTCACTGCCCCCCTCTGTACATAATATGCCTAACTGTACTGCTTAGCAACACGCACTCGTGTATTGTTAGATTGGGCTGGGAGCTTGAGCAGAGGCTCTCTAGGCAGAGAAGTGATGATAGCTTCATGCAGCGTGAGATTTCTCAGCTGTGTCCCCTCTGGACAGGGACTGAGAAAACTCAAGTATGTTCACCTCATCTCCTGGAGTGAAAGCAGGGGAGACAATCAACAGATTCAGCAGCATAGTTCTCCTTAGTAAAAACGTTGCTGAGGATGCAGATTCCATAAGGCAACTTCACAAACCTTTCAACCATGCCTCTTCAGTATTATCTGATACAGTCTTTGAAAGGTGAAATACGCAAAAGAGATTAACCTTGGCATATATAGTACCTAATTTTGTTCTAACCCCTGAGGAGTTAAGTAATTATAAAATATTCAGCTTCTGCTTCTATCTGGCAAAAGTCACGCAAAATGAAACAACCAGTATTTACACAGACTTAAGGTTTTCAAAATGTTTTACAAATACTAACAAATTGCCACGTTGCAAGTGAAATTGTATGGGAACTCAAAATAAGGAGATCACTAATCAGGAAAAATGGGTCCTGCTTTGAACCTTTTCTTTATAAGTTACAAGGTGCAGAAGGAGTTGGCAAGTAAAGGAACAGTGGAGGAGACCCAGAAATTCAGAGATAATAAAGGTAGTAAATAAATGTAGTGGAGGATCTAACTGGTGTTAATCAAAAAAGAAAAAGAAAAAAAGTACGTTGAAACAGGGATCCTGGGCAGTCAAATGAGGGCAGCAATTGTTAAGTGTATTGCAAGTATTAGAAGATACAAAATGGTAGTAGATTTATATGTAATAACACTGTGATGAAAGAGGAAAAGAACGGGAAAGCACAAAATCTTCTGTGATGAAAATAATTTTAGAGAAATATAGTAGAAGAATAGTAAGGTCCACTAAAGACCTCCACAATCAGACTTGGATGCAGTTATTATTTACTGTAAAGGTAAATTCTGTCAAAAATGTTTCCATAAACTTTACAGAAAGAGAAAAGAAAATGGTAGTAGGCAAATGTCACCTGGAGGTGATTATTGTGTTTCAGGGACTCAGCACAAATAAGAACTAGAAATTTCCCACTCCAGCCGTCCTCCCTCTACAATCTCATCACAAAATATCTTTATGATATATTCTCTTTGACAGCCATATTATTAAAATAATGCTATAGCAGACTCACAATAACACCTCATTATTTGGAAACATAGAAGAAAGAAATCTGGATCTAATGTCTCATCACAAAAAGATCACAAGCCTGTAATACAATACAGCTGTGAAAGGTTAAATCAGGAGAGAAATTTAAACAGTACTAGTGAGGTCTCATCTGGAATAATGTGTACAATTCCACCCAAGGAAAATAAATTCAATCTGCAATAGGAGTATGTCTGAGGGAATTAAAACTTATTTTTAAAGAAGAGATTTTTGGTTTGTGTAACCTCACGAAGTAAAAGGTGAGAAGGATTTTATGTTTTCCACTCTCTCTCATCATAGAGCTACCCAGCAGCAGGAAAAAAGAATCATTTCACCTAAAGGTTGATGCTGGCACAACAACAAATGATATAAATTGGTGATATACACGCACAGGTTAGAATTTGCAGTAGAACTGTCTAGTAAGCAAAGGGGGAAAAGGAATGGAAACAACAGATGCAAAAAACCACAACTAGATATGCTAATCAATACACAAAAAAGATTACATAAACCTGGCTGCATGAAACCGGATATGATGATTCACAAGGTTTGGGCTTGCCTAATGTGCCTGTTTCCCCAATTTTATCAGTCAGATCTTCTCTAACTCAGGTCCATATTTCCATGGATTAGACCGAGTAAGAAGTGCCTGCAGTGTTACAGGAAGCATAGGAGCCACGTGCCTGCCCTGCAAGAGTCTCACTTATTTGCACTGTCAGAAGGATCCATTGTGCGTTACTGAGTCATGTGAATTAGGGAGTGAAAAAAACAGGCTTGCCAGATGTGCTTTTTTCACATATTTTGACAATTACAGTTCAGCTTAATCATCTATGATAATATTTCATAATGTTCTAGCAAATGCTCTGGAGTATACTTTGTAAAAAATAATGAAAACATAAGTAACATGGCAACTCACTCAGCTTTTAAATCTTTGCTGAGAAGCAGGAAGAAACAGCCAGTGTTTTGTGCAGATTATGGAGAGTTATTGTAGTAAAATCAGGAACACTTCCATTGCTTCCCCATCAGTTTCTTAAGCATTCACTGCTGCAGGATTACCATGGTTATACAGCAACAAGACACCCACAGGTAAGATCAAATAAGACCACAGCTCCACAGCTTTAAAGGAAGCAATGCTATTAAATAGTAACATGGAGTTACACAAAAGAAGCCGTAGGAAAGGACTAATATTTTTTGTGTCTAAATTCAATTCAGTACTCTAATTCTCATCGAAAGTCAGCTGTCAAGTCCTACATAGCTCAACCTTCTACTCTCTTGCTTATCATAGCTTTGCTCTGCAATTCAGCGGGCTGCAAACTAGCACAAAAATGCTTCTTTTCACTTGAAGAAAAAAAATCATTCTGATAGAAATTTTCCATCTGACTCCTTTATCATAACTTCTGGACAGGGTTGGATAAGCACCAGAAAATGAGTCATGTGATCTGGCAGAGCTCATTTAGAGAACACACAAAGTTGATACAAGCGGTTAAATATCTTGCGTCAGGAACACTGACACTACCTCAGCTTTGAAAAATGTCAACAGTCGAACAGTGCCTGTTCTTAATTTCAAGGAAATTAAGGAAGCCTGTGACATTCACAGAAATTTGCTATTTCCAAACTTCCTTATTTGGCTGATTGGCAGCAGTTGCCATTATAACATAAGGTGGAAAACAGGAACAACTTGCACAGATCTATCATATGTTTCACATTCTGTAAGTGTTTAGGTAGGAAGGAGTTATTGTTCCAAAGCTCGAGGAGAGGTAACAGAGTATTTGCTGCAGATGCAAGTCTGAGGCACACTCCATTTCATAAAATCAGAATCCTTCCAAATGTTGTGCCAATGGAGACAGTAAACTGACAAGAAATGTAGATCAATGTTCTTTAAACATTTCAGCTTTTCTGATAAGCAAACATTTCAGTCTGTGTAATATTGTCAAACTACAGCTGCAGAGCATTTTGAAGAGGCTCCTATGTACGCTTTAAATATTCCTATTCCTTTCTACCAGAAAATGTTCTCAAGAGAGCATAACGCCAACACAATCCTGTTAGCATTGCAGTCAGTTCTCTGTATTGGCTGTGGCAGAGAGAATGGGCAAAACCTCAAGGAAAGCTTGGAATTGGATGGCATTGCCTAGTAAGGTCCTTCACAAGTTGCACCAGTGCAAACAGTAAGATAATTTGCCCCTAGATTTGTGCATGAAAAACATAACTGACATCGAAGAGAGAGAAGCTTTGGCAAAGCAGGCAGAATGCTACAGACATTACGTTGCCATTAAATTAGCATTTAATCTTTCCTTCACAAGATGCAGCATTTTCCTGAGAAATGTGATCTTTGCAAGATAGCAGACTCTGGGATCTGTCAACTAATCAAAAAGCTGATTTCCCTGGCACAGAAAAATCTTCCTATGAAATAAGACTTTTGAATGACACAGAGAAATTACAAGAAGACAGTGAGAACTTCTTGGTTGATGGGAAGAAAAATTATAAAGAGCTCAGAGTAAGAGGCAAAAAGAGACTTTAATATTAAGAAGATTTCATATACATGTGAAGGGAACTATATAAAATTTAGATTCCATCATTAGAATTGAGTCCAAAAAGGTCCAAGGAGATAAACAGTAATGCACTTAAGTCCCGTTGGCCTCAGGAAAATTTGTCATATGTAATGATAGAGGAATAGTAATTTGTACACTTAGGTCCATGTTTTGCATGTGCAAAGACTAACACACACAAATCTGAAAGGCAGGAACTTTGCAGAGGAGTTATATTTTGTAGTGTTCTTTTCACATAAACCAGTAAAGCTCTTGCATTGCTCTCCTTCCATTGCTCACAGTTAGGAAAAGAAGAAAACATTCTGTATAAATGAATGATCATTCAGCATCCACTTGAATTATTTTCTTGACACCTTTTCCCTTACTTATTTTTGTTATCAAATCCTAGAATAAAAGATAAAAACTGTTTTAGGCCAACGTGAAAACATTCAAGCTGACACTTCTGAATGCAACAGTAATGACTATTCACTTTCTAACATACAGTACTTCATAGATCTGTTTAGATGATAAAATTAATCTGGATGCTTGTGAGACACCAAGTAGGGGTGTTCTGCAGATGGAAGAAAATAAAACACAAGAAAACAAATAACAAGAACATTATTAAACTTGCCACAGGCAAGAAAACAGTAACTTGGCTTGCCAATCACTTTGCAATGCCTATCGATATTTCTGCTCTGGATTTCCCAAATTAAAAAAAAAATAACTCAGTTCATCGTTACTCTTTACAATAGCCAAGATTCATCATATAAAGGCAGGAACAACAGTAGCAACTAGAAAACTGAATTTTCATGTCATATTTCAAAGAGATTGAACTCTGCAGGTTTCACAAAGACTTCAAGGGAATTTGAGTTACAGTACTTGAGCTCATTACAAGAGCTCAAAATCGAAGAAGATCAGAAATGCCAAGAAAAAACAAAAGATATGTCTAGCATTCTCCAGAAAATCAACTTGTGTCTATGATTTTACATCAACATATAAAGTGATAGTAACAACGGAGTCAAACACCTTAGCATCAAGTTAGTTCTAAAAGGTGACATTAAAATATTGTGTGTTTGCATGTTTTTATGAAAGGTAATAGAGCCTCCATATTGATACAAAAGCTCAGCTATGCAGCCTTCCAAACTTCCGGAGCAACAAATTTATCACCACTGCTTTAAAGGAACCTGATGTCTATAAATTTCAATGACTGTTTAATGTCATTATTTTAATGATCTTTCACTTGACTATCACCAACTGCATGACTGTTTTGCACTTCCACTCTCTTTTGCTTTTCTCTCTGACTGTTGGTTTTAAGGGCAATCACAGTTTTCCTCTCATTCTTCCAGCTGCTCTAGGCTATGGAAGCACAAAGGATGGATGGCTGCTCTTGCTCTTTTCAGTCTCAGTTTTACAACTGAGAAAATAGATACCTATAGAAAAAATGTGAAGAAGATACTAGCTCAATACATTGACATGTTAACACTTCATGTAAATGCTTGTTTAACGTTACCCACCACTGAACAGTAACAATTCAGAGACAGGTACAATGAACATAGATGTATGAATAAATCAATACCAAACGTTCATTAATGAAAAGAACCATTTTGCAAGTTGACTGCTATGTTGTATAACAGAGTTCCTGGTACAACTTTAGTACAGTCGCAGTCTGCCACGGAAAGCAGTGGAGGAAGGCAGCATGTATATCAAGGTGTAAAATGATACAGGCTTATCCAGTAGTTCAACATGAGAAAAAAGGCTTCCAAGGTCTTATCTTGTATTGATTCAGCTCTTCATACAGCAGTTAAAACAAAAATCTCTCTTCCTCTCTGGACAAAAATAAAATAAATAAAAATCAAGCAATCTTGCAGCATAGAGATTTTTTGTTCAAGACAGTGTTTACTTCTCTACAGGATTAAGCAGGCACCTATTCTCAGGGAGCAGAGAGGATAACCTGGATTAAGTTTGTTGCTTCTCTGAGTGAGAAATAACTTTACCAAATACTTCTGAAGTAACTGAACCATCCAGAAAGTCTACTTGAATTTGGAAAGCAGAGAAAAGTCACAGTAAAGAAAAAGACTTAGGTAACAAACACACCATGAAGAAAAATAATGTACTGAATGGCTATGTGGCAAATACTTATTGGTATATATCTACCTGACTTCCTCTGCAAAAACACACTAGGGGCCCATAGATAAGTAGAAGGGAAAACAACATAAAGCAGAGCAATAAGAGATACTGAAGGAAGCATAAATAATAAAAAGAGGTATAAACATCTAAGCAAGATGGTGACAACTCTTCTCTTGAAACTTAGCTCCTAGACTGGCTGTGTGAAACATTTCAAGCAATGTGAAATCCATGCATTTTGTTGCTTTAATTCAGATATATATTGAGAATTGGCTATCCATGATATTACAATTTCTTACATTCATCTAAGGATGTTCTTTAGTAATTTTTTTAGTTTCTAACCTCTGCAAAACCCATAGAATTCCTACCTCGGAGCAAAAGGCTTTGTTTCCTCCTTCATCAGCTTGGGTCAAAGACATACCTACACTTTAACATTAGGGTGACAACACAGAGACCAAAGAAACTATTTCACAAGATGGGTCCAGAATGGACAGACTGTAAGCAAACCAATTTGCAGTGATGTGAACAAACCCACCGACCCGATAACTCAGAAGAAAGAAATCAAATCCTTCAGAAAACATTAAAGTTGCTGGAAGCACTGAAGGACCTGTGTGCTCTGCAGGTGGCATCCAGAACTTGCTAAGAACAGGTGCACTCTATTGTTTGTTCAGTGCATGTCCTGTATGCTCTGAAGATCTGTCAGAAAAGCAAGCTCCAAATGTTCAGAAAGCTGACTGTGTGGTATAAAAGAAATACTCAAAAGTCTGCCTCCACAAGATGATCACCATCTTATGAGAATACTGTAGCGAGGTACAGGTAGAGATCTTAGAGATACGGGTAGAATAAAGAGGCTACTGAAGATGCATCATATTCTTCAGGAAAGCAGCTCACGTGCACAACCAGATGCCTGCAAATTTCTAGCAACACATCCATTTCAGTGAATCACAAAAGGAAGAGACATATAAATACTGAAAAACGTTACCTTCCATTTCTACTTTGACACAAAGATTAAATCAACAACTATTAAACCTACACACTTATTCACCTCTTCTCCGTAACGGTGAGAAAGGTGACAAACTACCTTGGAATCATGAAAGCATTTAGGTAATGGGAAGTACCCGATGGTAATAGTAACTGACCCCCTCCCTCTCTGACAGATGGACAGATCTGTGTTACCAGAGATGCTTTGTTCTTCTTATGGAAAGGCAAACTGCACACAGCAGCAGACAACATGGTAATAGCGTGAGCAGCACTCTAACTTCCCCACTGCTGAGCATCCTTGAGAAACTATTAATTAGTTAGAAAGTTTAAATAGGCATCTTCCACTGGTTTCTTTATGAAACCATGTTATTCATCTCAATTAAGTGGAACCCCACAGAATGGCTGTGGGGAGTTCAGAATAACACCTACTTTTTCAGAATAGTCTTTCTTATTTCAATGCTTTCTCTTCTTCTGTTAATTGCCTAATTCCACCTTTTCCTGACTGCACACCCCTTGGGGGGTAAAGACCACTTAGCTATTTATTCACACAAGCAAAAGGTTTTCGAAAAAAAATTGTGTTCCCATTTTCAGACAGCTGACAAATGAGACCAATTCATTAGTAATTAAAAAGTATAGCTTTTTAATAGCTCATCTTATTGGCATACTGGAAGGCAGAGGGGAAAAAAACAGAATAGCTTTGGAAAATGAGACTGTCAAATGTGCATATGTTTGCTCACATGAGAAAGGTGAAATTCTCACATAGTTCATCCTTTCCATTTCTCTGTCCCGCCAGCTTCGTCTGTAATGACTGACTAAACCTCCCAAAGCACTCTCGTGGGACTATCTGTTCATGTCTGATGATAGTCAGAAGGAGAATTCAGTCTGCATCTGTTACCATTTCTGAAAAGTCGGAGTACCTGGGAGTTTATCATCTAAACATTACCCTTGTGGCTATAAAGAGAGATATAGGTGCAGGTTACATTGCTGGTATCAGGCTTTGGATAGGAAACTAGCAGTCAGCTGTTTTAATACAGTACTTGCATTCTAACTCTCAATGTGAAGAACTATCTTAAAACTACACCTACAGAAGAAAAAAAATTATATCTGTTAAAGAATGCTCTACCCTTTTGACTTAAAGTATAAAATTCTGTCACTGCCCATGAAATAATAGCAATACTTTAAAAACCCCAGCTTCTGGAGTTGGGTTGGGTTAGGTTTTTTGGATTTGGGGTTGGTTTTAAGCAGTTGTTTCCTTCACAGCTATTAAAGAAATTCTGAACAGTTTTTAATTCTACAACAAGTAACATGCTTACAAGCTTGAAACAGATTTCTGTAAAAAAAGCCTTGGTGGTCTCATTTGCAGTTGGCAATTTTGCCTTTCATTTAATTTGGATTCAAAATAGTTGACTTCACCTTCAGTTCTTCCTTTCATATTCATCATTTTCCTATCTCAGAACGTACCACAATGTTGTTTAATTTGGATTTCCTGTGCTGGATTTTTATTCCCACTAATATTTTGCTTTCAACTTTCTTTTTTAATGTAGCATTTTTGTACTGGCTGACTGAAGCAAGAATCAAAGGATATCAGTTCTTCCAAAGAAGAAAGGAACAATCAGAAAAGTTTCAGTCCTAACTGGAAATAGAGGTGCTGTGTTAGGCCATACTCAAAAAATAATTCCTTCTGGGTTGCACTATTTAAAACTTATTTTAAAAAAGTATTTGATATAAACCATCTTCTAACCTTCCAAGTTCACCACTCAGAAGTCCTTGTTCATTAACAACATTCTTAGTTACCTTTCTAAAAATTTCCAATAACTGATTCCCCATTTATTAACGTCTTGCAAAAATTTATGCTTCTTTTTCAGTAGTTACATTTCTTTTTCCTCCTGAAACTCTTTCTGCTGTTTTAGTATAATATTATCCCCAACTACTTAAATAAATAAATAAAGCGTATAGAATGTTAAGTTGCATACTTTCACCCACCCTTTCAGATAAAATGTTCAGAATTGGACATGTGCCCAGATGACTGAGAGGCACTCGGCCAACCCCAGCAGCGTCCCTTGCCTGTTCTCTTTTACTCACATGAATTGTCCTCCTCCCTTTGAGCTACCCTGGGGCTTTGCTGACCACAATGGCTTTGGGTTCTCTCACCCAGAGACCTGTTCAATCACTCAGCCAATAACACAGCTGATTAAGAGCAATGGCCTTCTTATCATCTTCATCTTCACAACTTCATACCCCTGCCTAATAGACCAGAATATGAGGAGGTATTTCATACTTTCAAAAGCATGAGTCACTTTAAGGATCATTAAAAACATATATTCTGCTGTCCTTTAAGTGTAAAACCTCTGACTCAAAATTGTATCAACATGATGAAAGCCAGTAAAAACTAAACCTGCAAGTTGGTTGAGTTTTCCAGGTTTAGGACCAACTTTGCATTGTGCTTGGCACTTACATCCCAGCAGTTTGTAACACTTGCTGGTAATCTTCATTAAAAAAGAGATATCTGAAAATCTTTAAGAAACTGTGAGTAAAATTTACTGTGCCAGCTTCAGCATTTCTTATAGATTTCGTATTTCAGTGGGAATATTCATCTATCAAAGCCTTTCCTTCCTCTATCCTACAAAAAGTTTCTAAGCACTGTTTGGGCTTCTCATAATTACAATATTTTATAGCTTATAAAAGCTTAGTCTGCTTAGTCTGTGGACTTAGTCTGCTTAGTCTTCCTAAATCTTAGGAAGGGCTACTTAACCTCTTTTTGTTAAAGCTGCTCACAGACTTGGCTGTACTCAGATTTGGGAAACACCTTGATGACTATTCAACTGCAGATCACCTAGTTAAAAATACCTAATTGTCTCAAAAATGTAGATATACATGGGATAAATAGGATAAAATACATTTAAGCTTGAATATGTACTGAGACACGAATTATTAAAAATGGTTAAATATGTCCATATCATTACAGTGCCTCAGTTCGACTGCAAGGTAAGTTCCAGCAATAGCTTAGAAAGAATCTATTGAACATGAATGATTAACTTAAAAAGCATGAAGAAGCATTTATATTTAATCACAAGCACAACTGGAAACACATTTACATCATAATATTGACTCTGGACGGGATTATTATTGATAATTTTGCCAGTAGTACACAAATAGAATACCCTTCGATTTTAGTGCTAAGTTCATTACTAACCATGCAAATCTAAACTCAACAAAAACCTGTTTTTTAAATTATTAATTAGTAAATGACAATATAACTGGCTTTGTATTGAGTACACACCTCTGGAATCAATGAAGCTGTTCTACATGAAAAAACTATTGTATTATCTTAAACACCTTAATAGTGTCAGGAGACCTGCATCAACAATCCCAGGCAGATAATATATTCAAAATACAGCTCTCATTGGGTACAAGACTCCTTAATGTTTTGTAAGAAGTATTATTTGCTGAGACAAGCATCGAAGATCACCTTTTTTTTTTTTTGACTTTGCTGAATTCTTCTCAGTTATAATTAACTCAGTAGTGAACTTGGGCATTTCTAGAGCAGAGGTCTGTGAACTATGTGCTTCTACCTTAGGTCAAGTGCTGGCTGGGCAAAGAGGATATTATCACAGTAAGTTTGAAAATTTCAATTATTGAGGCTTGATCCTGAAATTGGCTTAATTTCTTAAAGAGATGGACAGAATGGGGTCAGTTGATGCTGCTTACTCTTCTGTGACATGCTTAGATATCAAGCACTGAAGACAGTCTGACAATCCAGCACTGATCAATTCTGCAATAAATTGCTGTTTTACTGGGCTTGGAGACTTGAAAAATTAAGAGGAATTTAACATTGAACAGCAATCACAATCGCCCAAAACAAATGGCTTCAAACATTGTCTAAGCACAGAATCATTAAAAAGGGCTGTACTGCCTTCGAAACAGATGTGGTTTTGCTTCTCTGAGTCAGGTAATCTCTGTGTCAAGACAAGTTGAGAGGAATTTGTATTGTAAAATAACTTCCTCCAATATGGTCTGGAACATCTTAAAAGCAAACCATGTTCTGACTCGGCATCCAAGCCATTTCCTAAAAACCACATCAAACTGGATGAAGTGTTGCTCTGTTGCAATATGTCCCCTCCCTTTCTTACCATGCCGAGAGAAGAAAAGCCACATTAGTAACATGGGAGCTGTCCTACACAGGTGCAAGATAGAGATGAGGTTATGAAATAACCATCAGGCCCACATCAGCTGTGACAACTCTTGTGAAAATAAAATCCACGTGAAAAAAAACTGCAGAACAAGGGATGGAGACTTACAGTAGAGTCAGGGGCTAAAATCAGAATCCAAATGCAATCTCAGAGAACAATCTAACACAAAAGTATTTAATACGCCATAAACTATAAACAAAAGCTAGTTTTCAATAATGGAGAGGTTTCACTCTTCCTATTATGAATTCCATCAAAGGAAATTAATAGCTTCCAAATGCTTTTTCCAGATTCCAAAAGAATATTTAATTGTTGAGAGGAGGAAGCAGTTTTGCAGTGCAGTAACAGTTGATATAAAATAATTCAAGTCAAAAATGGCAACAGGATCTTCCTGGGGAAAAGTCTGCACCTTTGGTGTATACTTCCCTTCAGCATAACAAAAGCCCAGATGTGGGACCTTCAAATACAGTGTATTATCTCAGGGCAAATGGCAAATTTATTCATAGATTGTCTGGGTTTTTTGTTAAATGAATACAAAACTACTTCTCCACTTTGACCTCAAATTTCTTGTGTTTACTGCATATTCTTCTGGCTGTTGTTTTGAATATTTTTATTTCTTTGGGTAATTGCATACTGACATTTTTCATAATCATTAATTACTTCAGATGACTCATGATCAGAAAACAAAGCATTCAGGAGGGATTAAATGAATGGCACCATCCCCTGAATCAATAACTATGCTGAAGCCTTCCTACATACAGATAAATCTTATTTTGTGAACAAAATAACTAATCTAATATTTTCATCTCCATTGTTGATCCAAGAGCTTTGATAATTATGAAAATGTCTTTTTTTTTGGTCTTTCTGGAATTTAGCATTATGTCAGCTTCCTTATTGTCTCTAATGTACAACAGTTTCAACTGGCACATGAAATAATTCATTAGTGTTGGTTTCAACCCTATGGCTGGATAATGTAAACTTATAAAATTAATTAAAGGAATTAAAATGAAAACAGTATAAAAGAAAAAAAAATTAAAAGGACAACAAAATCAAATTTTTGTTGTTGGCTTTGAAATGATTCATAATTCAAATAGTATAAATCACAAGTTTGTTGATTTGCTAAAGAGGGCTCTCCAGGCCATAAAAATATTTATATAATGAATGGAACAGCAAATGAAACCCACAAACAAAAATAATTTAAATGATACCTGAATATTTACTAGTCTTTAAAGTATAAATTGGAAATGTTAGGAGAAGAATCCCTTAAAGAAACATTTCCAGTCGAAACAAATACCACAACCCTAGCCAACCTGAGCTTTCCATTAGTAAAATGTCTCAATTACAACTTATTATTCTCAAGTATTTTTGTTGTGCGTACTACAGAGTAAATGTCCTGCTTTTATAATTCTAACTCCAAATGCCCCTAGTTCAGTTCCTAGACTCAGCTGGACATTCATGGCCACAGGCAACTCTTGAAATTGTCTTTATGTCCAAGATGAACCATAAATGTTGCTGCCTTTTAATACAACAGCCACTCCACAACAATGCACCAGTGGGGAAGGAAATGCAGAGTACTGTCTTCCAATAAAATGTGCACACATGGAAATGGGACTGGCTTGTTCGTTCCCACAACTTTACAACATAAACAAAAAACACTTAGAAATACTATGTATTTTATCATGTATTCCATGTTCTTTCTGATCTGAATGACTACAAACTGAGGGACATCCCAGACATTTCTTGAAGTGACTTAGAGTAACTAATGACAACAAACAGTGAAGGTCTTTGTTTTATGTCTCCTCCTCATCTTGGGCTACTATAGCACCACTGCAGTCTACAGGGCAAGTACCAATTCAAAAGAAAATAGGTCAACCTGCCGAGTTACTAAGACCTTTACCAGCTACAATAGTATTGAATTTGGAGGTTTTCATAAATGTGGGATCTACAAAGGTTGTATTAAAGTGGGAGAGGAAACTGCTGTTGTCATCCATTAGTCCTATGCCGGAGGAAATACAAATATAGCAAGTACTGAGAATAATATCTTGAAATAGCACTGCAAAGAACAAAATGCTAGCTTACTGTCGTTAGTCCTGTAGTTTGCTATTGGTTGATTAATGTAAGTGTTCTTGGTTTCATAGAACACAAAGGAGTAATTTCATACAGAGCTCTCCTAGTGGACCCAGAAGATATCTCAAAGTTGTTTCTGCTGCTCCAAGGAAAAAAACACAGAAAAACTCTTACAAAAAATAGTGTCTGGTCCCTGTGCATTTGCATAAATGAGGTTAAACCAGAGAATGCAGAGATGCAATCTATCACAATCAGCCTAACAGCAGATTGAGTCTTTGACCATGCTGATGTCTACATAATATTGAACAGGAAGACTAGGGCTGAGGTTAGGTAATACACATCTTAGTCTTTATTGTATTTATTTCTTTGTAGACAATGCCCTGTACCAAGAAATAAATAACACTGCTTCACACAAGTTTCTCTGTTTTATATTGATTCCAAATTGGGAATAGAAGTCTGCTGAAGAGGTGAAAAATTAACTGGACTTGAAGAGAACCTGTTGAAATGGAGCAGAGTAATAGAGACCAAACTCACTTTGTGATAAATAATGAGATCCCACCTTGAGGGAAGAAGAAATACAAACTCTTCACAAACTGCACATGCAAAGGGACTAAACAATGGATCAAAGGAACAGCTTAACCTAAATGAGCTTATCTGAGTGGAATAGAAGAACAGCACCGAGACCAAATTCCACATACACTACATAGCATAGCTACTTTCAAAGCCAATGACCTGGGGAGAAGTAATCTCCATTAACTCCAACAACACAACTGCATTAGCATCAAAAGCTGAATGTAGTCACTGACTTTTGATCAGCACAAGCTAATGAGACCCAAAGAAAAGTTAATTTTGACACCTACTGTTAAAAGTTTGATTAAATTACTAACAGAATTAATTCTTTCTAAAAAAAAAGAGATGTAACCTCTATTGGTCTTTCAGAGGAGTATTGTAGTCCCTGTACGTATGTGGCAAATTATGTCCTCTTACACTCTCGTATGAAATAGAAAAGTTAAGGAACTTGCTAAAAAATTGTAAGGAATCATTCTTATTTATAAAAATGTTAACAATTCTAAGATGTCAGTATCATTAACTTATTCTAATTCAACACTAACTGGGAAGTAAAACTAACAGTGCTGCAAAACAGGAGAAGATCTAGAGAACGACACAGTTGCTATGGAGGGCACAGGGTCCACAACATACGTACTGCTGGGAGCAGAGCTATTTGGCATTAGGAGCGGTCTGGTTCCTGGCACAATCCTCCCATTAACAGGTAGATGCTCTCCTGGAATGCACCTACTCATCCAAGAATAAATAATCCAGTGAGCATGCTCCAAGACTGCCTCATGATGTGTATGAAAGCATAATTACCTGGAGGCAATATGGACATTTACTTCAAATATACACTCCTGATCCAAATCAAAAGCTAATACAGGACTATAAACATACACAACATCCACTAGCTGAAGCATCAATGATCTGGAATTAAAATATGAGAAAACTGCAAAATCATTTACTCCCGTGTATTTATGTGCAAGTTTCACTGTGCCACACAACCTCTTCTTATCACAAAACAGAGGTCTATATATTTCATCTTAGTATATTTAGTGACACATGAAAAAAATAGAAACATTAAATTTACTATTATATAAATTACATGAAAAATCACATGCTCCTTCTCAGCAGTCCAGTCTGCATTTGGAAGAAACTTGAGCTCCTATGAACTACAAAAATAAGTGATCAGTTTCAAGATGTTTTCAGCAGCTAGCAGCTTCCATTGGGATAGAAAAATACCTACCGCAAGTAAGTGTACAATTTCCAAAGAGTTCCCAATACCCTGACCTCTTCTAGAAATCTGGCTCTTATCGCAATTACAGTGTGCTTTTGACATGTTTAGCCTCAGCCATCCAACCAAACTATGACAACTGTAGAGGTCTAGGAACTACACCAGTTATCTAGTGGGATAATGAAAATGAAAATAAAAATTAAATAAAAAACTTTCAGAGAGTTAGGTTGAGACAGACTGGGATTTATAGGCAAATGATTAAAAATGATTAAACGATGGAGGTTAGTTTTAAATGGTGTGAAATTACTTCAGTACCGGCAGAACGTCATTACTTTTTCTGTTTAAGTATAATGGATTTTTGGGAGCATAATTTCTCTCTTGAAAAGCTCCAAGATATTAAAATATGTTTGATTAACTAGTCAAGAAGCAAAGTAAACAACAGTCACTTTTATATACTAGTATCCAAATAACTCAGGAGAATAACTGTGAGCACAATGAAAATTAAACAGATCTAGAAATGTCTTGTTAATATTACAGTAGATGCTTCTGCCAAAATATTGTCAACTAGTACAGCTTACACAGTGCCATAATTACAGTAGATGACAAAATTATTATAAATTAAGAGTTTGTAGTACACAGTCATACATTATAAATTTTTACTAGGTAGCTACACAAGTGTATGAAATGAAGAACTGCAGAATAGTGTAAAAGTGATTAAACTGATCTAAACTTGGTATATAACACCCACAAATTACAGGCTCATTTTTCCCAAGGTTTAAACTCAACACTTCTGTTACTAAGCAAGATTGTTGGACTCAGGGAGAAAGGTGCTGAGACCTAATATTCAATTTCTATATCAGAAAAATAACTTATTTTTAAAATAAAACTGTATGTATAAATTTTAATCATAGGTAAAAGGATTTTTAATCAAAAGTTTAAAAAGCAGTAGGAATAAAGAATGGTGTCATAATGACAAGACCCTCATGCTACAAAGAGGTTCTAAACTTTGTCTCATGCGTCACCTAGCACTGGAAAAGGTTACAAAGATCAATAGATACACCTTTGATACAACAAGAATTGGTACCTTTCAACTGTGTGAGCAGCCCTCCATTTTCTTTTTTTTTTTTTTCTTTCTAACAGAGAATAAAATGCAATGTTGATCAAAATAAGCAGGAACTAATAGTCCCTTAATAAAACATGCAAATTGTTTAGCTGAAGCTTAGAGTAGAATGTGTGGATTCTTTTGACATTAGACAGTATCGCTTCATCCTTGCCTGGATACCTCTCCCTGAATCTCAATACCATTTTAATCACATGATTCCATCACAAGTATAACCTCAACAAATTCTCATAAAAGTAATTATTTACTGTTTCAGTTTTATATGATAACCCCCATTGTTCCCCAAATATGAGGACCTGACATCTAATTTGGACTATGGATCTTCTGTATCTTGTAAGTGCATATGTTGTAAATGCTATACTAGATTCTCTGTCCATGTGATGAACTGTATCTTATCTCTATGGGTTTGAGAGTGAATATTTATTTTGAGGCTGTCTGAAACATATTATTGTTTAGTACATTTAGCAAATATTTTTCATTGACTTTATAGACAGATTTGATCACTGCTGTTAAGTTCCTTGTAAACAGTAGTTCCCGTTCTGTGGTTTATTTATTTAGAGATACATGCCAATATCCTACTGCAGAGACTCATATGGTGACCATAAGCAACAGCCCTATTTTCCATTTAAATATCGGGGAAGTAAGACTTACTTAGTGTAGGTTAACATATATATGTAACATATGTATGTATATACATGACAAGTATATTTGCATACATCTGTGACTCGCGGAGATTAAACTGAACTCAGCTTTAGCAACTATTTTTAAACCCAGTTTTTCTTAGTTTGTTGTCACTTCTGCAAACCATGCAGGACCAGAATGATGTTTTAGAGTTGCATTAAGAACTCTGTGTTTCAAGCACTGAATATTTGTCCAGCAGAGGTACATTTAGGAATTAATTGGGCTGAACTTCTCCTTTGTCTCAGTTGACAGTGTCTTCTAAGAAAGTTTTTACATCAAGAAATACACTGCTTTCCTTTAGAGTATCTCTGCATTTAGGCAATGCTTAATAACATATTTTGAATCAAACACAAGAAATAAAACCCACTTGTTTATTTTACAGTTTAAGAAGACCTCAGTCAATTCTCTACTTGCAAATATTCACTTCTGAAGTCAACCTCATTTCTAAAAATAACTTTGCTTTAACTCAATTCAGTTACAGTGAATATAATTCAGTCTCTGGTTAGTCTATTTGAGATATTATTAATGTAACTTTGATTTATTACACATAAATAAATCTGTTATATATCAACCAGTGACTTCATCTAACAGAAGTTATCTTGCAAAGAAAATGTGCTTTCCCCAAGGAGCACTCTTGCACAGTCACAGTAGTAGTTAAATTTAGGAAACAAATATGTCTGTGACTTGCCATTTCCTTCCTACTTCAATCTGGTTTTTTTAAGGATTAAAACTGGTCTTCTATGTCGTAGTATATAAGTCTGGAAAGAACTTGGCCTGCACAGAGCTCACAATACACAACTTGGACAAACATCAAGTCTATTCTTGTGGAAAATAGATAAATTAGCAATAATAGTAGATTATGTATATCAAGCCAGACAATCAGTGAAACCAGAATTAATAGATCAGCTGTATCCTGACTCCTGTCATACAACATAATTCCAATTTACAGAACATCATATTCCACTGATCAACAATAGTAGACAACTGGTCTAAAGGAACATGACGGACAGAATACTGATTTCACACCTATAAAGAAAGGAAAATTGCTAGCTCATTTTCATGGGACATTCCACTCCATTCATTTTTCTGTTGGGTTTTTTTTTTGTTTGTTTGTTTTTTGGGGTGTGTGTGTGTGTGTGTGAAGAATTAGTGGCACAAAACAGTTTAGAGGACTGAGTATCAGATGACACAGTTCCTACTACACAAAAATATACATGCAAACAAGTCTCTGAAGATCTGTGTCCAACTACAATCATAATTCACAGAACACAAGGACAGAAAAAAACATCAGAAAAAACTTTTTCCACTTCAACTGAAACTCCATTCTTTGAAGCTGCTTGGATTTCTCAAAATCATCTTTTCCTGAAAAATAGTAGCTTTAAAATCTTATGATTAAAAAAATTAATATCTAAACCTTTTAATTTTTACACCTCTGTTTTACCAAATAATTCTACAAAAGATCTTAGGCAGAGTACATACAAAGGTACTCACCTGTTTGTGTTTTAATCTTGCTGAAAGGTACTCATGCTTAAATGCCAAGATAAGAGTTGCTTGTAATTGAGGATATATGTAAGCTGGCCTCTATTCTTACCATTTCAAAACCACTTTAATACTGAGGAGACCAGGTCAGGGATTTTCCTTGGAATGAAAGTTTCTATGAGCAGGCTTTAGTGAACAAATTCAGTCTCCAGTTGGGGTGTTTTACATTGCCTACAGAGCTTAGTACTCTTGGAACTGGCATCACAACCACTTCTCAGTTAATTTCCCTGAACTGAGTAGGATAATTTACACCTGTGAAATGTCAAGAAGAAAGAGGAGGGGAAAAACATCCAACATTAAAACAAAGGATGATTTCTGTGTGATAGTTCTAACCCTGGCACGTGAAGTACAGCTAGCAATCTTATGCACTGATTGTTAAAAACAAAACAAGAAGCTGAAATTGAAGGGATACAAGGAGGTTGGTCTGCAAAAACACTTCACCATTTTCTTTTTATGATATTTTCTTAGTGTTTGATTTATTTTCTAATGACAGTGTTGCACATATTGACACCTTTTCTTGCCATATCATCAAAAGTTGTCTAAAGTCTTACCCTGAAATCTCATTGCTATAATCACAGTGGTTTCAAATTAGCATCGTAATGAATTCTCCATGGACTTGGACCTTTCTGTATTTTCCCCATTCTAATCTCATGTCATAATAGCACCATAACTGGGTCCCTACAGATTCCTACCAAAATCATTATGAATCAGTTAACATCATAGATACACTACATTCAACTGAACAGAAAGTAAGAAGCATTGTAAAGGAACAGATTCTGAAAAGTAATTACTAGACACAGCTATGATATCTGATTATTTTTTTTTTGACCCATAATTAAGCTTAGCTGTTTTTCCAAATTATACACAACATTTGGAGTGGGGGGAGAAATCTGTGTTTCAGCTAGTTTTTAATATATGGGGAAAAGACACTTTCAGAATTAGAACTGTCCATCTCTTGCAGTTCATAATGACAAAATTACTGATGTCAGTAATGGGCTAGGACATAAGGTGCTGTACTGAACAAGATGCATGTAAAACTCTGCCATGGCAAGAGACTGACAAGTTTCCAAAACTCCATTTTACAATAAAACTTTTTTCTAGTACTGGTAACTACACACATACCAGGGTGAACTGTATTCTAAATTCTTTTCCTTTTAATGTAAAAGGACATTCAACAAGGCAGCTAAGTGAGGTCTGCCCAAAATAAAACACCAACTGAACGTCAGGTGCAGAAATGGAATTGCAGAGCTCATGACTTCCAGTAAGGAGGGCACAACAGATTTTACTGCCGAATGCATTATTGGAGATAAGATTCATTCTGTCTCTTGGGAAAAAATACACTTTTGCAGTCCTCAGTTGTGATTCCCATTTGAAATAACTGTCTGCATTTTTACTTCCCAGTAGAGGTATGTCACATAGAGAACTGAAGAGAAGCTGTATATCTTTTTCCTGTAGTATAGCAAAAATATGGAGAGAAATCCCAAGGGAACAGCTGAAGCAATTTTCATGGGAAAGTAGGAAGACCAGAACGATGCAGTCCTATAAATTCTTGTGAAAATCCTATATTTCTTGCTTCTATCTGGATTGACAGTGGATTAATTACTTATGCCTATCACCTTTTAACAATCTGAAGGAAAAAAATGACAAAGTTTTGATGGTATTACATTAGGAACAGAACAGAGCATAAAAATCAAAAATAAATTACAAACTCGGTCATGACAGTGTTACTCAAGAAAAGGTTGAGTCACTAAAAAAAAAATTAGCTTATTAAATTTCTCAAGTGCCACATGAGTTCCAGTAGTAATGGACAGCATTAATGACAGCTTGCCATAACATAGAACACTGACAGTCTTTTTGCTATAAAGACTCTCATATAAAAAGATTTTGCAAAATGCTTCTCAAACATGTATCTGTGTTGAGGGCTTAGATAGCTAGTTAAGAATAGATAGAGATGAAAGTGGTATACAACTTACATCTGGAGAACAGAGTCCTACAACCAGTGAGTATGGGAAGGATGAAAGGATGAAGTAAATTCAGGCAGTTGATAGTGCACCTAAAAAAGGAAGGCTGGACAAGGTGAAGTACTCGGGCCAGACTGCAAAATTACTGTTCACATAATCAGAAAGCAGACTGCTCCTGAAGGTCTGAAGAACAAGAATGTTCAGAGCTGCAAAATTAAGGCTGTTTTCTGAACTGTCTTGAAACAAATTCAGCTATCCTAATCAAAAAGGGATATTGAGCGTTCTTAAACTTTTTTTCTGGTCTTACTGCTTTCACATGGTTGGCCTAAATTAATTTCATTAACTACGTTTATTTTTATTATAACCTACAACACCCTGAAAAATGGTCAGTTAAACTAAAGATATTTAGACATTCCTGGTATTTTCCTCTCTTAAAAATACAGTTTAAAAATACTCTCCTTTTAGATTCCTAACTATAAAATACAACATAGCTAAACTTTCTAAGCTTTTGCATTTCCCATACTCAAAAAGCATTCTAGATCTTTCTAAGATCTATGCCTGAACACAGAATTGATCCACAGCTATTTCAGACCACTTTGCCATGAGATGCCCCTTAATATTCTCTAATGTGAAAATACTCCATAAAAGTGGCATGGTAAAACCAGAAATTTACAAAATCTGACAGAATGATCACTAGAAATTATTTTTCTTCGCATGTTAGGACTCATTTTGCACCGTAGTTATTTTAATTCTTAGCTTTATATGCAAGAACAACAAAACAACAGGAAACGTCCCTCATAATGGCAAAGGAGGATACACATGGGCCATTGAAGCCTAGTTAGAAACCCAATTGGCAACTCATTTGCCAGTGCATTGACAATAAATCGACCAAATGAGTTTTGCTGTTCATCCTGTACAAAGAAAACAAACCTAATTGATGGGGGGGAAAAAAAAAATCACTTCTAAAAATGCTATGACCATTAAAAATCCAAACCTGAATTAGTAGTCTAGCAGAGGCATAAAAAAGAAAAAAAGAAAAAAGAAAAAAATCTGACAATGTCTTGCCAGTGTTCCCTTGAAGGCAGAAATTAGCATTATATTCTTATATTACTCAGTGAGAGCATTGCCTCTGAAAGCATGCGATAACTATTTGTAGCTACATAACACTGCTTCAATTCTAATTTAGTGTGTGGCTTACCTAGCCTCCACATCATTAGTACTTACATGATAACATTTCATATAAGAAAAACTGGATCCTTAAAAACACTGCAAGGAAATTGCTGTGCAATTGTCAGCTGAAGGGAAAGGCAATATCGTGCTGCTCTCAGAGACTCTCACCACTGCACAGCACAGGAGGTGAAGGTATTTTTGCTGGGGCTCTTATCTTACCTACATGCATCGCATACCTAAATGACATACGCTGGGGAGTCAGCAATGTATGTATTTTCCTGGAAATTCTAAACAGGAACAGATTGCATAGCCTTGACATAACTTTACACTACGCCGCCCGAGATACAAACTTAATTAACTTTTCACAAAGTTCAATAGATATGCGTAAGGGATTGCTAAGATCAAGGATCAAGGTGCTCCTCCATCTTCTTTGGAAGCACAGCAACAACATCATTGCAGCACAATCTACAAACAACTAAATGGGCTGTAGAGGCATTTTAAATAACATATGCCACAGCTCAGAGAAGAGCCTACTTCAACAATATCAGGAAGCTCTAAAATGTTTTGCAAGTATTTCTTATAATTTAAATATTTGTATATAGCTCCTACTATTGCTTTTTAAATATTCCTCTTAAATTCTATCATGTAAAAATTATAAGCCTGGGAATACATTTTAAGAAAATTTAGTAGCTTGTACCTAAAGCAGGCAAAGAAAAAAACCCACACCAAACCATTTACGAATCAAAAGAGTTATTGAATGGAGTTTTATGCCCTAAACATGAAGACCTTTTAGCTTTTTACATTTCCAGAATATGGTAATACTTCATGCGCTGTTAGGATGTGCACGTGAATAAGAAATTGCACCTCTTCTACTTTGATAAGCATTCCTCTGCACAAAAGCTCACAAACACTTCCCTCTTATCTAACCAGGAATCATTATTTCTAAAAATAATATTAAAAAATTGGCACTCTCCCCTCAAAAATTTTTCTTTTAAAGGAATAAAATTTATAAAACAGCCTCTTTTGCAGACCACAGCAGTTTTACTGAATGGCAAATGCTCATTATTATGCACTGATACGCAGAAGATATTACTGACAATTCCCAGAGTGTTCCCTTTCATAAACAGACTGTTGATGGCTGATGCATAATCCATCTGAGCAGTGCAATAAAAGGAAAAATATCACAAAACATACACAGGACAACCCAAAAATTAGGTGCCAAAACTGCTACAGATAGTAGACAATACATTTTCTTGACTGCACATAATTCTCATAGTCAGTGCCATTATTTGTGAAGAAATATAAACTCTTATACCTCACCAGCAGATTTCCGTGTTCACAGAGACTTCTCAAGCATTACTGTAAAGAGCATTTCACTTAATTTAATACAGTATTAAAACTAAAAAATAGACATACTGATGTGATAGTGACAAAATTCTTGTTTTAATTCCTCATTGTGCGTGGGGTAACACCCGAAAAAATACTTCCATCCATGACAAATCCACTGAGCTCTCCTGCCTAAACACTTCAAGTCAAAACACACCAAATCCTATGGAACACCAACACAACAGCAATTCATCAAACAAGAGGACACTTTTTGGCCCCAAGTATTATTTGTAGAGAAGTTTTCATATAAATATTTTATTTTACTGTCTATATACACAGTTTCTAGCACACTGGTTGTCTTAATGTCAACATAGGCCTCTAGGTGCTTTTGCAATATGAACCACAGATGTAATGAGAGCTGGAGAATTATTTATTATTAATAATTTGTGGTGAGTTTTCGGATTTGTTTTGAAACCAACTGTTTACAAGGACTTGCAATTCTGAACAGTTTGACAAACATCTAAGTAATATCAGTGAATAAATCACTAGACATTATTCCAACGTAAGCTTGCAGCCAAAGCTCTCCCCAAGTGCTCCTGCAGTCCATGAGGCTGGCTATGAACACTGGAAAGCCAGAGCAGTGGACTGATGCCCAAGCAAATGCCAGAAGCTCCTTGAAGCCCTTTCCATGCCCCATTCTGTTCCACAAAAGGCCAGCTTCCATCTGGGAACTCAGCACAGCCCAGTTCTCACAAGGGCTGCAGGTAGGTATCGTGTAGCATTACATTTTTTTTCCACAAAGACTGAAAAGATTTCTAGGGCTGCTGAGAGTGAGGGTCTGGCAAAGCAGAGAGCAGAGCTGCAGCCAGTGTGCTGGCAGAGAGCACCAAGCAGCTGGCACAGCCATGAGGGCATCGTCCAGAGTACAGGGAGCAAGAACCACTGACAACTCAGTTAGGAAGGAGTTGGCCAGAAACAGCTGAAAGTGAACAGATCTGGTAGGAGCAGTTGGTAACAAACACAAGCAGAGACACCTGCTCCTGGCCACCAAAGCTATGAAGATCAGCACTGGGGATGACCAACTCTAACAAAACTTCATTATCTAACAGAGGAACCGTGCATAAAGGGATTTTGCTTAGAGCCCAGGAAACTCAGAGTCTAGTTTAGCAGCAATAGCCCACGCACTAGGACAGCCCTTGGCTGAACTGCAAGCCTCTCTTCCCCAGCAGCTCTTGTGCTTTCTCAGATGTTTTGAGGGAGAAGACAAGGAGAGTGAGGAAAAGCAAGGGTCAGGGAAGGAAGGCAGACAGAAAACTCTCTCAGAAAGATGAGTTTTCTGTATTTTTGTTGTCCAAGTTGATGGCTGCTGTAGAACTGGGACACCTGCCACAAGATCCTCACTCTCTACACTTCCTAATCTTGTCTTCAGCAACATCAATAGGAGCAGCAGTTATCTGTGTTGGCAGGAAGGTTTTAGGCTAGTCTGGCTCCTTGTTCTGATGCACCAGGAAATCTGACAGCCTGCTGTGTGACAGTGACATGTTCTTACCTGCTTAAACTTTGAGGTGACACTAGTTGCTTTCCTGTAACCATGAACAACAAATTCTGGGATCCAATAGCTAACATAGGAGTTAGCTCACATCAATAATTCCAGTCTCAATGGTAGAAAAAGGATTTAGCTGGGACAATGGCCAACTTGGAGTGTGATTGGGGTAGAGGGTAGGAGGTAAGGAAGGTAATTCTGCCTGCTTTTGGTGCAACGGATTTTTCGAAGTGATCTGTTACCATGCTTACTTTCTCCTCCTCTTCCTCCCCTCTGTTTCCTTTTTTTTTTTTAAAAAAAAAGCCTTTCTTCTATCTTCCACCATGTCTGTATGATATAAAAGTAACCCTTTAGTGTCACAGTCCTTCAAATCTTTTGAGCCAAAGCCAATGCAAGAGTTAAAAAGAGTTAAGGGTTAATTTATCTTTAACCTCATGAGTCAAGAACCTGAACTATTACACTTAAAATAACGCTTGGTCTAAACTTATTTCTTCCTTATATTCCCATTGCCATATTTTCCATACAAGTCCCTTATGATAACATTCAAATATCTTGCTGTTTTTCGCTCCTGAAACACGAAATAAAACCCTTGTTTGACACACCAACTAATACTGTGCAGCTGTAATTCGGTTTCAGCTTTTACAGTTCTGCATACAATGACATCAGATATATTTGTATCCCACTTCTAAACTCAGACACATGCATCACAATATCCTCTAATCAAGATATAGATAAAGGTTAAAACCATCTACTTCCCAGATTGCCTTCCTAAGTTAAAAGACAAACTGAAGTTTTCAATTTTCATTGCATTTAAGAGGTTGAGTTACTGATATTTGGAAATAAAAAAACAACCACTCAACAAAAAAAACCAAAACAAAACAAAGGTCAAATCAGTACCTAAGAATAGTTGTGAAAATGTTTTGTGGTGGGTCGACACAGTAAGTGAAACCATGACTGATGAGGTCATAAAGTTCAGTATTTGAATACATTTGTTTTACCTATATTCTTGAAAAAGCTATAATCTTTGCCATACTATGTAAATGGCACAGCAGTGTTCTCAAGCTTATTAAGACCCAATACAGGAAACCAAAGGAAAGTAAAGAATGAAGTTTTTAGCAAAAGTAAAAAGACTGAAATGAAAACCCTTCTCTGAAGCAACAGTTGAAAGGAGTACAAATTGATGTAGATCATTAACCAGGAGTCATGCAGCATCAGCTTTCTTAATAAAAAGTTGTAATTAGGAAGAAAGAAAATGTCACAAGAAAGGCTACCTGCGTTCTTCCCTTTGAGATGAGTTTCCATTATATGCTTCCTTAAGAATAACCACATAATTGGACCATATGATGTAAAGAATCCCATTGGTTCTTAAACTTGCTTTGGATTCCCGATGGCTGACATGGTTAATACTGGCAACCTCAATGATTAAAATATTGAAACAGACATACACACCAATGTGTACTTTTTTTAAGTAACACATTTGGTTTCTAAATATATGCCTTATGTCAGTTGATAATTTAGGATATACATGGGACACATTTCCCAATTAATCTCTCAGAATCCTGAGGCAAGAATTTCTTTTGTATATAACAGCTGGCATTTCCAAATACATACATCCAAAGATGGAGTTCAAAAACCATCCCAGATACCTTGAAAACGGTTTTTATAATGCTGCAAACTAGAAAACACTGTTATTAAAACCAAATAATTTCCAGCATAAAGAATGTAATTTTGGATAAATGAAAGCAATGGACCAACAGAGAATGAACACTCACAGTATGTGCCTTTTGGTACCAGAACACAGATATTGGAGTGCTTTACAAAGTAGGAAGGTTTCCAGCTAAAACCATAGGCACAATAGGCAATGGTCAGTGATAACTTTTTAAAACCCTAAACAGTCACACCTCTAGAAAGATTTTACTTTTGGTATTTGCTATTAAAATTGATCACAGGGATGACAATAATTATGGCACATGAGTAAGCTTTTCACAGTCAAAAAAACGAAGACTCAGCCAATTCTCAGCCAATCTCCTCCTCTGTTAATGGTAGCTTTTATTAGATCTAGTTAGGTTTTACCTAACGTGTCAATCTGATGAAGCCAAACAGAAAATGGTTATCAGCTTCATAACAGAATTTCTAGTCCCCACCAAAAAGATGCATACACATTTTAACTTACCCCAAATCAGTCTAAAATACTGAATTTCAAATTTTATTTCTCTCTCCACTCAAACCCAACACCATGATTCTCAATTTTCTGTCTCCCTTCAGCAGCATAAGGCTATCTGTCGTTTTGAAGATGGCCTCTCAACCTTTCCTGCTAGAACTTGACTACTTCCCAAAAGTAAACCACAGAGTAGAATGAGACTCACCCATGCTAAAGGCATAAAGCATGTGGCTAGTGTTTATCATGGGATATGAAAAATACCAGATTTAGGATATGATATCCTAGTTCCCTAGGTCAGTATGCTGAGCTATTTTGAGTCTCCCTCTTGTCATTACAATGCTGATTTTTCTCACTTTTGGCACGTAGAAAAATAGTTGTGAAGAGACATTTACAAGGCCATGATTTCACAAGACAACATTTCCCTGCCTTAATTTACACCTTAGAAGCTAATTTGTACACTTATATACACTACATTTACCTCAGCAACTTAAAATGCAGATCCATACGATGGGAGGGGAAGTTCTAAACTCTTAAATTTCAGGAGACAGAAAATCATGTTTTATCAGAGATTAGTTGCTAGTTTCCCATCTCCTGTTTTAAAGTCTGGCAATCTGACTGTTTTTTTAATTAATTTATTCTGTTGCTATGGTGACAGTTCATCTCTGTCAATCAGCAGCAAAAGACCAAGGCACACCTTACTGTAAACAATTGCAAAAAGGTAGTATTCTGTAGACACAATGAAGAAATTGGATTAGTTTTGAGGAAATTAATACATACCCTCACAGTAAGAAGTCCAAATTATGCTTATCTCCCTACAACATTTATTTTTGTCATTGAAGTGCACACAGGTAAGAAAATGCAATCACTCAAACCAGGCATTTGGCTGAACGTGTTTTCCAAAGCCTGGGGAGATGAGACTGCTGTGGTGAAGACGAGACAGAACAGATGAAATTTTCAGTTACTTTTCACTCATAACCCATTTTAGTAGGTGTGCAATAGTGGAACACCTGTAACTTTAATAAAATAGTGTGGTGTGTATTAAATTGAGAAAAATGTGTATTCTACTGAGAAGCTTTTTCATAGTATGTATTAAATGCTTCCATTCATAAAGTATCTTCAGAGTAAGCTTCTCACCCCAGAGAATGTGGCAGTGCCACTAAGGGCAGAGCTTTGGCTTGAAGTTTATATTGTTAGGGTGCAGACTCGAATCTCTCTCCCGCCCATAATTTCATTATACTGCTATCCATTCTTTTTATTTCATTATTTTAGATCAAGACAAGGTATATACAAGACCATTTGACTTGGCCAACTGCTTTCAACGCTTCAGCAGATCCTCTCCACTGGATCACTTATTTTTAATATTTACCATTCTAGGAAAGTATTCTGCTAGTTGAATACTTTTTTCTGCATTTCAGCACTTCTCGGAGTTTTGCAGTTCTCTCACGATCTCAAGTTCATGTATTTTTCTTTATAATTATATGTTTTACCATGCTTACTCTTGCAAATATTTGAAGAAATCATCTGACTATTCTTCGCACTATGTTTTATGCTCACCAGTTAATCATTTTCATTTGCTGTATTAATTCAATTTAATTAAACAGTTACAATATCTTTGCTGCTAACAATTTCTTAAACATTTCAAATTTCTCTATTAAATGGTTCACTATATGTTACACAGATACTCAAATTCCTTAGGGCATTTTAATATTCCCTCAACATAATCAGCTTCATGATCAAACTTCTTTCTTTACTTATTCTTAAAGTGTATGTTCAGATAATACTGTGATCATTAGTTCATACATGCTCCTTTTTTTATTAATTAGGCTTGTCTTCTTCACAGGATTAGCTCCCAAATAGCCTTTGACTACATGAATTGTACCACAAATTGTCTTACTAAGCAATGCAGGATTATCATAAAAGAAAATATATTTTGAATAATATAGTTATCACAATCAAAATCTCAAGAATTAAAATCCTCCATGATCAAAGTTGTGGCTCTCTTGCAGACTTTCTTTTCTTCTACATCAGCAATACATTGTTATCTGTTTTTCTTAACTGCCCTCGAGGGTTATATCAACTGCATTACTTTATTGTTCTTATCTATTAAAGCTTTCTGACGTATCAGCCAAAATACAAGCTTACTTCTCTATGACAGCCCAACACCATCTCTTATCAATAGAATCAAAACATTCCTTTGCCTTTTCTTGTTCATCCCATAGTAAATTTTGTGGTTTTCAATGTTAAATTGTCAGTGATTTTCTTGCTGGAGGATCTCCTATTTCTGTTTAGTAAACTGCATTGGGTATGGTCATCGCATTTATTCTAAAGAATGACAGTGTAATGGGTTTTGTCTTCACATTTTCATTCTTAAAGGCTAAGCATTACTGAGGTCTACAGTTGGAGACTATCTTAATTTCCCCCCCTTTTTTCTTCACATCTAGCTGGGCAACTCTATTAACAGCATGTAGTCAGATGGAGAGAAATAAATTCACAATTGTTACAGGATACACATCCAAGGTACAGTGGCCCTTTTATTTCACTACATAGTGGATAAAGAATTTACTATTCTGTGAGTTGATGGGGACACAAATGGCGATATTTTAGTCCAAACATTCACAAAACAAAATATCTTAAAACAGTGAATATGCTGCAGAACCAGATGTCAGAGGCCTACGTTGCTTGTTTTTATCATAAAATGTGCCCATAAAAGTTTTTGTGAGGTAAGGAAAAGCCTTTGGTGCTTCTGATACTACCCCTCTAGTCAGTGAACAGTTACTTTTGAACAATTATAACACAGTATATATAAGGTGCCAGCCAGTCAGTTGCACATTGTCCCCACTGAATCCTTTTTATGATTCATTTTCAACAACATTAACATACTAACAAAGACAAATTCAATTTAAATATCTTTCCAAGTACTTTGGGTCACTCTAAAGCAGCATACTGCTGCAAGATGCCTCAGCTGTAGGGAAACAAGAACTTGTGTCCAAAGTACACTGATTTTTTAAAAGATGTCTGAGGCATGACAAGATTTAGGTTGGTTTTGTTTTGAAAAACCGCTGTGCTGGAAAATTCAAGACCAAAAGCTCAAAGATGAATATCCAGAGAACACAAGATCACCTATATGACAGTGGAAGAAGCCAAGCAAGGACAGATAAGAGAGCTTTTCTACTGAGTCACAGTATGAAAAATCAACTTTTTCATCTTATCTGCTATGAAATTAATCAGATTTTCACATTATAGCAGTGCAAAGAGCTACCACCTGTGTAATTTCCTGAACTCACCAGATTTTCTTTTGTCCGGCACCTTTTGTGCTGCCCAGTGTCATTCCCGTTTTGTTCATAGTGTGAGTACATTTTCTCTCCAGAGCAGACAGCCCTCAGCTGTAGTTTTCCACACTGCGAAGCTGACACCACACAAATCAAGATGTGCCTTAAACTTGTCCTTGAAGTACTTTGCTCCTGTACTGACCCTCTCAGCTATTCATTACGAATACATAGCAAACAAAGAGGGGGACTTCTAGCACCTGTCCAGTAAATACACCCCATAACTGAATCAAAACAGATTAATCTACAGGAGTACCACTACAACACTATTTAATCTCACCCTGAGGAGGAGTCAGCTTTTGAAATCTTTTTCCACAACTGTTCAGGTATATAATGACAGTATATATGGAAATGGCTGAGATCTTGAGGCACTAACTACACATTTGTCAAAATTTTGTAACTTCATAGAGCAGCAGTAACAACAGATGGCTTGGTAGAAATTTACCTCTGTTTGAAGTCCATTGATTCTCATTCTAGATACTTATTTTGCCAGACAGTAGTTTTTGAGTGGTTTTACTATTGATCATCATGTTCTGATGCAGCAGACTACTCAGGAAAAAGTTAAACTAACTAGAACTAATGAGCAGTAAAACTTGCTAGCACAGATACTGCAGTGGTCGAATGACGGCGAGCACAGGACATGAAGAAGAATGTGCCCAGTTTCTCAGGCTGATTTTTTTAAAAAAAATAAATTTAGAAAGATCAATTCAGATTCATTATCCAGACAATATCACATTAAATGGATAAAAATATTTTAACACAATGTTAAAATGCATATATTCTATATTAACTCATTCAGAAGAAAATAAAAAATAAAAATTATGCAAAGGAGCCCCATTTTAACTTAATCTCCTTTTCTTCTCCTCATCAACATAAATGTGATCCCCTAATTCTTTAGAAAAAATTAGCAATGTTCTGCATTAACTTAACCTTTTAAAACCAGTTGAATGCACTGATGACTGTTTCCATATACTTCCACTCATCAGTGTGAAATTGTTCCCTAATTTTCTTATTTTTTGTTTTGTTCCCTAGTTCTTCAACATATCATGTGTGTGTCTTTTGTCACATGTTTACACTTTGGATCATACCATGTCCTTCTTTTTCAACAAAAATATGATTAATTCCTGATGGACTCAATTCAGATTTTGATCAAAAAAATCATGCTGTAGGAGTGGGACAAGGAGGGCTGGTGCAATGCTCAACCAGTGATAATTAGCAATGTTACTATTACATCTCTGAAACCACAAACCATCCCAATCCCTCCAGAGAAGAATGACTATTTTAAAAGTTCAGTATTTGTTTATTACAATGCATGCAATTACAATGCATGCTGAGTAGATATAAACAAAGCCTTCTTATGATGCATCTGTGCTCTTTTGAGAGCAAACTATTGGCACATAGTTGCCTTGTGACTTCAGTGAATAAGATTGCCTTGGCATAACCAGATTTATACTGAAACACACTTAACATTAGCACAGCTATATCTCAGCTTGACTTTTTAACTTACGGACATCCTTGAACATCCTGGGTGTCACAACACACAAGCATTACAAAGCAAAAACACCCTCTTATGTATATGACTGTGTACCAACTTTACATATAACCACTTTATGTGAACACCAGCAACAGCATTTTCAATAGAATTATCTGTAGTTTGCTCGTTTGCTTAGGATACCAACTACCATTTTTGCTTTTTCAGAGATTAGGTCATTTTAAAATATATTTATCTAGAAAGACTGGAAGGTTCCTTACATCAGGCCATAAAGTGCCACATTGAGTAACTTTTTTCAATTGCACAGTAATGAAACTTACAGAAATCTATTAAAACAGATAGCTAAATAAATGTATGACTTCAAATATTAAAATGTTAATATTACACAGATGTACATTTTGAGACTTTATAGCATCAAAATATTGGAATAGACAATATCCATCTTCTGAGAACAAAATAATTAGCAGCGGAGAGTGTGGTTAGAAGCATTTCTAAGAAACTGAGATTTTTTTCCCCCATAGATTTGAAGGGAAATAATGGTGTCAAAGAGAGCTTGAGCTTCTCAAGGGCTTGAAAAATGTAAAATGAGTATAAAATGGAAAGAAAAAAAATTTTACTTTTTGAAAGATGAGTAAAAGCTTGAATACACAAGTCTAATGAAAGGAGATAAAATCTTACAGACCAATGTAGAAACATTTGAGAACTAGATCCAAGATGAAATCCTCAGGCTACATGGGTTCCCATATGATCTGGGTAAGAAAGAGATGGTTAATTTTCTTGAAAATTGGATTGCAAAAGCTTAACAGCTTGCAGTTGAAGATGACCCACTTTGCGTTGAAAAGGCATAGAGAAAACCTTCAAGAAAGGAAAAGAAGGAAGAAAAAAAAGAAAAAAAGAAATCCTGAGTAGGAGGCAGCATTATCCTTGGACTCTCAGATCAGAGATATAAGGGAAGGATCCTCCTCATGGCAGCATATAAGGACAGCAAACTTATCAAATATACTTCATGTTTTATTTTTTTTTCTTCTGTCTCAAGTGCTATCACTGCAGCAAAGAAAAGATTCAACCTAGGCCTGCTAAAGAAGAGAAGTGAGGTGGCCATTTCTGCTTCTATTTCAACAGGAAATAAAGATTTCACATCTCTTTTCCAAAAAAAGACTGGGAAGGACAGGATATGCATATCTGTTATAGCACTCCCTGTGTGTCAAAGACCTGCCTTTCACAAGTTTAGAGCTCTACAGCTTTGAAAAATCCCTATAGCCAAACAGAAAAGCATAACCTAATAGATCATAGTATTAATGAGACTTCATAATTGACTTGTGAATCTTTTTTGGAAGACTATTCCATGTATAGCACCACAGGAGTCTTTGACAAAAAAAATTCCAGTCAGCTCCAGATTTTGATATTCACCACTGAATATCAAATGGTATAAAATGACAAGGAACAAATATTTCAGTTCCAAACTATTAATGACCACAAATTTACCGATTTCTAGAAATCTGTCACTTGTTTAGTACCTATGAAGACAAGATCTGAGCTATGAAGTCACCCATATGAAAACTGAATTTAGCAAATCCCTTTGACCTTTCTTTAACCAGAGGAGCAAAGAAATTCACGTTCTTAATTCTTACACAAACATTCAGTCAGTACCTTTGTTAGAGAATTTATTTGTAAGTATCAGGAGGAACAAAAGCCAACATTACCAAAAAATTTAGGAAATGCAATCTCAAACTCAAAATGTACAATACTTCTATTTGTAGACTGGTTTAATGATGAAATAACAAATTCATATTCACACTGCAATACCTTATATAACTATAAATCAGATTCTATGTTGGTTAGCTGCATTTTAAATGGATTTCTTAATGTTCATTTGTTCCATTATCAGTAACTATGTTTCAGTGCAAGCATCTTAGCTGTTGAGCAACTCATTTTCTTTTATTTTTTTTCTTCAACATTCCATGACAGTCCTCTTAAATCATACAAAATACCCAACTTCTAGGGAGGAAAAAAACCCCAAACCCTACAAATTCTCAACAGTCTTATCAAAAAAGTTCATCTATATTCAACCTACTGGAACGACCTAAACAAACATTTTAGATAATGTCATGTTAAATTCAAATGCCATACAGACCTAGTGTTATTACCTGACTTTCTACTGCTATTAGGAAAGACCAAAAGATATAACTAACTTTTTAAACATAACTGTAAGTATTTCATACTCCAAAGGTTTTCCTCAGACTAATTTTCTTACTTGTTTCCACTTATACAAATGAACCTGGGATTATACAAAATCCCATTTACATTACATCTCATAGTTGAACAGCTGCCTCAAAACCTTAATTAAAATAGCTCCAAATATTGTTAGTCTTCAAGCTTTTCAAGATGATCTTATGTAGTTCTACCTATAGTTTGCTGATCTTCTCTAGCTGCCATTCTCAATTCTTATTTGTAGATAATTTTTCTCCCATGTACCAAGTTGTTCCATTCCTTTTTTCAGAGATTTACTGATACTGTCTATTCAAATCACTATTTATCCCATATATTCAGCTTTAAGATATATAATTGACCTACAGCTGAAATAGTCAATGCTCAGATTTCCTTGGAAGTCCTGTATAAATATACCGTCTGGTTTACTCATTTATTTAAATCAAACATGTTATTTCTCACTGAGGTTATGTGAATGTAATGAAGGAAAAAAAGCTATTTCAGTTTTGCATATGTAATTAGAATGCTACTTAAATGAATTTTTAAAAGATTCTCAGAGTTATTTCAGGTTTTTTGTTTGTTTCTTTCTTTTTAAAATGCTTTTAAAGGTTTTTGAAATGGTTAGTTGGATAACGTTGGCCTGCATTCAAAAACAAAGTGGCATGCATAACCTAAGGAATAGAATCTTAGTGATAATTATTTATTTTTTTTTTAGATTGCCAAATCAACTGTTTTAAACTAGTCTCTTGTGAGTGTACATAATGAAAAAAAATATCTATTTCAGCAGATAATCTTTCAGGTGATTTGCTTGCAGCAAAACAAAAAGCCCAGCTAAAAAGATGATTGAAAACATAATGTGTTATTTCCTTTTTTAAAAAAATAAATTACTATTCTTATGGTGAGAAAGTAGTGATTTCTTTATCAGTGACTCAAAAACCATGGTGGTGTTATGCTGCTTCTTGTTAAGATAATACTGCATCAAAGACCTTCTGTAATATTACTTAATTGCATAATTATCAGCATCAGCATCCTAGGCTTCTACCTAATTATTTTCTTTACTTTCAGCTTGCCATTCCCACTCCACGACACACAAGAATCCTGACTCCATCTACAGTGTATTGGAGAGAAAGAATTAAATGTCTTTTAAAACTGAGTAAAATATTTGTTCACTTCTCAGCTGCCTCAGAGTTCTTGAAAGCACAGCATACCCTTTGATGCAAATTTCAGTCTAGTTTGCTAAGAACTTGTCACTTTTCACATCTACTATTCACATAATGAGATTTTCTTTTCTAGGTGACTGACTACTTTAGTTTCTGGATCAAGTTTGGGTCTCAGCTATAGGGTTACATATCTTTTTATTCCTACCTCAATTTCTGCTCAGGTATAAGCATATTCTGCTGTACCAACACCTTCACAATTCTCTCTGAACTCNCCCCCCCCCCCCCCCCCCACTTTAATAAAGTGTAGTCTCCATTCAAGGCTTTTAAATTTAGTTCCTTCAGTTCCATTTAAGCCATCTCACTCTCCTGGTTGTTTTTTTGTCCTTTCCACAGAAACGGATAAATAGTTCTCAACTGTATACTTTCAAGAAGTCCAGCCTGTTGACATACTGAGACTACAATCACATGGATTCACTGAGCTTGGCCTGGGAGGAGGGGAACAATAGATTTAAGAAGGCAGGCAGCTGTCTGATATGTGCTGTTAGCCTAGTGATCCCTTGGACTAGGGGATGAGCTGCCTGGGGAGTAGCATGTATAGGCAGTTTTATAACAAAGCAGACAGCTGTTCTTGTTGTTCTTTGATATGTTATCAACCAAGACATAGTGCACTACTAGAGAGAAAACTGGAGGCATTTTTCCAGCTCTCAGTATGCCATTTCCTTTTACCCATCTCCCCATGATTCACCTAAACATCAGCATTCATCCTCTCTCACCACTATATGTACTACTGGCTAACATTGGTGCTTCTCAGATATTCCTGAAATGACAATGTATGCATTTTAAGATCCAGAAACTAGCAAACAAACCCCAAAGAAAATGAGGGCTGAAATTCTAAGCACTCACAAGCAACACAACTAAGCAAAATTGCTGGTACCCTATGAACACTCATACACACACCTCAGGTTCATTTTGTTTCTTTTCAATGACTGGTGTGAATATTTTAAGCTTTGTTATTTGGACACAAAATATAGGCAATAATGAAAAACGTGAACATTATTAATTACCTAAAAGTGAATTTTTGAAAAATGCAAAGGGTTTCTTGATAAATTTCTGCTTAAACTCTAAGACTAGTGTGATGAAGGGACATCAGCAACCCAGAGTCATCCACTATGACACATCTTAAAAGACAAACTGTGAAAACCACAAGTACCACGCTGATACAAAGGGGAACATTTCCCACAGAATTTAAAACATGAATTTCTCTTGAAAGTAGAAACACAAGAATACAATTTCACAAGAAGAGTATAGAGTCTTCTAAGCAGTGGCAAAAGTTGAATCCAAATCAAAAACAAAGTAAGATCCTTAACATTAATTTAATTTGTGTCCTTCAAGTCTTACCTTGTCTTCCTGGATCTTGATTGTGAAGTTACTTCAGTGCCTTTTATACCTGGACTGGAAGAGAGGGGAGAGCAATGCTTAGTACACACAAACCATTACAATTGATAAATAAGAGCTGTCAGCAACAGTCCCATTTCAGTTTAACAGCTAAACATTTCAATTTTCTATCAGCAATACAACTACAATTTAAATCTAAGGGGAAAAATATTTTTCTACCTATATAGCACAGGAGAAAAAGGTGTTACACTCGCTCTGGTGTCTTGAAACTTCTGTTGTTATAACACTTTTGGATTTCATATATTTTCAAATTTCAAAGTTAACTAGACTTTTTCCCCAAACAAAAAAGGATGACTCTTACGGCTATAGACAAAAAAGTAGCCAAGGTTTTACTTCAAACAAAAAAAGAGTGTTTTTAAGGACAATGCAGAAAAGGTCGAGACAAAAAACACAACACAGTACTTCATGTCTTCTGCAGTCACTTGTATCCGTGGCTAAATGAACATCAGCTCCTATCAAGACAAGAGGTGTTTAAACGAACACCTTTAGGTATAACTTGTATCCACCTTATAAACTGAGGAAGCCACACTACATTAGAGAGTTAACATATTAAGACCCAATATTAAGCACACTGAGCAATTATCCTATTAGCAAACATGCTTAAGCCTATCAGCACCATCAAAATATAACAATTTGCAGATCATCTAGAAAGCTTTCTCCTTTGTCCACAAACCATTCCACTACTGCGTCAATATTAATCACAAACTACTTCAGCAATTTCTATTCATGTTAAATTAAAATCCATCTGAAAACATGCATCTATCAATTCAGAGGATTATTCAAATAAAAACAGGAAAAATGAGTAGCATAAGAAGTGAAATCCAGAGCTTAATAATTACAGATACAGCTCACTTTATTTTGACCAATCAGCTCTTAACAGTTTAGCCTACTAAGACAAAAGTCAATTAGCACTCCTTTAATAGACTAATCATTTTGTATTTAATTGTCATATCAATAATACTGGCATATCCCTACAGCAAAGTCAATAGTTATTACATCAACTAATTAAAATCTGAGTTAAAAGGTAGCTCACTGAGTGTTCTATTCACAAAACAAATTCTTAGAACTAAAACCAACTCTTCATGGCAGAGGATATGGAAGGTTCATATTCTTCTGTGACTTGACCAAAAATATTGTGTGGCTCTCTCGTGCTATTAGAAGTGACTTTTTGATTGGCATAATGAGAATAACAGTGAAACAGATGGGTCTTCTCTGAAGTTGCACAAGATTCCCACTGGACAATATAAAATGCTGACAGGTAACAAAAGAATTCCACACGTTATTCACTGCAGATTAAAATTTAAACATCATCTGAGCAAGCCAAGCATTTGAACCAATTTTCTTAGCTTGGCATTATAAAATACAATAAACTCAAACATGAATTGTTTGAGACTACAGGTCTATTAATGACCCCAGGAAAAATATCCCTATTTACCATAATGAGACTAGGAACACTATAGAGTTGCCAGACTTTATTCTGCTCTTCATGAATTTGAAAAAGGTTTTGTAGGAGCATTGCCCTTAAGACAGTCTGGGTAGTCATGTGTAATGGTATTACACATATTACTTGCTGAAAAGAACAGTCAAAGCAGGCACAAAGATCAAATGTTGTACCATGTTGGATGTTTTTAGAATTATGTTATTGAACAAGTTGTTTTATGTATGAAAAAGAAAACAAAACGTGGAGTATGGACTTTGATAGCTGAGTGTAGTCAAAATTGCTACTATTTTTTTCTGTTTCCTATCAAATAAATAAGAAATAAGTTCTAGGATATCTGAAACCCTAGGACTTACGATTGAACTCAAAATTTATGGTAAAACTGAAAAAACGAGATGAGACAAAACAAATAGAAACATTATTTGTAAAGGGAGAAAAAACAAACTAACCAAAAAATAAGTATATTTAAATGAACTAATAAAAATGAAAAAGTGGGAGAGGAAAAAGAGCAACAAACATTGTAACAATAGGAACAATGCCATGAGATAATTTTAGAGATGAATGATCAATGATGCTTTTGGGAATACCGTAGTTTGTGGAGATTAAAGGAAATTTTGAAGTGCCTGAGATAAATAAGCCTGTATTTCAGGTCAAATAACATCCCAGAATACAGCAGAAAAACAGGCATTCTTCTCTGACTGTAACTGTCATCCAAAAATACATAATATTTTCACAGGTCCATTTATAAATAAATTCTATAAATAATTGTATTGTGAGCTCATGTACACTGTGCACAGATTTGCACACTGCATTCATAGCAAATATACCTCAAGCTGCAATTCCAGCCTGATCAGTTTTTACATAAATATTTCTACAAGTACCCAGGAGTTAAAAAACGAAATTGACCTTGATGAATAGCATGAAACAGCCTCTAAATATAGTTGGCACATAGGAGGAAAAAACCACTGCTATTAGCATACACCTTCAAACATGTGTGTTCTACATGAATACTTTTATTTACAGTTTAATGCAGATATTTATCATTAAATACAATTCTATTGCTTTTATATAGGGATGGTCCCTCCCTGGCAGTGTTCAAGGCCAGGTTGGGTTGGGCTTTGAGCAGCCTTGTCCAGTGGGAAGTGTCCCTGCCTTGGCAGGGGGGTTGGAAAGAGATAATCTTTAAGGTTCCATCCAATACAAACCATTCTATGATTCTATGGTTATAGAATATCATTCTGGCCTGATAAAACCAACTAGACAAAAGTAAAGCAAAACCACTGAGATGCTGAGATGAAAGGAGAGGCAGAAGAACAAAAACACATCATAAATGTCAGATACTTAATGCACTACAACACCACTAACTGGTACATCATCTCTAAAGATGAAGAAGAGAGACGTATAAACTAACAAATTCCAACTTTTGCAAAGAGGATTGCTATGAATAGAATCTCCATATTCCTAGTCCTTCAGCTTCAGCAATATAAATCTCTATCTTTAACAAAATTTTTGATTGCATTACAATCTTCATGTTGAACGTGCATATTTAGAGGTAAAACACATGCACACACGTACTAAAATACTGGTAAGTTCTTGTTGGGTGGTTTACCATAACAATGAATGGACAGAGAAATGATTCATGCTCAGTAAGACATAATACCCTCAGTATTTCTCATGCAAAATCCACTGGTTTTAGTTCCTGCAATGTATCATACTGTTTTTATCATTAGAAGAGTTGAAAAGCTAGCCCAAAAAATTACATTATTGCAGCCCTGGAATAGATTGCTTACAAAAGGTGTGAAGTTACTAGCATTAGTGTTCTTTCAGGAGAAGTTCTGCCAGCAACTACTTGTGCTTTGATTCCATCTCGCATCAGACTAGACAGTCTCCTGAGGTCCCTTTCAATACAATCTTTCTGCAGATCCACTTCTCTTCTTCATACTATGAATGCATAAGAGAAATCAGAGAAAGTGCAATGGGATTTTTATTAACAGCAAATAATACTTATGAAAATAGAACGTAGGAGGCCTATCATGTCTGTGATTTGACTACTAAACCCGAATACTTCAAAGCAGGTAACCTCTTCCCTCATGACCTAGTAATGTATTCAGAAAAAACTGCAAGAATCAGAGTTTTATTCTACTCGCAAGGTATGTAGTCTGTTGTATGAACTAAACAATGCACAAAATATATTAGAATTAAACCCTGTCCATCTCTCCTGAAACTACTTCAGGAAATTCATATCAAATCTGTCTGCTGCAGTTAGTTTTTATGACAGAACTATTACAGAGAAATAAACAGTGTCACTGGAGAAAGGAATGTCAAGCTGCTTTGAATTGGCTAAACAGCATCTGATGTCCTCAAGGATTATAGTGCGTTATGACCCTGCCCTGCCAATCTGTTTAGCTTCTGACGCTTCACCATATGGGGTCAGAGCAGTGATTTCTCATATAATGCTAAATGACCTAGAAAAGCCTGTAGCATTTACATTGCAAATACTTACTAACATTGCAAAGACTGAAGCACAGAAGAAAAAAATCTTTAACATATGTATTTTGATAGAGTCTCATTGTATTACTAAATTTGGCTAGCCTTTCTACTTAGTGGTTAGGATAACCAAATAAACATCCACCTATGTGGCTTTCACTTATACATGGCACTTCTTTTAGCTGATCTCAGTTAGGAAATGCACACAATGTTTCTGGTATCACCTTGAGACTTGGACACGTCACTTTGCAATGATCATGGCATCTCATGGAAATTATCATGGCTTGGTAGGCCAGCAATGTTCTTGGGGAAAACAAAGATAAGGTGGGAAAAGAAGAAACTCCCTTTCAAGTTTAAGAAAAGCATGCTGAGCAAACAGCAAATAAAAATATTTTCTTGCAATGAGATGTAGTTTAGCCAAGCAAACAACAAAGTACTTATTCCAGGTCAACAAATTGTGGGGATTTTTTGCACGAACTCACCTATTACAACAATATGACGACATTTATATCTCTGGAGACAGAAAAAAAAATATGCTAAGTTGGGCCAAATAGAAAAAAAGCTTCCATCAAGTTTACTGTATGAGTAGGTTGCAAAGAAACTGGAACAATATAGGAGCAAAGATGATCTCGATAAAGATGTATTCACGCATTCTTTAAACATTCAAAACTCATGGTTTCAATGGGAGTACCAGTCTAAAAATATCCAGGCTGCAGATCCATACATAAACAATGAACAGAAGGAGCTTTGAAAGTTGAAAGGTTTTATCAAGATCTTATTTCCTTTTTCATAACATAAATTGGTCTGTTTTCATGACTAGCATTCATAAAAGTATATGTTAAACCAACAGAAACAATACAATCAAACATTCCCTTCCTTACAAACAAATGAAGATGTTACTACTACAAAACACCACAAAATTCCACAAAAAAACCCTCTCTTCTGGAATGTATGTATTATTTCATCTGGAAGACTAACATCAGAGCTACAGATAACGAGAAAGCAAGGAAGAGAAACGGTATGGGAAAAGCAATGCAGGGGAAGAGATAACAGATGAATAGGTCTAACCCTTTTCAGTAGTTATTTCCCAGTGCAACACAATAGAACTTCTTAAATTAGCAGAAATGGCTCAAAGGACACAAAGGGGTATGTACTAAACATCCAAGAAGGTAATTTTGTTGTGTTTACAGGACTGTCAGAGGGAACAATGTTAAATAATAAAGTGAGTATGATTTGATTTTATAGACAATTATCATAGAGTCATAGAACCATCGAGGTTGGAAGAGACCTTCAAGATCATCCAGTCCAACCATATACCTAGATCACCACTAAACCACATCACTCAGCATATGGGTGAACATTGAATGCTGTGTTCAGCAGCAGAGACCCAACCTCCATTATTGTTAATGGGAGCACTGACTCCTGCTGGAATTGTAATTCTGTTGGAACTGTAATTATTTGGCCTCCAAATATCTAAGTGTTGCTAAAGCAAAAATTTATTGAGAACTTCTAAGATGTGGAGGCACTTGAAAGGCTACACCAGGTGAGTAAGACACTTCAGCAGGGAAAGAAATTCTCAGCTCCTATTACTTATTTGAGGATTATGCCTCTTGCTAAGAAACAATTGCCTGCTTCTCTTTGTTCTCACTCTTATATTTTCCCCTACTCCTACATCAAAAATGTAATAAGATTGAATTTATTTCCCAGTTTATAAACTTGCTCTACTGCACATTCACTGAGCCTCCCCATCAAAACTTTACTTATCATCCACGAATTTCCTTTCCTAATGTCTTTTGCTTAAGGGAAAGGTTGACTAGAAAATAGAAATTCAATTTAATGAGAAACAAAGAGACCAATATCTTAGAAGTGTTTTGCAAACAAGCATCACTCTTACATCTCACACAAACAGACAGTAAGTCTTGTAGATAAGGCTCTCCCCTGCGATATGGCAAGCTCATATTCATATCACTGTTCTTCCCTATAAACACACAAAGAATTTAAGAACAGCCATACTGACCTATTTAGCTCACTATTGCCTAACTGACAATGTTATACATTAGATATCTTCACCTCTAAAACAAAAAGCTGCAGCTAAGGAGTTTCTTTAATATTTCTGTACTTAGCAGACCTTAATGATTTATTTTTCTTCTAAGAATTAGTTCAATTCTCTCTGAACTTATGTAAAATCTTCACATCTAGAGCATCCCATGGCAAGGAGATCCAATTCTTTTACTAAAAAAGCCACTCAACTGTCTGCCTCAGGTCCACTCTTCAGCTCATTATTTTCAATGTAGGGCCAAATATCTCAAGCTATTTGACATATCAGGAGAGTGCCTTAAGCTCCAAGCTAAAGAGTTCTTTTTCTTTTATTCTATTCTCTTATTCTGGGAGACATTCTACTTAGTGTAATTGCTAACACTTTCCTGAAGGCAGAGCATGAGAAGCTAGCTTTGGTCCAGTGATTAAAGCACTTACCAAGGATCTGGAAGAACCTAATAACTGGTATTTTTCCAAGAGATATATATTTTATAGAATCATAGAATGGTTTGATTTGGAAAGGACCTTAAAGATCATCTAGTTCCAACCCCCTTGCTGTGGGCAGGGACACTTTCTACTAGAACAGGTTGCTCAAAACACCATTCACCTGGCCTTGAACGCTGCCAGAGAGGGGGTATCCACAATCTCCCTGGGTAACCTGTTCCAGTGTCTTATCACCCACACAGTAAAGAACTTCTTCCTNTACTAGAACAGGTTGCTCAAAGCACCATTCACCTGGCCTTGAACGCTGCCAGAGAGGGGGTATCCACAATCTCCCTGGGTAACCTGTTCCAGTGTCTTATCACCCACACAGTAAAGAACTTCCTAACAGCTAATCTAAATTTACCTTCCTTTAGTTTGAAACCATTCCCCCTTGTCCTATTGCTACCTACCCTTGTAAAAAAGTCCCTCTCCAGTTTTCCTGTAGCCCCTTCAGGTTCTGGAAGGTGCTCTAAGGTCTCCCCGGAGACTTATTCAGGCTGAACAACCCCAACTCTCTGAGCCTGTCTTTGCATCCAACTATGTTAAAGAGCAAGCTTGCTTTCCAGCTGCTGGGACAGAGTGATGACCTTGTCCTCATCTTGAGGGAAATTCCACCTTTAAAGTCCACCTCTGTTAAAATCTGTACATACTGCCCCCACTAGTGGGAAATAAAAAGACACAGCACAGACCCAGAAATTACAGAATATTCCTGTGTTTGAAAGTGTGAAAAAGAGGTGTTTCTTAACCTTCATGTTCTCAAAACAGACTAACTACTGAATGGACTGAACCAACACATTGCTGGATACTATCTAAAAGAACAGAAGACAGTTGACAGTGCTTATGGTATCTTCAATAAATGCAACCAGAACAGTAAAATCAATAATATACTCCTTGGTTGTTTGATTCCTTTGAAGCAATGGGACAGGCCTATCACACAATGCCTGCAGTTCTTCAAAAGGTTGAAATTAGTTGTTTGCTCAGCACTTGATCCCTTTTGAGAAAAGAAATACCCAATACAATTCAAAGTTTACTGCTCAGGGCCATGATGAAAACAGTGATATAAAAGTCTTGTGCAGACTTGAGCTTTCAAGGCAGTATTGACAGCAGACTAAGGGAGACCTACAGACTGCAAGACCACTTGGTACAGAACAAATGAGAAAGGCATTCACAATACTGTCAGCAAATATCTTTGGCTCTATTTTCCTTTTTACTCCAAATACAACAGTGTCAAACACCTACTCATCATTCATTTAACACTGATAAACAGGAAAACTTAAATCCTGGACTATTACACTCTAGACCAAAAGGAAACAGACAGCCAAGTATATTTTCTTAACACATATTTGTTCTGTTGACAATACAAGCATTTCCCTATGAACAAGTATTCCTGTAGTACAAGCAGCAATTTTTGTTGGGGGGAAATAAAATAAAACTTCTTACAGAGCCCCTTTGATATTAACTAAAAGTATTTTTATTGTAATGAGGAACTCTAGTAGCCAAAGAGATGCTTACAAACAATATCCTGCATTCCTTCACGTAACAACACTGTATGCTAGAAAAACAACCCACAAAAGTTCAGAATACTCAGTTGCATTTCCAAATATTCAATATACAAATTTCTGCTTGAATATAAGCACACACCATGAAAAATGGTCAAAATTTTTAGTGAGGTCTGTTCAGGTGACAAGAAAACACTCACATGTACACAAAATCCATTCATTTTTCTTTATGCATTATGCATTTGAAAATACAAATGCACATACAAAACCACAATCTTTGCAAGTCTAATTTGTTTAGCCCCATAATTCAAGAAAAATATCAGCAAGCACAAATGGCATTTAAAAATTGCACTACTCACTGAGAGTATATACAAACACATCAGCAACTCTTGCAATGACAGGAGCTCAAATTGGTCGGAGCTTTGACAATCTGTCTAGATCTTTTCTTAAAAACAAGCAAGTTAGAGATCAGAAAAACTTTTTAGCTCAAATGCCAGCTGTTTTGAAAATACACCACAAGTAATTTTTTCTATGGAGGGAACTGAGAATGACTGAGAGAGATCAGAAATAAAGATTTGTAAACAAACGTCTTCCTATTGCATCCTTCCAGGGCTTTCCCTTACTCTCTCGCTCTCCATCTAGCTATTCTTCAGGGCTTCTTAGACTGCGGTAAACTGTAACACACACTCTGTTATCTCTCTAGGCAAAACATTTCATGTGCTTACTCAGAAATCTCAGCCCCCGCTGCACTGTACGTTTCCTGCACACTCACTTCTATTTTCTTCTTGCCTCAGATTGCATACCAGGAGTTTATTTCTTCTTGAATATGTCCATGAGAAGGAGCAATCTTGTGCCAGGTGGCTCCATCTGACCCTAAGTCAGGACAGGACAGCTAAGAGTTTTCTCTCTGCCCAGCCACAGACTTTTAAAGAATGCTGCAACATGAAAAGTAATAAAACAGTCTGTCCACAACAATTGTGCCACATACCTCTTCTAATAGTAATTCATCTGGCAAGGTTTTAACAGCAAATAACATCATAAGATTATTGTTATTACAGCATAGGTCACAAACCTCCTGGACATTTGTATACCTTTGTCTCTAACAGAGAGGTATTTCTGTAAACAAAAGCTGTCTTGAGCCTCGGACAAGACTCCACAGACCTGGACAAATCTAATTTTCCTAGGACTATCCTGCATTCCAGAAGAATAACAGAGATTCACATCCATTATGGAAAGAACAGCAAACAAACTACTGTGTAACAACAAACACAAATAATGAACCTGACATATGCAAAACTTTTCCTTTAGTGAAAAAGAGCGGAATACATTTCATCCTCTATTTACTCTTTACTGATGACAATGGGTAGACTAAAATATTACTAGCTGGAAACACAATTTGAGATCAGCTTAAGAAAGTCATCCAGACTTATATTTAAATTACATCCACTTAAGATGTTCTCAAGGAGCACTAGCCTCACTGAACAGATGTTTCTATAACCTGATATTCCTTCTGTTTCTTGAATCCCTTAAAAGCTGAAACAACTAGTATCGTAGAGCAATGGGCAAGCCTGTTCAGATACATGTAATTATTTTTCATCTACTGATAGGAACAAACTAACAATTGTCTCGACCATTATTTTTATTTTCTGTCCTGTTACTTATTTCATCTCTTTCTCTTCCCTCCCATCTTAGAATTTTTCACTTAATTTTTTTGTCCAAAGTTTGCACAGCCTATGGGAAGTGCACTGGTAATAGAGTATTTACAAACTACATTCGTTTTTTCCAGCTCTCGCATTGTGAAGAGATGAATCACTGTAGAAGCAGCTCACCTCAACCTTTTTCCAGCGTACTGTTTAGAAACATTTTGAGGAGCTAGACACAAAACTACATTGCAACAAAATTATGTTCCAAAAGATTCTAACTTTGAGTTAAATAGTGAAGATATTTTCTTAATAATGGTAAACATAATCTGACCCTGCTAAAGGTCACAGAGACGGCTACTAATAGGACAAGTCATTTCAGATAGCAAATGGAAGTTTTGCTTTGCAATTTCCAACTATCAAGCCCCAAGACATAATGGCATATTAGTTCAGTCTATTCAAAATGATGTGTCTTCTACACTCTAAAATTGCTGCCTTTACTTTCTGCCAGCCCCAGGTAAGATGCTGATGGGATCGTGTTGAACATTTCTGGTGACCTTAAAACAAGACAGAGTATGTGGAATTTTGAGTTCAAAACACCAACATGTCTACCAAAAAAGTTGGAAGTCCGAAGGCAGTCCTTTGAAAAGTAATGGCATGCTTTCAAATTTCTGCTCAAATAGGACCTAACACAGGACCCTGGTCTATCACCGATTTTCTCAATACCTGGAAAACACCAGTGGCCAAAACAGTGAACAGCAACTCATCTCTCAGATACATGTAAGATGATGCTTTCAAATCACAAATAAGAAGGGTATGGCTGCTCTATTCAAACAATATTCATATTTCATGAAGAGCAGGTTTTTATTACTTTAAATTTCTTTCAGCAAAAGAAAGACAGTGACAGAGAAGACAAAAATTATGGATAAGTAGTTTAAAGTCTCAGCAAAATATGCTGATTATGGTCCGGTTATTTGGACAGTGAATACTAATGAATCTGGGATCCTTTATTTGCAGATTACAACTTCATCCATTTTTTCTAAAGATAAATAAAATTGGATGTACTATTTCTAAACCTATGAATAAAATGTCATCATGCAAGAAATCTCCCAGGAAGCTGGCTTTTTCATGTTATTTGATATGCAATTGTGGCAAATGTGTCAGCTTCAGAATTATTATAATTTATCATCTAGCAGCATTTTAGAAAGTGGATTTTAATATTCAAAATGTCACTTCTATGAACATTTGTGCATCTACTTTTAAGACTGAAAGCAAGAAAAGAAGCATAAAGCATTAACTATACTACAAAAAAAACAAACCAACAAACCAACCAAATGCTCACAGATTTTGTACTGGATCCCTGAGAAGCGCAAAAATAACCAGAGACATTAAATTTGTTCAATGTCTATTGTTGATTTTCCAATATGAACACTTTAATAAATAGAAATAACACAAAATTATTTGATTTTCTTCATGAAGACCACAAGCCAAGCGTGACTTCCTGGTTCTGAACAGAGCACTACTTACATTTCATTCAATCCCTGAAACTTCAAGTAGAATACTAAAATTGATCTGTAAAACAAATGAGAGAGATCAGCAGCAAACCCAACAAAGCAACCAACGGATCATCTCACCAAAAAACCAAGGAAATATTCCATAGCTTTGAAAAAGTTTTAGTCCAGAAGTCACATTGTACTCTGATTTATGATTGACATGAAGAAACTATTCGTCCAAAATTAGAAAAAGCATTCTAGAAAAATATAACTGACTGAAAACTAATTCAACAGCTGCAATGAACTGAGTAGATAATAAGGATTCTAGTATTTCCAGAGCACTTCTGCGACATTTACATCAGGGAAAAATCATGGTAGATCTGAAAAATTTAAAATAAACATGACATCTGAAAATCCATAGATTCATGTCTTTATTGAAACTAGTACTTTCTAATCTATAAAAGGGGAAAAAAGTCTAAGAATCTAAGAACTTTAATTTGAATTTGTGGTTTCATTTTGATAATAATCTTTAAACATCAGAATTTGGCCCTATAAACATAACTCAAGGAGGCACATAGGGTACTTTCTGATCTAATTTAAACATGCTAGAAATAACTGACAGTTTTACAGCAACAATGAAAGTTACTGAGACATTGTTTCTATTAGGCATAAAAATGCACTAAGAAAATTACATATAATTGAGAAGTTTTGATTTAAATTCAGGAGTTAAACTTGCTTTGAAAGAGGATTTAGAGGATTTCTAAATGGATGGGCATAAATGGCAAAGTTTAGACCCTCCAACAGTGTATTATTTCATGCTACATAGAAACAATTCAGCCTGCAAGTCTTTCAGAAAGCTAAAGAATGCCAGAATGGGAATCTGGGCAATACCTCAGCACTTAATAACATAAGACCCTGTAAGACATTTAAAATTAGCTGTAAATTGAGTTAAACACATCTGAATTGTTTGTTAGCAGTTTGGCATAAAATTTCTTCCTTTTCTAACAAGCTCTTACCAATTATTATTTTACTTCTTGTTATCAATCACTTGCCACAATTGCAAGCTCCAACAGAAATCTATCATTGAACACTACCTAAAACACTACCATTTTAATGGGGAGTGCAAGCAATCCAGATTTCTCTGGCCTGTTTTTACAGTACAGGCTTGCTGTGCTCTGTCTAGAGCACAAAGAGTGCTTGTCTGGAAGCACCTGGAGAAATAGAACATTAATGTTTACTGAGTATAATTACCAGTTGTGTACAGTTCAACAGAATCTAATTTTCCCTTGACTTTCAAAGTAGGTATCACATCACCAGCACATACTGTTGTTAGCTAATTATTCAAAAGAACGTGCTGCAAAAGCAGCTGCCTTTGTTGAGCAGGATAGTGTGCAGTTATAACCAGTTCTCTCTAATACAGGTACCATTATCCCATTTGTGTTCAAGTCTGAAGTGGCTTTGGGCGCTGAGTTGAGAACACAATAATAAACACGTCATACTCCAGTTCTATTATCACAATTTTTAAAATCAGATATTGGATATACCAAACAATACATCCATTCCTTTAGGGATGTATGGTTTCATTCTACCCTTTCACAAAAAGAATGGCCAAATTGTGTGGAAATAGCATACAAGGACTAAAGCGATTAGTAAATATAAGCTGTAAGAGCAAGACTTTTCTAATAACACGAGAAATGAACAAAACATTAGAAAAAAAATCAGTACATTTCTTCTATTTTAAAAACAAAACAAAAAAGAGCACAGTTTAATTCCATTGCCATTGTAGGGATTCATTGCTATAGCACCAGGTTTCCTCCTCATATGCTCCCCGTACATAAACACAAAATTTACGCCAGAGAAATGAACTGTTACTTCTTGACTTTTGGTTTCACCCCAAATTGCCTTCATTCAACCTTTTTTGCTTACAGTAAGACTAGCAAGCAGTCCATCTGCACACATAGATACCACAAAACACTTAACATAGCCAAAAATTCACTTAGGACCAATTATCATAATTTCCATGAGAAAAATACAAATAAATTTTTCAAATACTAAAATTTTCTCAGCATTCAGATGATTCAGCTTTGGTTTTCAACTAATGGTTAGCTGAGAAAAAATTATGACCAGAACATTGCTATCTGGACTACTGTGAATATAACTTGTCTAAAGTCATATGACCTTCACATATGTCCTCTTCATCGATCTGAAACACCACATTATTCTGTGCAACATCATCTGCTTGATTTAGACCTGGCTTGGACCTCTGAGTACAGGCTGACAGGGAAAAGCTATTCCCATCACCTCAAAATCATACTCATAGCTCAGAATACTGTCAAGTCCTTCTGTCAGATCTAATCCTTCAGTGGATTTCAGCAATACAAGAATTTTAAAAAACAGATCTCTTCTTAGAGAAGAACATGCTCCATGTGCATGTTCTATATTGAAGACCTACCCTCTGCCTCCTGGTTTTCCTCTGCTTCTGGGCTGCATGCTGTGCAAACGTTTCCCTGTGCTTATTTTTCAAGTGGCTTCTTAGAGCAAAGTAAATATTCTCTTGAGTGTATTTTCTTTCTTTACCATACACCTCTTTTTCTATACAAACGACAGATTGCTCTGCTGCTGCCCTTTAATTTAGAGAAGAAAAATCTCGCACCACAGATGTCTGGTGATGGCAGGAGGGTTGCTTCTTCTTCAAACTTACTGGGAAGTCAAGTAACTCCAGTCTTTTTCATTGTCCCCCTTCAGAAGATATAGACCTTGTATTTTCCTCTTATCTTGATGATGGTTCTCAGTCTACGTAAGATTTTACTAAAACCTCCTGAGGTAGTCCACAAATTGTCCTGTACTCTTCTTATTAACAGTGCAGTGATAATATTGCATAATTGTCTAGAAGGATTAAGAATTACTGGGGTTGAGTTTCCCATAGAATTTCACTAGTTGCTTAAGAAAATGATGATAAACTAATCAGAAATAAGAGTGGTTTCAGTGTATACACCAAAAACTGAATTGTCTAGACTTAGTTTAAAAAAACCCCTACTGTTTAGGAGAAGCAGAAATGTCATCTAAGCAAGTAAAATTAAAAGTAATGTCATTTGTGTCTGTGACAAGAACATGAAGAGTGAAATGCTTGGAGAGTTAAGAAAACTGAACTGTAAGATGACTTGTAATATGTCTACGGAGACCATATACTATCAAATTCTTTAACTTCTATTGTCATTACAAAATGTTAAAAACGATAAAAACCCAGAATACCTTAGAAGCAGCATCTAAAAAAGTTTGTTCACACAGGAAACTTCCACCACTGTAAGCTGGAGCAAAAAATTAAAATGTTATAGTTGAACTACTTCCACAGTGAAATAAACATCCTCTACAGAAAAGTACTTTTTGACACATCATAGAAAAAAAAAAAAGGACTTATACTTGCATACTTTGACTCTCTTTTGGGATCCAGGTGAAAGCATGTTATATGAGAAGTATAAGCCATCAGATCTCTGCCACTTGACATGTGGCAGGACTTCTACAGCTTTTGCACAGTAGTCCATCCTAAAGCATTTTATAGAGACACTGCTCAGGGCTTAGTTCAAAGAGGTCATATAAACAAAAAAACCTGTCACAAGACCATCTGTTATTAAAGACAAAAATCTGAGGTTCACAGAAAACACTAATAGTATGCTAGAGAGACATTTTTCTCTGCAGATTCCCCAGAATGGTATTAACCATAAGTTTGTAGTTTTTTGTCTGAACAACACTGGTTCTTTTCAAACTAGAACTCCCAGTCATCTTTCCTCCCATCCAAGTTAGCCTGCTCTAAAAGTTCAGTCCTTCTAAATGTGCAGATTAAAATTCAGTGTAATAAATACAGGCCACAGAACTCCACCAAAAGTGACAGAACAGTCTGGGGAGTCAGCTGCCTTTTGAAAAATCCCAGAACTGAGAATAACTCTCTCAAGCTGCAGAATTTCTCATCTATGTCAGTTTTTCTGTCCCTGCAAAGTCCAATGATGACATATTTTCAGGTGAGATACAAAGCATGTACCATCCTGCTTGTCAAGACACCTTCTAGACAACACAGTTGCTTGTATGCAGAAGCACTAACACCTTGAGAAGGAAAGACAACTCACATCTGCAGATACCATTAACCAGTATCCAGCAAACAAGAAACCTGAAGCAAACGCAGACCTATTCCACAGTCCTGAACAACATTTTTTTCCTAGAGTATTCCTTAAATTCTTTGAATTTGTTTCTATGATAATCTCTTTAATTACACATTTTAGTATCTGCAAATGTGCAGACAAGCACAGTTTAGTAGTCAAGAAAAACATCAGATTGACTGTTCAGGAGGTGTAAAATCTCCAGCCACAAAATAGATAGTAAAAAAAAAAATATCAGGGGGGTGATTAGTTTGCCAGAGAACATTAAACCTGTTCCAATATAGGAACCTCAAGTAGTGAAAACGAGCCCTATTTCAGTTGCTAATACTGTCTAGTCATTAGTTTCTCCTCAAAGATAAAAATATAAAACATTAATTTGTGCCAAAAATAACAATTCTACTTTGTGACCTGAAACTTTAAGACCTAAGAAAACATCAGTTGATACCAACTATGAGACACGACTGGCTTTGGCCATCTTAAACATATACCCAGAGCTAGGTATTTTAGCGTCTAAAGATCCTATTTGAGTCCTAGTCATTAAATATGCCTTTATGTGATTTAAATCAGTTTCTCAGAAAAATTATTTCCCTTCCCTTACTTCCTTTTCCCCCAGCCCCCCCCATTGTGTTTTCACATGTGATTCCAGCTTTATGGAGGAAGATGACTGAATAAACCTAACATATTGCTGTGCATTGCAGAATATCAAGGATCCCTTTGTTGCAATAATACTACATGTGTCTTGCCCAGATTTTTTTTTTTTACACTAAATACCTCATAAACAGTTGAATAAATAAAATAGTAGAGCAATACTACAAGATTCAATTGTTTCCAGAAGTTTCAACAATTTCAATGCCAATATATTGCTGCTTTGGTTCATTAAAAGCATCAAGTAGTTTGCCAGAAACAGCTGCGAATTTGTCAGGAAGGAGATGCTCCAGGAAGACTTTCAAATCCCGAAAAGGAGGGCGTAAGCAGTTTAATTTCGCAATTATCTTCCTTTAGTTCTAAAACTAGCCTCCTTCCTGTTTTTCAGAGAATTTTTCATAATGCCTTTCCTTCTCTAGAAGAAGTCAATGGCTTAGCCAATTTCCAATTTCAACACCCTTAACAGCAATTGACTATTTTGCAAAACAAAAGCTTATTTAAACCTCTGGCTGTGATTTCTCAGACCAGTGAGACTGTGGTCAGCTGCCTACACCACAAAAATAGCTTTTCTGCTTCCTTACCCTCTAACCACTTGGTGATCACAAGTCTGCCAGCCCTGCTATCTTCCTTTGTCTCTTTGTTCTCAGAGAAACGTTGGGTCAGGAAGTTAGAAAATGTTAGAATTTTCTTTTTTATCATCAGTCATTGTATACCTCTGGGATTTAAGGGACATTAGTTTCAAGCCATTCTTTCACCACTGAGAAAGAGAGAAGGAAAACATCAGAAATAGATGAAGTGATAGAATAAAAGCCAGTAAAGTGCTTTGATGACAAAGGTTATGCAAGCGTGAAGGAACACTCCTACACTTATCAGTAGGGAGGAAGGGACTTTAAAGCACAATTTAATGGCCAAACAGAAGTCAAGAACTGACTGAAAGTTTCAGTTTGGGTACGAAGTACAACAGTGACAGAATATACAATACTACCATGTATCAACCTGGACAATTCTCATGTGCATAAACAAGAATCTGATAAAGCAGCAGACCTTTTAAAACATGCAACTTTCATGCTGCATCCCCAGACATGCTGCTATTCAATGTTGACTGAATAGCCCAGAACCTATTTCTCCAGAGAAGGTAGGCTCTGCTGTGCATTTTACAGATTTATAAGCAAAAAAATAAATCCAGCACTGAAAAGCAGACAATACATGCCAGTTTAACAGAATCAGGAAAAAAACCCAACAAAAACAGACCACAGAGGAATATTTTATGTGTATTTTTAAAACACTTAAAATTAACAAGACATTCTTTAACCTGCTAACCTCTCTAAAGACAAATTTCAAAAATGGAGAGTGTGCCAACTAATGTAACATAAATTAACATTAGGTATCTTACTCTACATGTTTTTCAAAATTTTCAATAGGAAAACCCTGCTTCTTGTTTAAACCACAATTATTCAGGTCTGTTTTCTTTAGGATATGACATTAGGTCAACTACTCGCTATCTCACCTTTTCCTTCTGGGTCAGCATATTCCCTACTCCTGTATCATACACATTTAGCAGTATATATGAGACTCATCTGACAGCTCCCCCATTCCTGATCCAGTGCTCCGTGTGCAAGATGCAGGCAGAAGAAAATCCAAAGAAAGTTAACACTGCCCAGACACATCCTTACCCCCTTCTCTGTTGCATCCACCTATAACCCTGTCTGCCCGAGACCAAAAAGACTACAGAAAGCCTCCTGAATAAACCCTAAAGGTGTCACCAAGACTTGTTCCATCAGTCTCTATACTACCCCTTAAGCAGTACGGTTGTCAGAAACGGCTGATGAAATCCTTTCCCTCATTTAATGAACATGGTAAACAGTAGATGGAAAATATCATATGGAAGCCACTAAATCAAACACATAATTTGTTTACTTAGCAACAGTGTGGCATTGAAAATTTTTTAATACATACACATGTACATAAATAATGGGAGGAAAAGGCCCTTTAAATCATCCACAAAGCTCAGTCTCTGCTCATGTTTTCCAGAGTTTGATTTATAAATCTAATATTTAAACTTAAAGCAACTAACCTTCCAGAAAAAGGAAACAGATCATGTAAAGTAAAAACAAAACAAAAAAACCCCAACCCTCAAAACAACTAAACAACCTCAAAAATCAAAAAGTGATTTTGGACTTCCATATTTTTTGTTTCCCTTAACTTTATGGTTGCAGTAGATTGTCTGGTCAGAGACAGGTCATGTTTCTAGAAATAATGGGCTTTTATTTTCAAACAAAATTCCATAAAAATCAAATGCAGATTAAATTAACCTCCTTCCCAAACTATCCCATGAAATAATTTTGGTGCATTTTTATGAATTTTTAAGTAATGTTTACTTCCGAAATGCAGCAATAGCTTATGACATTTCTTTGATCTATACTGAATTTTATCTATTTTTATTGTACTATAGAATGCACCTGGTTCATATATTGATATCTTTTGATGTACTGAAGTCTTCATATAATTTTTGTTATGTATCATACTTAAAAAATATATATAAACAAACATATCGAGAATATTTATATACCATGTGCAGCAGATCACAGGTAAATTCAAGTCAGTTCTTCATGAATAATAGAGAACAGAATTCTGATTGAAAACAACTTCTCATGCAACGGTATGCACTTGAAACTAACATTCCTTATACCAGTAACCAGTGTTCTCAGCCAGATAAGGTCTGTATGTAAATGCTCATATAGCTATACTCATTCCCTAACATATGTGACTTTGAAGTTTTGCATGTATACAAGGACACACTTTTCTCCCTTCCTTCTACTCAGCACAGGAAATGTAAAAGGGACCACATCCACTGGCATTTCCATTTCTTCTCTGAAAGAGGCAGGGAGTAAACTAAAATTGTCAGCTATAGGTCTCAGAGAACAGGAGTGACAGTTAAGCAGGATTTCTTTCTTCTTGGTGGGGTTCAGCTCTGTGCTCGCACATGGACATACACAGTTGCTCTTCACAGTGTACATGCAGCCCCGATCCTGTAGAGAAGATAAATCCTGCCCAAAGTTCAACAGCACTTTAGAGGGGACCACTCCTTCACAGATTGGTGGATCTAAGCCAGAAAAGCATCCAGGTGAGCTTCTCACCTCACAAAGAAAGCATCTGTTGCAAAGAGTTTTGTTGGCAGAGGTGATTAGAAAGATCTCTGCCAATGCCTGATCAGTCCAGTCACCAGGGAAATGAACCCTTGACAGCTGCAACCATCTCAGAAACAAAACAGAACTCTTGTATTGGACTTACTTGAAGCTTGAAGGAATGACAATAACAGCAGTTCTTAAACAAGTGGCCATCAGGATGTACAAATAGCTGGAATGTGGCTATGAATCTCAGAAGTAGCACAGGGACAGAAAGCAGTCCTCTGAGAAAGCTTGTAAGATTCAAAGACAAAAGGAAACAACATCAACAGTGTCATGCAGCAAGAAAACTCAAGAGGCCAGACAGAAGTGAAATGGTGGCAGATGTTTCCCCTTACACATCAGGGCAACAGAGGGAAAGGGAGAATTTCTAGTGTCTCAAAAGACCATGCACATGTATCCACTGAGACAACGCATAGACTTTGAAAGAGAAGAGTTTGTGACATAGTGGTTAAAAGATCAACACAGAACTATTAATAGATTATATCAGCATATGCACTTATACAAAATTCTGTATGTCATATATATCATATTTACATGTGCTAAAAATAATTTTAAACACTGCAACCTTGAATTGTGCCATACTAAATTTTAATGCAGCTTAATAACAGCACTGATAGCAAGGATTTTTTCATACCTTTATGTAATATGTTTTAAAGTGAACAGAAAAAGAACATAGTAAAGTTCCACAGGTTTTATCATCACTTTTATGATCTGATCTTATTTTCAATTGTTTTACCAAAATCTGCTGCTTCTCTCCCCCTCTTTCTTGGTTAAATAATTAGTTACCATGGAAACAAATATATTTCTGGTACGGACAACAATCTGTGACATCAACATTAATGTAAGATACCTCCTCTTTCTGTAGCTACATTGGGACAATGGTGACCATGAAATATACGTCATGTTCTAAACAGCTTCACACTGTCATGATAAGGAATATTAACTTTGGACAACATTGCAGAGCTGTGCAAATAATAAAATAAGAAAAATAAATAATAATAATAATTGTTAATGGAAATGAACTTAGATTATATTGAGCAAGTATTTAATTTTCCTCAATTTACAGCTATTTTAACTAATGACTTTTCAAAAATGAACCACAATCAAATCTACAAAGGAGAAATTGGGGATCTCTTGGATCTCCAATGACAACAGAGTACACAGCTTTTTCATTTCAACTACTTTATAAAACCTGTCTAGCTGGTGAAAAGTTGTCTATAATGTTGCCTCCGGAGACTTCATTTTAAGTGAGTAATCAGAGCTCTTTCATCAACCTCTCTCACTGGAAGATATAAATGGCCCTCAGAAATATGGGGTGCAGAAGCACTTATGTCAACATTTACCCTCATAGGTATTCCTATGCAAATAAATGCATAGTACTAGATGTGTGAGAGCTAGTCTCATGAGGAGGAACGTGCAAGTCTACCCCTTAATTAGAACATAGTTTCCTGTCATTTAAAAACTATTTCATATGTAGATACAGTAAGAGATGTCTAAATGAAATAATTTATTCCTGCGATTATTTTCACATGAAAAGGAATGTCAAAGCATGAAACTGAAAACCGACATGGCTTTAAGGTTGTAAATACTACCCTGTATTTTCAGAATTGTAACCGCCTAAATACAGTACTTAATTAACTTACTATTTTTGGCAAGGGAAAGGAAAGAAAGATAATGACTGGAAAGGTATGAAAGAATATGGCAAAGAAGAATAATAAACATGTTTTGGATGAATTTTGTATAAGATCTCTTTAAAATATTTAAAACCTCAAAATTTTGGGTCGTGTTGTCACGCTTCCCATTTCTATCTTCCAAAGATTTTTTACATTATCTTGAATTATCAATTCATTCAGAGTACTCTTCCTGTAACCTATGTAAATGGATAAACTGGGAAAAGAATAGAAAGAAAGAGGAAGTCAACTAGAAATTTTTTAAAAAAGCACAAGTCCTACTGTTTCCTCAACATATTTCTTCAGAAGCTAAGAAAGTGAATTTCTCTAAAGGAAACAGGGACAGAGGAAATGCTCTGTGTAACCTTCAGTGATACAAGAACAGGATAAATGTGTGCATGGATTGGAGATCTCATATGATTTTTTTTTAATTATTTTTTTAAATAATGCTTCTGGAAGAGCCCAGTCTCTCAAAAAACACACTTTTTTATTAGCTTGATTAAAATGTAGGGAGTACATATAAATACTTTCAGACATGAAAATGAATAATTATGACTACAGCAATTTTCCTATTGATATGTTCCTTTAAATTCTATTCTTTTTCTATGCCATCATGTAAATCCCGACCTATTAGGCACCCTCAGCTGCTGATACCCATAAACTCATTAATGAAGAGGATGGTGGATGACATGCACTTTAGTAATTCCCCTTTGTTACTACGTCAGTAGATACATACGTACATAGTTACCATGTCAATGCCCTTTCACTCCAGGCATTAAGTACACGTTACGCAATTCATCCAAATACTCATACCCATCTATACCATGCTCCACTGAACCTTGCTATAAGGGCTACCAGCCTTCCATGAAAGAGTAAGGTGACCCACACCCAGTTATTGCTACGATTTCCTTTCTGAGAGACACTATCATAAACTGGGTAACGAACTAGAAAGACAGCTCAATCACCCCTGCCACTGCATCAGAGAGAAGATACATGGAAGTTGAGTAAGAGAAAGTGGCAAGAACGTGCTAGACTGCCAGCACAACAGTAAGCGACAGGCAGAGAGAAACAGTAATAGACGTAAGATCAACGTGTATCAAAACGTAAGATTTCACCTTAACCATCAGGAAGAAATCCTCTAATGCAAACTGTCACACAAGACAAGTCAGGAAATGTAACATTTTCTTTACATGGTTTGAGTAATGATCCAAAGTGTGGCCTTATGCAAATTAAAAGAATACAGAAATTAAAACTAATTGTTTTGCTAAAGTACTGGACACAGTAAAAACTTTGACTATCTAGCCAGACAAATCCATAATTAAACTTTCAAATCAAGACAGAGTTCTGCAGCACTGCACTAACTCCTTCAGCAATCAACCAACAGTTAAGAAAGATTAAATATGTAAGCTAGAACATACCAGCAATGACAGGACTACACACATGGTATATGGTTGCAGAAAATGCAGGCACTTAAATAATAACAGCTCAAGAAGTTGTTGGTTTTTAACACAAAGTTACCAGTGTTCAGCTGAAGCCCATTTTACTTTTGCATATGATCCTTGCCCTGAAATGTGACCATCACATTTCAGCAGGGTGATTATTTCAGCTGCTCTCTCAATCATTTGGTTATATTCATAGTGTAACTGCATTCAAATTGTGACCAGGGTGAATTTCTTAATGGGATAATAATATCACAAGTGACTATCTATCCATGCCCTGATGTCTACTGCAGACCTGCAACCTAGCAGAGTAAAGGTTTTGAGAGATACTACAAAAATACCTTCAACAATTCACCAGAAACCGTGTCTAGATGTTGTTAAAAGGGCATTTCAGATTTTTTTGCTTACTTTTTGAAAAAAGACAGCTGATACAATCACACTGTGAAGTTCAAATTGGCAGTTTAAGCACCCATGACACTGTTGGATGTCAGTCATACTTGATAACTTTTGAGCTGATTGACCAATTATAACCAATATGACAAAAGCACAGCAGATTCACAGACCATTAAATTCCTGACTCGGGAGGGGAGGCAGGGAAGGGACAGGGAATTAGCAGAGTGATAAAGACATAATATCAAAATTAGTGTGCTATGTCACAGGAAAGGCTTCCATGTCAGCTCAACAGTTCTCTCTTCAACCAATCAACTTCGAATTACCTGGAAATAATTACGGTGTTTGTTATCTATTATTCAGCTAGAACATGGGAAGGGGTTGAGAATGCTATGAAAGAAGTGGCGATTGGAGGTGGGAGGAAATGCATGAGCCTGTTAACATGTCAGGAGAGCTCAGAAAGTAAGGAATATGGTGCTGAAGTGTACGAGATTAACGTAAAAACTGCAGGCAACACAGTTGTCCATTAGTTTTCCTTAGGCACAAATCAATTTTGTAATCATCTGCCTGCTAAGCAGTCTAAGATGTTTGACAGCTATTTTCTTCTCATAGAGAAAATCCTCCACAGAACCACATTAAAAGGAATATTTTCAAAACTAAGTCATGGGATATAAATATGCTGATAAACGATGCAGACAAATGTCATCATTATCTGCCACATGCCTATCTCATTGTTTCAGAATTTCATCACCTATTCCTTGATACCATACTCTGCTAATCATCAGTCTCATAGAGCAACCAAGTTCAATGGGCAGCAAAACAATTTTTTCCCTCAAGAATTAGTGTAATAAAGAGAAGATATGTGCAATGACTTATGAAATACACAAGTTTGTATAAAGAGAGTATATTTGATAAGAAGGGCAAAAGGCAGGAGTAGAATCATCAGGCTTAGCAGTTGGAGTAAACGCTGGTATTTCAGAGGCTGAAAAGCCACTTCACCTACAAGACTGAATGCTTGATCATTACTTCTTTCCACCTCCCTTATTTATTGTCAATCAATTTATTTATCAATTATTGCCAATCAATTCCTCTGAGGAAGGCTATGATGATGACAATGAAAATGTAACTATTTGGGAAGACACAGCAAGAACACTCATGTTAACGAATTAGCATCTCATTGATCAAGTGGCCAAGATACTTCAGAACAATGATTCATTCCAGAAGAGCTGAACTCTGCCTTGGCCCGTTGAGGACACCTTTCACAGGACCCTGTGCATGAGCAGAGTGATACTGACGTTTTGCAGTTAATAGTCTCTAGAAGCTGGAGTCCTAAGAAAGCACTAGTTTGGTAAGTGATGATAGGATGATCAAATAATATAGAAGTTGAGGAAGGTGGAACAATACTGAACGTGATAATGTTGGTGTTGTTGGGGAGAAGAGATGCTTGCCAAGAACCAGCCAGAAGAATGGTGCCTCTGTGCTTGCTTACCCTCAAGCTCTTCTTTCTGCTCACCTGCAGCCATGCTGCTGCACCATATGAAGGATACAAGACAGCCCTTCCAGTATACTTTCCCCCATGAAAAAAAACCACAGAAAGATGTGAACAGACCTCCCAGCATGCGCTTAGGCTTCTACACTGATCTACTTCTAAACATGAAGGAGCTCCTTTATACACCGCCCTTTCCACTCACGCTCTATAAATTCTCAGATACTCCACAACTTGCGTTCACAGTGCTGCAATAACATACCCAAAATGGCTTAATTTCTACATTGGATTAAGCCAGTTTATAAGGAGCTCAGTGGGGCAAATTTCTTGATGGGAATTTAGGTCAAGTTCAATTCTACCAAGAATGCTTAGTACTTGTGTGTGAAATATTTATACATGGATAAGACATGTATTTTGACACAAAGAGAACCAAACACAGGCAAATATCTATGATCTGCCATCTTAAGTGGAGGAATAATAATTCCATTTCCTTTTGGCCTATAGTCTGTTTGACAGCTCAAGTCTCGAATCCACAACACTTTGACACTAAGCCAAACTGTCACACTGACATTTCTGTGTCTGAGAAATCCTGAATCTCACAGGTAAACTGTGAAAGCTGAGAAGCAAGGAGTGAAAGTGTGAGGCTCACAACTGCGACAGTACACAAACTCTAAAGAGTCACTTTGTATGACCTCTGCTTTCTTATAACTGGGGGCAGCACAAAGCTGAGAAAAAAAGAAGGAATAAAAATCCACAGAACTTTTTGCAGACAGAAGAAACATATGTTCTACACAGTAAAAAAAATAATTACTCATATGTGGTAGACTAGATGAGCCAGACATTATTTAAAGTGAAATATATGCTTTAAATTTAGATAAAGAATGCAAGAAATACATTTATATTGTCATTTTTATACACTGTTGAGCAGGCAAGAAGGAACATATTGCAAGTTTGAATTTTCTCAGCTGATTTTTCTTTTGTACTGGTAGAGAAGGAGAACATGTAGGGGCTTTCTTAGGGTCAAAGAACCAAGACCTACTGAACCTCTATAATTACAATTTATTGATTCGAAGTGTTTATAACCTGGCAGCACATTTAATGCTGTTAACATTTACATAGTCAGATATATCCCATTAAGATAACACTCACACTGTCAATATTCCTCGCTTCTCAAAACGAAAGAAAAAAGCCCTTCTAGCTTAATGTACAGACTAGGAAAATTTTAGCACTTCAAAGGAGCTTACAAATGTGGCTCAAGAACACCACAAGCCTAGGAGACAAATCACATGCCCTCTCAGAGCACAAGTGAAGCTGCAGTTCCTCAGACAAAACAGAAGCACAAAAGCACATCTTATCTATAGTGACTATCACCTCATTTTTACAAAATCTTCCAGACACAAAACAGCTTCCACTAAAAAGGAGAAGGGCTCAAGATATTTACTGGAAGCTCTACAGACCAGCACTTCAGGAGACATATTTTGTCAAGTCAATTAAGCCACCAAGAAAACAAGTAAAACTTCTGGGAAAACACAGCAAATCAGCAACTGGATTAAATGTTTATTTTAAGCTATTTGTAAGCATGAATTTGTGCATTATATAAACCCAGGAAATATGCCCAAAGGCACCAATTAATATTCCATGAAACACACCAGCATTTTGTACTGGTATAGGACTTTTCACCTAAGCATATCCAGAAGATGTTCACAAAGGATGGAAAAAGTTTATTATTCTTTTATTATATATAGAGAAATTAGGCATAAAACCACAAAACAATCAAAGTCTTGGAACCACACAGTGAAAGATGTGCAACAGATTTCTACCTTGAAGTTTTTATGTGCTATTCTTAAAAATAGTATGATTTTTGTTAAAAACTTTGAAAAAATTCTGAAAGAGCTATACCTGGTTTAAACAAGGCAGTCTGATAGAAGTATACCACTTCCTAAAACTGTATTTTCTAGTTTTGAATTCATAATCTCTTTTACTCCAAAAGGATGAGAGGCAACACGCACAAATTAATACACATGAAATTCCATCTGAACAAAAGAAAATACTTTTGTATGTGTAAGAATAGTTAAACACTGGAACAGGTTTCCCAGAGATATATTCAAAGCCCAACTGGGCACAGCTATAAGAAACAGAGTCTATCTGACCCTGCCTGGGCAGGGGGGTTCGACTTGATGATCTTAAGAGCTCTCTTTGAACCTTAATGACTCTGTGAAACCTGTGATGAAGCAGACATCAATCATTCATTTACCATCTCTGATGTTTTTGAGCTCTAAGCTTTATATGGTGTGTATATATATGATAAATATAATATTATGACTAAAACCAGAAAGTAGTTTCCTCAAAATTCCCAAGTACCAAATCTTTCCAGACTTTAACTCACTTAAAAAAAACAAAACCCGACTTCCATCCCAAGCCTCACACAATTGTTCCAAGTACTTAAAGTTCTTCAATAGCATATGCTTCTCAGTCTTCCAAAATCCACTCCGAGTCTTAGAGTTTTACCCCAAATCTGCAGAGAATTTTAAGACCAATTTTGTAATCATATTTTGCAAAGCACATCCTTAGTATTTGCATAATCTTGTCCAAGTAATCTGCTAACTTCCTACTAAAGATTTTGTATGCAGTGTTTGTGCCTGAGTTGGCTTTCCACAGTACAGTCACCCAACCTTGAATTTTAAAACCAGTTTATTCATGTAAGCAGTCTTACAATACACATTTTACAGGGGAGAGCTGTCAGGCATGGAGGAGTTGAGTAACAAGCTAAATCAGCAGTACAAATAGGAGCAGAACTACCTGCTTCACCAGCTTAAATAATTGCATGATGGATGAGGAATAGAAGAGGCGTATTTTACTTAAGACATGGAAGGTATCAGAAAGAAACAAAAACTGAGATTGTCTGCTGATCAGTAGAACTAGTCCAATTTCAAGATCCTTATGCCAGTATTCCTCTGTCCTTCAGCATAACCTAAAGACCATCTCTAAAGCAAAGGAGAAAAAGCACAGAAAAGTTCCAGGCTTATTAAATTCTGGGCCAGAATGGACACAAATATGTGAGGGTGAATACTACTGTAGGAAGAACTTGAACTTGACCTCACATGAACAGACACACACTTTACCAATTCCTAGAGTTAGAATTTACAATATGACCCAATCTGCTACTTCAGCAGCAGCAACAAAAACCCTTAACTTGCAAACAAATAAATGTATCTTAGTAGTTACAAGATATCTCAAGACAGTTCAACATCTAAAATAAATATATATAACTTTGCTTGCAAGATCCACATCTAAGTGACTAAACTCAGTATTTAAATTGACTTCAAGGAGAGAAGGTCACAACAAGAATTAGAAAAGTTTGTTGATGTTTTCCATAGCTGAGTATTGTGTGAAGAGAATTTGTGAGGCTGCCAAGCTGTAAAGCCAATTTGAATTATTAGGAGTTGATAAAGAGTGACGTTTTGTATTCAGGAAGCATACGACAGGAACTGACATGAACCTTGTCACACTACAGAGACTATAACTGCTGATAATGCTGAAAAACTGATATTGAAACTGTTCCCAGACACACACACACCACAAAAAAAACACAGTAATGTGTTAAAATAAAAAGTTTATTATAATAAAGAACTATGTATTAGTGAGCCTTAACACTCTAATATTTCTATATTTTATTCACTGAAGAAAAAGGTAGAATAAAAACTGCTCAAGTCGTGCACTTCTTCCATTTGCTTGGAAATACAATACCAATTTCTTTTCTAGCTCTCATGGAAGCAAGTTCTGCCTCGTGAAATGACACTTGGCATTGGACAGAAATGCACGCATTGAGTAGCATACATACATGATTGTTACCAGCAGTATTTGCAACTATTTCAGTTTATAGCTGGCTGTACACAAATAACTAGTCCAGTGCTCTGAAACGTGATGCCATACAGAAAATAAACACACACAATAGCTCAGAAATTATGCGCTTTGTGTTTCAGCCTCATGTTCATCATTGCTCAACACAATTGAGAATTTTCTGTATTAAAACACGGAAATCTGATTCCAAGTAATTTGTAAACTAAGTTAGGTAACTGAAGTATAGCAGGATAGTTCTGAGTTTCAAGTCAGAATATTCACCTAGAATCTCAAATGGATTTATTTTACCATGGGCTGCTCATGTAAAACTGCAGTAGGATTGTCCTGAAAACACAAATGTGTTACTGAAACACAATACTGAACTTGTGATCGACCTTTACATTGAGGAGCCTGTCTATAGCTGGATGCTTAAGAAAGGCCCATATGACTAGTAACTTAATTTTTGCAATTTACCTAAACTGGAAGACAGACACAAGGAAAATTTACATCTTCTATAGGCAAGTAACAGTAACTCTACACCAAGCACGTTTGTGAAGACCAGCTGAAAGCTAGGTAGTCCATTTATCTGGACTACAAAGCATTTAGCTGATTAGAAACAGTGAATTCTCCCCTATGTGTCCTATTTTATGAGTTGCCATCAGCACTGAGCAAGCTTCTAAATTAAGTACTAATCTTAATGCTGCCTTTCATGCTATTATTAGCATGCTAGATTTATTCCTACACAAAATCTTCCTTTATTTTTAATATACAGTTTAGTATATGCTGCTATGAAAAGCTTTTAAAGAATCCAACAAATCTTTTACAACAGACTATGCAACTTCAATCAGCTCATATTAAAACATGATTGTTGTAAGGACCAAATGAATTAATATGGTAAAGTTCTGTGTACTGCATTAAGTTAAAGAATATTTGGCAGATGTGTATTTATAGCAGAATTACACAGACATAAATTTGTTGCACAATAAAACATCCACTCTATCAGTACACTGCTATTCTATTACATTTATATAATGATTTGTAGTTTCTAAAAGTTGTTAGGCATTCTAAAAGCCAAAGTATGAATGGGATTACAATCTATCCTAAAATTTACTGCGTTCAGTAAAGTAGCAGACCACTCAGGCTTTGAAATCATGTACTGCAAAGGCTGTTTATTCCGCACATAAAGTCTTTCAGGATATTGTACAGACAAAGATATAAAGGCTGCAGTGGAAAAGACTGCTAAACAGCTCCAATACTAATTTATTAGTTTCCAAAGTTGTGTTCAGAGAGCGTACAGAATGAAATACAATAAATGAAGGATTGTTTTTAAGAAAGAAAAGTGTACAAGAATCTGGCATAACTAGTTGGTTGGATGTTCTGCAGTTTGACTATTGAGTATTTTTGAGTTTGAATATTCTAAGGCTGTGAATTACTAGAATGGAAGATCAATGTGAACAAATGAATTTATAAAGTATATTTTTTAACATACGTCATTAAGGCTGTTTTGCTTACATAGGTGAAAGAGGGTAAAAGCAAGTAGAAGAGCTTTCAGGAGAAGATATTTGAACAAGAAAGGGAACAAGAAAGGCAGCTTTGTAAAAGATTATTTCCCCTCCATTAACCTGCTTAAATACCATGGACTTCCTCCCCTCCCCAAAATTAATGATTATCAAGAAGCCATATTTTTGCTTCCACCTACTGTTTATTTCATATATTCCTTGAATCATGAGCAGAAGAGTACAATCCTTGTATTCACACTGGTGCAACTCCACCAAATATCCAAGAATATAGGTCCTGAAAGCCAAATATCAAATTCTAAAACAACTATCATAAAAGTTCTGAAAGGCAGCAGAGTTATAGTTTATCTATTGAGCTCGAAGCACCCCTAAAGTTTTGTATTTGTGACTTTTAACATTGTTCTAACACCCTAACAGCTGGGGAGCTTTTATTGTTGGGGTTTGTTTCAGCTTTGAACAGGTTATGTAAAAGCCTTGGATATTAACTGCAATGTAACTCAACAAAATAGCACCCTTAATATCCTTTTAATTATGCAAATACTTTGAAGGAACACACACTACAGGTAGAGATGTTTACAATAGCTGCTTCTATCCTGAAAACTCCTATAGCAAGTGACCTTACCTATGGAATCATTTCTTTGTCAGTGTTCTGTATTCAAAACTGGAAGGTGAGAGGAGAAGGAAGTAGAGGTGTGTCCTGTCTCAGCTTAGCTCCGATTACAAAGAAACCTGATCACACAGCAGTTCAGCAAGCAGCTCTCATTTCTTAGACTGAAAAGCAAGAGCAGAGAGGAAAGGGGGTTGCCCAAAGGAACAGGACTCTAGATCTAGGGTGACATAACCTACAACTCAAGTCCTGTATTTTAGCCACAAGAACATTTTTCTCTCTGAAAATTAATGGTGATTATTTCTAAATGAAGCACAGTCATCATTGCGTGATTTTCCATACTCTGCAGCTATGAACATTAACGAGACAGTCAATTGATATTAAGAGTGCTGCTGGCTTCTGTAATATGGGCATCTGTGTATCAGGAACTGAACTGACAGGCCAAATCCTATTATGTACTTCACTGAGAAAACCAAAAGAAATCTTTGTACAGATAAATGTCTGGTTGGAATCTGTGATCTAGCCCATAAACAACTTCAGACCTCTCAGAATCTAAATAATAACATTTCAGTGCTTTGCAGTGGCAACACCTTAACCCTTTAATAAAAAGCTATTTCACAACACGAATTGTTGGAGAGGTAATTGGAATTAATCTATAATATATCTACCATGTAACTGTACAAACAAACTTGCATATTAAGAGGCAGCAGCTGTGTAACTGAAACCCTTAGTAATCCCCTGCCTCTGATGATAGTGTTCACCATATCAAGGCACTGACAATTTTCTTTTCCTTGGAGGAAACTGGGCCAAGTTACAGTACCAAGAAACAGCTTGTTCAGTCACAGAATACTTCTATGTGGCAAAGCATCCAAGGTAAAAAGACAAGAAATCTTTGTCCTGGTACAGAAATTCTTTTTTTTTTTTTGCAGCAGCAACAGAAGACCAACTCCCAATGCTAAAAAGAAAGCGACTTCTAGGAAAAGACTGCAAGAGAAGTGCCACCAAAAGCCAGTTTGATAGGAGAAGCTTCTTGTTTCTTACTGATATGCAGCTACGCTCCAGACAAAAGCAACACAGATGCTCAGAGAAGTCATATACATGGAAATTTGTCCAAAAGTAATAATTATTTGCCAGCATACTGTTCCTTCCTAGAAGTATACAGAAGCCAGGAAAATGTCTTGTCTGGATACAATACGTGAAGTTTTCAACGAGAAAAACCAGTCTGTACGAAACACAAGACATGTGCAATGATAAGGACTGACTGATTCCTGGGGCTATCCTGTGTAAATTATGAGCACAACAGTCAGTTACACACCTTCTAGAACAAGCACACATAAATGAGTTGCACTAGGAATATTGTACTGTAATTGACAAGTCAGATCGCTTCATCTACTATTTCAAAACTGCCCTAAAAATTAAAGTAAAATCTATGATATATCTCTTTCAAAACTATATCATTATCATGGTATATTAGGAGTAAAGAAATTTAATAAGGATCCAAAAGTTCAAGATTTGCCAGTGACTGTAACAAGAAATGCAAATAATGAAGTATTTTTCTGACAAGATTTCTGGACTATCTGCAGAGAAAACCTGTGTGAAAACTGCATGCTCATTTGTCCAGATCATTCTAAAACACGTGCCAACTTGGCCTGTAACAACAAAAAAGAAATCCAGTGAATATGGTTCTCTTAGCTACATCATTCATATTAACATTATTTACAGTACCCTATAACTAAGAGATACCAATTCACAAAGAGCATACAGATTCCTCATTACACAACTGGTTAGCTTTGAAAATTCAGTGTCGCTTTTAAATTAAGACCTAACATTCCCACTTAGTTCTTTCCTTCAAAGACTATATCCTGCCATTTTGTGCCAAACTTCATCTCTTTTTTGTTTCTGAGTACAGTTCTTTTTCACAATGACTATCAACTCAGTTCAAAGGCATGTTTGACATGAATGAATCTCCTTTTTCCATTCCAAACATGCTCTGCATGCAGGTATTCTGTTTAAAGCATAACTGATTTCAGGTGGACATCTATAGGATTTCTTTACAAACTGATCTTAGTAACACAAAAATCCTTCTCATGCTCAGATATTGTCCCAAGGGATTTGTGGAATTACCTATTGTTCGCAAGTATGGGCATCCAATTCAGTGGGAGAGACATTTCACCAGTATCCTGTTGACATTAGAGGCATTAAGCAGCAGTAATGACTTATCACTATTTACAACTGAGGCCGTCTAGAAGAGACTTCTGTTTCCCATTTGTGGTTTTAGACACCTATTGCACAACTGCCTCAACATTGAAAATAGCAAATTTCATTCCCCACGAGTTACTTACACTAGTGAAGAAAGTAGAGTTCTCTATTTCCACAAACATGCAAAGAAAAATGTAAGAACACCAATATTTAGAGTGAAGTACCATGAATACATCACATATTATTAAGCAACGTTAACAAATGTTTACAGCTGTACATTTAGAGCAAGAAAGCCTTGAGGTCAAAGAAAAAACGTTCTCTGAAATTTCGCTTAAAAGAAACAAGTAATTCCCTCCCAACAAAAATATTAGATCAAGTAATGTTTCAGTCATTTAAAATGCCCCATTCTTAAGGTCCCAGAGCAAAGATTCACAGTACAGAGATTTCTGCTTGCCTTCTGATCATTTCAGAAAAGGAGGTGTAGGAAAACATGCAAAGGAAGAATTGAAGAAACCTTTTTCTGATTTCCAAAATTAAAAGATGCACTGACATCTGGAGGAAAGTTCAAGCGTTGAAATTAAATTCTCAATTTTCCAAACACTTTTCCCTATCATTTCCTATTGTGCTTATAATGTTTGAATGAAACGTAAAAAAACAACTTAAGCAACATGAGCCTACAGTGATTATATACATTACTGCAAATTGCACAGACATCACGAATAAAGATCAGCACACTATTTCCATTAGTTATCAACAGAACATTGCTAACATAAGGGTTATAAACACTGAACCTCAAAGTGTGGAAAAACATTATGTTAATTACGTGTTCTTATTGAACAGTTAATATCGGATGACACCAAGATCTAAAACCCATACAGAAAGAACAATTAACCAAAGCTTGAACTAATATACTGTGAGATTCTCTTATCAAGGGTCATTTCAGATGCATATATGGTTTTATAAATAGTGTGATAAACTGAGGAAATTTTTAAAATAGCGTAACTCTTCAAGCGTCTTTTACAAGAAAAGTGCTATTTTCTTAATGATTAAAATTTTATTTATAACCAACACAAGATACTTGTGTGATACATCAGCTGTTTAGCTTCTCTTCACTATTGATAAAAATTGTACTGCTTCATGCATTTTGAAAATATAAGTTTAAAGAGTGAGGAGGAGACTAAAGTGTTCAACAGCAGATACGTAGGCGTGTGCTGAAACTGGGCCAAGACATACGAGTTTTCTGATCAAAGAGGATAAAACTGAGTTTTGGGGGAAAGAATTGCTGTTAATGAGACTAACACAAAGTGACGCGTACTAGCAAGAATCAATAGCCCAGGGCACCAGCTTATCAGACCCAGAACAACTAGAGCAAAAAACAGCTCCCCTTTGCCAAGGCTTTGTTCTGATCACATGTGAAGAACATTAACTTTCACTGCATCCTTGTTACTACATCCATAGACAAAGGGAGGGTTAGAGATGTCATCTGTCTGGACTTCTGTAAGGCCTTTGACACAGTCCCCTACAACATCCTTCTCTCTGAACTAGAGACATATGGATTTGATGGGTGGACTGTTCAGTGAGTGAGGAATTGATTGGATGGTAGCATCCAAAGAGTGGTGGTCAACGTATCTATGTCTCTATGGGCACCAGTAACAAGTGGTGTCCCCCAGGGCTCCATACTGGGGCCCCTAACTGGTACATGTTTCAAGGTGCAAGGAACAATTCTTAAAGAAGTGACAAGAAAAACAGAGATATAAAAGGTGTGAACTCATTTTTTACAGCTAATCCTAAATTAAATATAAATAGTGTTCTGAAATTGCCTGACTGTCCTCATCTGCTTTTTAAAAAAAAAAAAACAATTCAAAAGAAAAAAAAATATCATTTGAACCTGAAAGGTTATACAGAGGTAGTTTCAATATCCCTTTCCCCTATGCAGAGCAAATGAATGAATAAATTTAAAGATTAAATACTCTAACTTATAAACTTAGTATCTCAGTTTTTTTAAAAAAGTTATTTTTCATCATTTCAGGGGGCAAAAGATCAATTTGTTTTGTCTAGGTACGCTCTAAATTGTAAAAGCTCAGCACAGATGGATTAGCAGCAGTATAAATAGTTGTCTCTATCAAACAATCCCCATCTTGTGTTTCTACTTAGACTTTTCACCTAGACCAACAGAGTATGTGCAGGGATTCACTTACGCTAACACTACTTGGATACACCAGTAGTTCTTTCAGTTTCTGTGTTTAGCCTTGTCCTTCAACTACAAGCTAAAGGGGCAGACTTACAATCTGAAAAACAAGGTGCTTGAACACTAGCAGTTTTGGTGGAGCAGACCCAGAAGGCTTGCAATAATTCTGCACATGCTTTTATACAGTTATTGGATATCCTTTCTTGAGAGGAATGCTTGACAAGGGACATAGCATGTGTTTCCACTCCCTTCAGGAATTTGATATAAGGTTTGCTAGAAACCACAGCAAAGGCAATACAAGTCTATTCATCAACTGTGCAGTGTTCTTATTTCAAGCAAGCAGCCAGGTGATTCTTTACAAAGTACGATCACTCCATGCCACTCTTAGGCATCTTTTAGACAACAGACAACAGTAACATTACATTTGTACTGAAAGTTACCACAATCTAATAATATTGACATAAAGGTGCAGAATTCACCTACAATAGAAATTTAAAAATCATATATAAACAGAAAGTCCACCCTTTACATGCTTAGTTCCAACCTGACCTTAATAAAAAGTTAGTTACAAAATCACTTAGGTCACAGAAAAGACATGAACAGATACCAAATATCCATGTATCCAAGTATCCAAGTATCCTAAAGTCTATATCAATTTTAAGAATTTACACCCCAAATATAGATGGAAACCAAACACTTCACAGCTTAAATGACCTCTAAATACCAAATCTGCACCAAAGAATGAGAGCACCTGCTCTACTTTAACTCAGTAAGTGTATGTCTTTCAGCTCCTATGTATGTTGGATATCAAAGTAACAGCAGTTCACAGCATAGGCATATAACAATCCTTAAAATGACACACACCACATGCACATACTCCTTTCCTGTAGGCTTTCAATATTTGCACATCTCCTGAAGCAGAGATTCATGGATATGATTCTGTATAAACAGGTATTACTTTAACCACAAGGAAATCACCAAACAGAATTTGGAATCTAGAAACCACAGACAGAAACCAAGCAACATTCCAGACTTGGACAAGAAGCATATTATTGCCCGCCATATCTCAAGTGAATTATACTTCTTGAACCTATACAAGCTCAAAGCCTGTTGCACCAACTCTTCTCTGATTCTTTTACTTTATGTTTGTTAGAGGTACAAACAACCTGAATCCACCACATCTCTGGTTTGCTTCATTTGTCTATACCAACATGTAGTTAATATTGGCCATTTACAGGAAAAGAAACCTGTATAGAACAAGGATTTGCTAGGATTCATCAATCTTCTTTCTTGAAGCTCAGTTGACTTAATATAACTTCGAGGAAAACAGATTGACAAAACAGAACAAAACCTCAAAATAAACACCATGACATAGCCTTATTTTTAAACATTAACTTCTTATAACTGCATGTATTATGGTAAACATTAATCTTCTTCTCTGAAAGCTATTTTTAGGAAACATTTACATTCAGGCTGAAATTCTGTATAACCTTAAGCATGCTGAAATTGAAAAAATTAATTAAAACAAAAAAATAAAAAAAGGAGTCTCAGAAATCCTGCATCATCCTCTGTAATGATAGCAAAGTGGTTGAAAGATTTTGCAAGCTGTATCTGATTCAGTTTGAATTTATTGGCAGAATCTTACAGGCAAGAGACTAAGCCACTTTAGAATATAGAATTAAATGGTTGGGTTTTATTTAATATCCACATAATACTACTTTGAAAAGAAATCCTTTATTCTATTGCCTCTAGAACAAGAGAAATGCAGATTTTTCTCTACTGGCTGTCAAGTGAAGTCCCTTTTCTTTTTTCTTATGTATATGTGCTGTGTGAAATTCAGCAATTTCATTTCACAGGGTGTCTTTGGCATTAGCCACAGTGTAATGAAACTGGAACTACTGAAGTTCATCTGATTTCACACCTAATCCATGCAGCCTCACAAATTACACATTACTTCAATAAAAAGAAACATAAATTGCCTAAGTTTTTCTGGAAACAAAGCTCATATTCTTTTGAGCTTTCTGATCAAGACAGCTTACCAACGAATACAACACGTTCTTATGCTTTGTAAGAAAATGTCCACATAGAAACACAAGATTTTCATGCATTTGATAGATTTTCTGGGTCAATTGGGGTTTTTTTCCCCTCAGAAAACACTGTGTAATGATGACAGTTAAAAATCATACTTCATGCACAACTTTTCTCTCAATATCATGGAGAAGTAACATAAGATTTTCAAAAGTGGAAAAAATTTTGCTGTCCTTCAACTATTTGCATATTTCTGTCCACTTTAATGTCTTCAACCAAATGTAAAGAAGTATATTTGGAGGAGACTATATGAGAGTATTTACTGAAGAACAATGGCTTTTAAAGTTCTCACCATTTCACCTAGAGCACCAGTAGTGCATTCTGGATTTTATGATACCAGCCTCATGCTTCTGCCATTCTGCTGTCCCATCCAAAAATGCAGACCCCAGCAGTGGTTCAATTTTTGTATAAGGTGCTACAGAGATCTGGGATCTGCATTTTTGGATGAGGTACAGAGCAGAAAGACTTCAAAAGTAGGGGCAATGAAAGTGATCAAAAATAGGTGGGAATAGTTTAGGATTTGTGGCAGCAGGAGCACAGAAGCTAAAAGCTCATCCCAACTTGCAAGCAAATAACTCATCTTTTCTCAACTGTTTATGGTGCCTGAGTACAGGCTTTTACTTTCGAGCATATACTAAACTGAGAAATCGCCCTCAGATCATAAATCAATCCTATTTATTTCAAGTCAAAATGCTTTGCCTGATCTGAGATCATAAAACCAGAGTACTGATTTGAAAAGAAACAGAGGTTATGGCAGAAAGCAGGAATGAGGCAACTGTTCAGTGCCCATCTTTTGTTCATTAAAGACTATTCTGCAGTGTCTAGGAACACAAGAGAAGCAGTGTAATGAATTCTATCACAGTAATTTCATTTGCTGAAGGATCTTCAGAAAATAGTTCTGGGAAGGGTGAGGGGCAGGGAGGAGCAAGGCAGTGAAGACCCAAAAGACACGTACCAGTTGTCACTGGTAGGGATAAAAGATAAGTAGATCTAAGGACATCAGAATATATTTATCTCATAGGACCAAATTTCTATCCCAAGAAAAATTATCTCTAGGGGAATCTTGTTTGAAGGATATTCACTGCATATATCTTTAATTACAGGTTGACATACGTTTTTATCCTTTAATCACAATTTATCTTCCTTTTATCACCTCTGTTTTGAAACAATGTGCTTTCCCACTTTCATCTAGAATCCACACCATTAGATACCCAGCACTGCCATATCATTTTTCTGCTACTCCCTTTACCCCTTAACAGTCAATCAACACTAGCAAATATACAGAGAAACGTGGCATGAAGTACAGTTCAAATATTGCCACTTCAGATGTGAAAAGACAGAATTTTCAGGAAGAATAACACTCAGTAGGTAGAATAACAAAATGAAAAGAACAACAACAAAAAAATGAAAACAAAAAAGAGAAGGTATGCTCATTCTCTTACAACTCCTTTTTAAAATGCACATCTTATTTTCCGCATTTGTTTCAGTCTTCACTTCTGGCTGCAGCTTCACTTTATCACCCACAACAAGTTTTTATTTCACCACCTTCTTGATACCTTCCTCCAGCCACTGTTTTCACTGGCAGCCTGCTCAGTGGCAAAATGATAGGGACAAGAACACCAACATTAATGTCACACACAGAACAGATCATTACATTCCTGCTGTATCCTGAAGCATAACAAACTCTCAGCATCCCCTTTTATAACAAAAAATAACAGAAATTCTTCCTGAAAAGCTGTTTCTTTATCTGTATCAATATTTTTGCTTATAAATCACAGAGAGACACTTCACAGGAATAGAAAATAACCTTGTGGATAAACATTCAATGTCACTTTGAGACTTGCAGCTCTGCATTTAATACAATTCTTTTTTTCTCAATTTGGAATCAACTATTTAAACTGATATTGAAGCACATTTATGAATTCAATTAGGTAGTCTACTGCATGAAGTTATTAGGAGCACATATGCCTATGCCCTAGGTGACATATTCACTGTTTTTATTGTTATTGTATGATAATTTCCATATCTTTTTTTTGAAAGGAATTCTCAGTGGACTAAGTAATTGGTAGTTGTTCACACACACTTTAATAGTCTTCAGAAAAAAAAGGTTTCCCAACAAATGCTAGCTAGCAGGAAAAACTACTCAAACTGAATTTATTCCTATGGCAGATTTCCCTAGTTGGCCAATTAATTACAAGGTATGAGAGTCTTCTTAAGTCACTTTAAAAAGGAAAAAAACCAACACATAACCAAAGAAGGATAGTCAGGGTTCATTGTTCCTATCTTGATCTGATTCTGTTAATGTACACAGAACTTCTAAAAAAGTTATATTTCTAGTGCAAGGCTCTAAGTCATCATAACTAGCAAATAAGACATTTCTACACACTAATTTTCCCTCATTCAACTAACACAAATCCCTTCATTAAAAGTGATGGCATAAAAGGTTTCCATACTGTGCCCACTGTAACTATATGAAAAGTATACTGCTCTGTGTGTTCTGTACTCAGAAACCAAAATTACCTGGGGAAGTTACAAACCAGAATGACAAATGAAATGTCATTGTAAGGAACTGATACGGTTCTTGCGCCAAAAAAAGTGACAGTAGTGCAAATATTAGGCTTATATGGGAACAAAAGACAGCACTTGACTCAACTTTTATCACTGAAGTCATGTATTCTGCAATGTTAATTTCTGTAAATTTACAGTTCTTCATACTGACATTTTTTGCACACAGATGTAATGAAAATAATGGCAGCACATTAGTTTAGACAGGAACTTTTATAATTGATGAGTTAGGCTTGCACCTTCAAAAAAGAAATTAATCTTTTATTCTGCCCAGGTGTAGCAAAAGGTTTTCCTAACAGTATGAAATCTTTTGGAATATTGAGCTGGTTGAATACTGTCTGATCTAAGACAACAATTGGAGAAGTTATTTAGTAGGAATTTGCAGTATATACATATGAATCAAAGGCTCTTGACTAAATGTTTGGTCCTAAGTTACTGCTTCATTCAAGCATCTGTAAAATAACAATACCCAGAGATTAACAAGCTGTTTTCAAAAACTCAACAAGCTGCATGACCCAACAGAGGCTGAGAACAGGGAATTAATTGCCTGTTTGACCAGGGCAGTGAACTGAGCTCACTGAAATAACCAACTTCTTAAGCACAACTGCTCTCTTTCTTGATTGTCATTTTTTCCTCTATTTCATCTTTGTGTTAAAATTCTGAAGTACATTATTTGTTTTCTAGTACAAAGAAGTGTGGCTGTACTTATCTTACTTCCCTATCCTGTTCCATCAATCTATTCTGCCCTCAGATTCTTAGTGGTGTATTTCTTCCTAGCTAGAGGGATGAATGGAGAAGAGTGTTAGATTGTTATGCTTTTTGGTTGTTTGTTGTTTTGTTTTTATTTTCATATTTATTTCTTCATTAACAACAAAGCAGCACTCAGGAAAATTATTTAAGAAAAAAATCCCAGAAATAATAGAGTCTAAATGAAGTCGACATTGACAAGTAAACATAAACAAATTACAGCAGTTCTTCTTAGAAAATAAGTGCTTTCCAATGGACCGCACATCAGTACAATGAAGAGTATACATAGCAAGTTGCTGAAGAGCATTTCCTTGGCAATGTACACCATATATTAGAGATATTACACCTATTATGAAGTTAGACATACCATTAGGAAGGAACAGTGCATCCCACCTGATAATCTAGATTCCCAATGACACTGGATACCAAGAAACAAAGTTCTCCTTTGAACTTGTTTTTTCTGAGACGAATCATTTACTCCATCAGTAAATTTTTCTAGGAAAAGCCGAGCCCGAAAGAGTGAAAAAAAAGTCATTGAGCAGCTCTATTAATTTTGAAAATTTAAGACTGTTCTCAAAACAATATACTATATATAGGAAGTCTCAAGACAATATCATAAATCTCAATCTTAAAATCCCACTTACTAGAATCATTAAATCAAAATGCAAGCTCTCATTGAAAGATACAAAATCAAAACTGTCCAGATAGTGTTTTCTGGGGTCCAGAGTGAAGTAACAGAAGTTGAAAATCAGTTACACTTTCATGACTAAGTGCAAAACTTGCATTTTGGAATGGCCTTGTTCTTGATATTTCATGCAGAATCTTATTCAAAGTTTTAGAAATTTGTATTTTTCTGTTGAGTTCTGTTATGGTTTGAGGGGACAGGCAAATCTTACGGCTTTGCTATGAGGACCCAAAGGGGGAGGGGTGGAGTTTAGGACGCTTTGTGAAAAGGGGTCTGGGGTATTGGTATTCCCTCCCATTTCCTGCCAAACTCTATAAAGCCAAGAGAACAGGAAGTTCCTCTCCTCTTCCCTTTCTGCTCGCTTCGCATCACCACATGGAGACAGCCCGGAGGGAGAAAAGACCTTGCCTTTGTTACCAGCTGACCACGTGCTCTTCAGGATCCAACTGCATCGGGTCCTGGGAAGAGCTTTGGACTCCTTTTTCCCCATCAGCTTTGCAGTGGAGGACTTTTTGGGAGCTTGTACCAGCGGTCATCGGAGTCTGGTTGTATATATTTGTATATATTTTCTTCTTTCCCCACCTTTTACTACGCCTCCTTGTTTCATTAAGTCTGTTAGAGTTTTAATTTCCAACTGTTAAGCCTCTATTTCTTATTCCCCTTCCATTTTTCCCGAGGGGGGGTGGAGGGGAGTAGCAAAAAGCAGACTCTGTCTCCGAGTTCTGGCTTGCCCTGGCCATTTGAACCGAGACAAGTTCTGAGACAAGAATTTCCCTTACAGAGAAAAAAGGACAAAAGGACTCAGAAGTGTCTCACAGCAACACGTTGCACTCGGAGTTGTTGAAAATGGACTGTCTAACACAAGCAAGCTTCTGAACTATGTTAGAAGAACATGATAAGATCTATTCCATCCTGCTCAATGAAGTGGCAAAGCATCATTTGTGCCCATTCTTAGGCAGAGGCATTAATGCTCAGCACCTAACAAGGTACTCTGTGGGCACAAACCGGTAAATTTAGTGCTTGGGAGTCTCGGCAAAACGAGACTTCCAGGTTAAAAAAAAAATAAAAAAAAGCTGGCAGCTGAGAGCACTTTTTAAGCTTTAATGAGCATGTTAATGACCCAAAACAAAATGAAGAAACCCATAACCCTAGACACTCATTAATTCTGTACAAAATATATTGTCCAGAAATCATTAATGTTGCAAGAAGCTTCTATAGCTCTAGCGGTTTTAATCAACTCTCAAATCTTCTGTAATTATACACTTATGGCACAGGTTATTTCAGTTTTTTGGATTTCAACTCCATAACAGAAGTACCCATCTCAGATGCTGGATTGTTAATAGAACTAAAAATTACTACAGACCTGATACACTACTTCACGTACACAGTAAGCATAACTTCTTATGGATATGAAGTCTAATTTTATGCACCTGTAATACACACTTGTTCTGTTTCCACGGTGCAGCCACCTCAAGCACACTGACAAAAACCTCCAAAAATCAGAAGACAGTATATAATTAATCCAGCTACTATAAATTTTCTAAGCTTTAGTGACACCAAATGAAAGACTTGAAGAATTTAAAATATTAGTTATTTAAAATACAGTTTAAAAGAGACCTTTTACTACCCATAATAGAGTTGAGCTTTTAGAAATTAGAGGGACTAGCAGACTTCAGAGCAAAAACTCAACCCTGTTGGAAGCATGAGGGGCAGAAAGAACAGTTCATCAGCTAACTAGCTTCTTTCATTTGTGACTGTGTGAAAAATCACTCTGTCTCTATAGAAGGAGAAAAATAAAATGGAACAGAAGGAACCCTCCTTCAATTGTGTGAAGCTCACATAGGAGTCAGACATAAATAGTCCTTGTGTTTAGGCAACAGATTTTTAGATTAAAAAAAATAAAAATAAATAAATCGAACTCTCCACACCAATCGGGTAAATAAGCCTGAGGCACGTACATTGCTCTGACATTATTCTCCACACTGGAGAATCATCATGTACCTACAGTTCTCCATAAACCTTTCCAGTGACAACTTTCTAAAAAATGTGGGTAGTAGGGCTTCATCTACTTGGTAAAATACTACCCCATAAATTCCATACATATTAACTAGTCAGACATACAAGCATGAAAATGTCCTAAAATTGGACTCTGAGTATTAAACCAGTTCTATAATCTCATGAACTTGTAGACCTCATAAGAAGTTGCTAATGTTTAAATGTAAGTATGAAAACTCCTTGGCTATATATTTTAAATTTGGATTTGCTCCCTCTGAACATTCCAATTCACAACTGTTTGTTTGAAACAAGAATGTTCTCTATTCCTTGTCCCTTCTCTATTACTGGCCATGTAGATCCATTAAAGCTCTATGAGCTGAACAAAGAGTGGCCCGAATGCCACACTAACAGGAGTTAGGCAAAAATGAAACTGCAAAGCAAAATCAATGCAACTTGTAGTCCTTGATGCAAATTCAGAAGTCTAACCAAGGATAGATTTGTCTGGCAGGATCTTTCTTTCTGGCAACAGTACACAGAAGCTGGAAAGAACATAGCTCAATTTCCTGATCTTAACACAAGCTTTCTAGAGATGTTAACTAAAGAAAACCCCAAACAAACAACTTTAGAACTATGAAGCAAACTGAATTTCTCTGAAGTCACTGAGACAACATGAGATCTTGAAGGATGGTGGCTTCTATTTCACCATTTTAAACATGGAACTCACAAAAAAAAAGATAATGTTTTAAAAGTAAAATGTTACTATTAACATGCAAATCCTCAACCTCAGAATTCCCAGGAAAATAATGAAAACTCTATTCTAAATGATTAGAACAGCAACCCAATTCATGGCAAATCAAGTGAATCCCATTATTGCATCTTTTGTACACTACAGATGAGGTCCCACTTCATAGCAGTAAACAGGAACCAGTGGGCCCCTTCACAGGAAGAATAAATTTTGACAAGTGATGACTGACAGCTATAGTTCTTCTCCAAACAATGAAGAAGCTATTTGGGGATTCTTGGAAGAGAATGGCTCTTTAAGTGAAAAGAAGATAGTCTCTTGTGTGAGACTTCTTTTTCTATCTTTCTGTGATCCTTGTATAGCTCCTTATGTGACAAACTGGGATCAGTGATTTTTAAATTACTGATCCTAAGAATGACTTCAGGAAAATAAAATCATGACATTTAAATTCAGTTGATACAGGAAATACATGCTTTGGGGAAATACCAGTCATTTTTGTCAGTTTTTTTCCTCTAGGATAAATGCTAAATATTAGCGGTAAGAAAAACAGAAAAAACAACAAGACATAACTGGAGTTTTCTTGGATAGCAATTCCCTAAAGAAATAGTCAAGGTCTATCATAATTGCCATAATTGTTTTTGACATTGGGTAAGCTAAGTGATAAAAACAGGACACAAAAACATTACATTTCAAAATAAAAAAATTCTTAGTGTATGCCCTCCAGGAAAACATCTCTGTTTATAGTTCAATCAATCTTTTAAAGAGTTCTTCCTTATTTTTATCTTTAAAACAAGCATTTTCTTCTAACAAGATTAACAAAGCTGAAGCAGTACCTGGGCTGCAAAGCACTGGCTGTATGTCAGATCTTCACCCACAGAGGAAAAGTAGCTGATCCCAAGGCACTGGTATAACTGGGATAATATATATGATTATATCCCACTTGTGAAATCTGCCTTTGACTTTGGGTGAGAGAATATGGCCCAGAGAAAACAGACAGATAGACGGAGCATTAAGAAAGGAATCATCCTGGAAACGTTTAGGTGCAACATGTAGTGATCAGCCTACAGGGAAGTGACACAGTAAAAACTAAAACATAACCCTTAAGAGTAATACAAAATTTAGAAGAAGTGACCAAGCCGACAAAATTTTGCAGGATTTTACATACAAAATACTTTACAAGAAAACAATTCACAATTGACAGGCCCATGCCTTCCCAAAAATACAGGACTAAAGAATCACAAGAATCAGTTTGCCACTGATTAGTAAAAGGTCTTAGGGAAGAAAAAGTAACCAAACCCACAGATTTTGTGGGTGAAAAAAAACCAAAATCAATTTCATTTCCAGGATATGTTATGGCTCTGGGATTGTGAATGTTCAAAATAAGTGTTGTTACAAACTGAATATTCAAAATTTCTGAATAATTCTGGATATAAAAATTGATGTGTCAGAATACAATTTTAATTTCAGAATTCTGAAATGCAGGAATAAGGAGAAAAATCCTGACAAAATTTTATTTAGGTGTGAAAGTCTTGTATCTCCAGTATTTTTATCTTTCACTGTAAAAACATGCTTCACCTGCACAGAGCCTAACAATCCACAAAGCACCTGATTTCAGAGTCTGTATTCCAGTTGCCAGCTCAGACAGACGTTACACGAGTCAGCACACGTTATGCAGCATTCAAAAGTGATCGTGCTGGTCAGCTGCCACTCAGCAGCATCTGACAGCACCACTACTGCCCCTGCAGGATTTGCTTCCTATGGCTTCTCTTCTAACCTTCTTTCTGACTTTGAGAATGAAGCTCACTTCTTACCTTTCAAGCTCACTGCTCTCAGCCTAGGTGACTTCAATTTCCACTTTAATGAACGCCTTTCCAGGGCTTCTCATTAACCTTCCTTTTCACTCTCCAGCTCTGGACTGTCTTTCACAGTCACTGGCTTGTTGATTCAGGGCCTGACCCAGTAAACTCACATGCTCATGAATAACTTCACTCCTGGGAATAGCCAGGCTGACTTTTGTACAAAGTCTCCCAGAAGTTAAAATTCTTACATGGATAAGGTGAATTGAATGTTTTGGGTTTTTTTTATTCGCTCATTTTTTACTTTGTGACCTTTCAAGTCTTTGTTCTGGCATCTTCAGTATTACTGAGATCTATTATTTTGGTTTAGGCTTTCAGGCTTATTCATTAGAGCATAGCAAATAACTTACAAAGCATAATTGGAAAACATTGGAGGTATGCACGTGCTATATCACAGGTAAGTACATACATTTATGCAGATAACAGGTTCTCCGAATAGCTTTTTTATTCAATTTAATGAATTTTAAATATTTTAAAGGAAAACAGAATTATTCTCAAGTCCATGAAATGTAATATTCGAATATCCAGTAGTGTTACACAAAATAAGTCTTGCACTGCATGACTTGTGCATATCTTCCATATAATAAGGACATGCTGGAATTGGTTATATCCATACACACACCTTTGCATTCACCCTCTGTGAACATTCACCCTAGCCAAGCTCAGTGTTTTGACTGTTTGTAAAAACCAAGAAGATTTATTTAGAAGCTAAAATACTAATTTGCAGATATATTTCAGCCAGCTTTAGTTTTGTGTTAGTCTCCTTACATTTCTGTCATAAGCAACTTTATCCCATCTTCTTTGAATTAATATTTCCTAATTTTGTAATTCTTTATGCTTTTCCACCTCTTTAATCTTTTCCCTAATGTGCTTATATTCATCCACGCATTTTCACTCATTTTACCCCCACAATCTACAGTATGTTCTTTCTGCTATATTTCCCTCTCTCTCCATCTTTATAACCTATTGACTTTTTACTATTCAACTTACTTTTCATTCTTGGTCCACCACATTTCTCCTTTTTTAAGTTGCTCTCCCCAAACCCCCAGGGTATCTAGACTTTGAGCTCTATACAATTTAAAACACCCAGTGCCATAACTGGTAAAATGATCCCTTAATACTTATTCTCATTGATTTAAATGTTAGAACTACTCCTGAATTTTAAAAAATACTCTAAACGTGGATTTCAGGGCAACCTTCTAAGAATACCTTCACGGAAGTATACATTCCTGCCAAAGTATTTATTATTAACATGAAAATGCATGCAATATTTTTATAACATACAGTTTTATATGTACACATTGGAGAGACTGAAGACATAAAATACTAAAATTTGATTCTAGAGAAACTGGAAAGATAGAAAGCTAGAATGGCAAGAATTAACTAGCATCTCAACACCTGAAAATGATGATAGCTAAACCAGCTTTCTATGTTGGAAGCTGAACAGAGTGGATTATCTCTACTGTTTGACAAGGTGGTTGACAGTAATAACTACACTAACATCCCAGAACATCCTTGATCTCATCACTTCACCTCTTTGATTTTACGATGACTGTACCTTCAAAATTAAATATTGCTCTCATCACTGATGCTGTCTAATGTGAAGACAATGCTCTGCACTAATCTGAGAGCAGCAATTCAGTGCTGTTCCCCTGACTCAGAAGGCATTGGTTAGGGAGCTCTCAGTAGAGAACAAATCAGAATCAAACAACAGAATATTCAGATACATTGCAACCAGTCAGCTCCATCACATATACTCTTGCATTATTCATTCTATGAAATCTGGGATTTTTTCCAGAGAATATGCCACAGAGTAGAGATAGGGTGTATCAACTGTTTTAAATCAGCATGTTTTATCTAATACAATAACAATTTATTTACTGAGGATATTTATACCATCAGAGCTTTTCCAGGCTTAATTGATTCTTTTCATCAAGATCCTCTGCACTGGGAAAACCAACTCACAAAGGAATTTGAAAAGACACTACGCTGAATATCTACAAAATGATTTAGATAATAATGGGGTAAAGTTATGGATCTGTTAGCATTTCAATTACCAGGTTCTTTTTCTTTGGAGCTATTCTACAAGGCCATCATTGTTTGGAGGATGGCAAAAATTGTTTTTCTCTGCATACAAGTTCTTGTCCACAGGTTATTCACCTCAGCCAAAGAAGCTTTTTTGTTTGTTTTACAGCTTGGTTGTTTTTTTGGGGGTGTGTGCTTGTTTGTTTGCTTGTTTTATTTTAAGTCCAAAAGCCCTTTTCTCTGAGAAGATAAATATTCCTAAATTCCAAATACTCCAAGCTGCTGTTTTCTGAGGCCACATTTTCTACGCCATAGTTTCACAGTTTCTGAACCCATCCCTGAACTAATCTGTCTGCAACTAGCACCATATCCAGGCAATAATTGCATGTCCTAGTAAAGCCCACTAGTCCCAAAAGACTTGCCTTTTAAGGCAAAATAACTTGGAGAAGGGACAATATGCAAAGTGACAGCAGATTAAAGAATGATGGAAATTAAAAGTTTAAAAAGCATGAGAAAGCAATTAACCAAGGAACAAAACGATGTTTCTAAGCATATAGAAGCTCAGACTCTGTGACAAAATCAAAGTCTCCTGGAAAAAATGAAAATAAAAAGGCAACTAGGGAAACTACTTAAAAATGAAAGTTTTTATATTTTTTTTAAAGAGTGTAAAATAAATGCTATTTCGGCTCCAAATCCACGGTACAGGGAGAGAGATAAAAGCATTAAAAGAAGCAATGCTAGAACAAAGTTGTGCAAGAACCCTCGGTAAGACTCCAAAGCTGGATTGGACCCCATTGACAGTGGCTTGGTGGTTTCATTCATGATCCAAACAGATGGTCAAAGTACTAATAAAATATTCAAATGAACTCCGAGAACTGCAATTTTATAGTTTGCTGGTCTGAAATGTAAAACAGATCAATAGATTGATCTCAACCTTTATTTAGTCTCAAGTCTTTCTACATATTTTACATGGAGGAAAGAAGTAGCAATTTTCTAGATTCCAAGGGAATTTTGCTCCTCTACTCATTCAAGGTTTCCTTCTCTGAAACAGCATGAAGATAGCTTCTCACTTACTCTTTCAAAAAGCCTGTAACAAAGTGCATCACAAAAGTTTGCTAAGGAAAATACAGCTACAGATGAGAGGTAAGACACCTCTGCTCACTGAAAGTGCAGAGAATAATGCAGAGAAAGGGCTTTTTAGGAAGGAGTAAATTAAGTGACTAAATAAGTGGTATGAAATTGCACTAGAATAAGATATAGTTGAAGAAATTTGAAGGGACCTATAGAAGACAGTTGATCAAATATTACGACAAGTGGATATGCAACATTAACAAATGCAAAGTAATGCAGAAATTTTACCGACTTGAATATAATACCAGATTCTCAACCAAGTATAATTTAGAGAAAAGGTCTAGACATTGCTGTGAGAAGTCAGTAAGACCATTTACTTCTCCTACAATACTGGATAAAAAGCAAATAGAATCAAATATGAGATAAAAAACATCTGGAGAAAATACAACCATGGTATAACTGAAAAGTACATCCTCCTCTGTAATAATCTGTGTTCTTTCCACCCAATTTTAAAGGGACAGCAGGAAAAGAAACTGCTAAATGGATATTAACTGCCTCAATAAAAAACAAACTTTTTTCCCCCGAGACTTTTGTCATTCCCAGTTGAATGAAAGATTACAATCAAGGATTGTGTTACATTTAATATGTGTGTTAAAATAAAGCAATGCATGGATCAGCAAATTAAGATTGGGATTGTTGTCTGGGCTCAATGACTTTAAACAAGTTACTTAACCTTTCCTTACCTCAATTTTCTAACCTTTTTAAGAGGGTAAAACACTCCTTTGTTCAAAAACCTCAGGAAAAAACCAAGATGTGATAATTATTAAAAAATTAATAAGCATTTAATTAGGCTAATTCTAGAAGTTATTTCTAAATCCTTAATTTAATGTAGACGAAAACATCATTTGTAACCAGACAACCATCTGAGTAGAAACCAATATAAATCAGCAAAACCTATTCCAGTAACAGAAACTGTAGCTACATCATTAAGAATGATTTTTAAATGCTTACGGCTTTCGTAATCACTCACTTTTTATTTTCAAACTTTTTTTTATTAGAACATTGACTAGTCATTATCCTAGCACAGCTAAAGTGGGACAGAATCAATGCCCTGTAGACTGTCTCCTTTGCTGTTTGTGATAAACACTGTCTAACAAGTTAAAAAAAATCCATTTTGATACCACTTCCCAATTAGACCTGTTAAATGTTTTTTTAATGACTAAATTTTGGTTGTTTTTAGTAGATATATTGTGAAGCTAATATTTTAAATGGAAGAGTATTGTACCATTTTGAGTCACTTTATTATCAAATTTAAAGCTAAACAAAACAAATTGTAATTGTTTTCTTAGGATTCAATGCAAGTTATTACGTACTTAGTAACTCAGAACCCTAGTCACTCGTTTTCACAGCAGCAGGTGACCTAGAAGCACACTTAGGAAATCGTGTTATTAATACCATGTTACAAGACAGCTATTTTTACATGTGCTAAATACAAAGCATACCAAAATAAAACAAGCAAATGTCAGCAACTAACACTAATGCCAGCCCCATTTAATTGTATCACAAAAGGCAATCTTCATAGAATCCAAATCATAGAATGGTTTGGATTGGAAGGGACATTAAAGATCACCCAGTTCCAACCCTCCTGCCATGGGAAGGGACACCTCCCACTAGACCAGGTCGCTCCAAGCCCCATCCAACCTGGCCTTGAACACTCCCAGGGAGGGGGCAGCCACATTAACTCTGGGCAACCTGTTTCACTGTCTCAAAACCCTCGTTGTAAAAAATTTCTTCCTCACATCCAATCTACCTCCTTTCAGTGTAAAACTGCTGCCTCTTGTCCTGTCACCACAGGCCCTGGTAAAAACTCTTTCTCCAACTTTCTTATAAGTTGGTTTTACACAGTTAAAGGCCACAATAAGGTCTCCTCAGAGCCATCTCTTCTCCAGTTTTCTTCACATTCATTTTGGAAGTATCCAAATCACTGAAATGCACTGATCAGTGGACTTTTCACAAAGGCTACAGATGCAGGCTGCTCAGCCACACATAAATTCTCTTCAAACCTTCTCAAAGTCACCCAATACCCAAGTAAAATCAAAGTCTACCTCAGAGCAGTTAAACAATAGATTCTGAAATACTTTGTTCTCAGTAAAGACCGTCTTCCACATCAAATTAAAATAATGAATATGCTTTTTCCTTCTACACTACTGAATTTGGGAAATGTCCATTCATTTTTTTTTTGTTCAAGCTGACCTCTGTCCTCCCTTCTCTTACCCCTTTACCCTAACTTTGTGTTGTATTATCTGTTTGCATTAAGCTTATAGAACTTTCCATGTGCAAATCCACTTAATCATCAATGTAACTTGCCTCCTAGTTATGCATACTTTGACTTAATGAAACTGTATTTTCACTTCTTAACAGTCTGAGTCACCAATTGAAATGAATATTAAAAAATGTAAGCAAGCGTATAAAGACCTAGCTAATGGACCTGTTACAAAGAGAGAAGAATAGGCCAACCAACTTGAGTATTCTCAAAATTCTTAATAATCTTAAAGAATAAAGTGAAGATGTTGTTTTATTAACAAAACCAAACTTCTGTGGAAGACGTTATTAGATTCAGATGAGCAGCCTACCAGGACTATTCATGTCTGTTCAGTGTACTCCGAGTGCTTAAAACCTAAAATATTTCCACACCATCTAAATTACTATTCCACTCACTGTCATTACACCAGTTTACACTGAACACATCCTACCTTTTGCACCAGATTTTCACTGTTGTCTCTTCCTGAATCATTGCTTAAGGTATTATTAATGACAGGGTTTCTAAGAAATACTGAAACCCAGGCTAGCTGAACAATCAAATTCTTCTGACTGAGTAGAGGGTACGGATATGCGTTTCAAGGTAGTGGAGAGTGTCTTAAGGAAAAAAATTAACTTAAGCAAAATAGTAAACCACAGAGTATGACAAAGAAAAGACAAAATGTATCATCTGGGTACTGGAAGACTTTATATGCAGCCTTACACCTTGCATGAACAAAAATTCTCTTGTTTTATATTAAAAGATTATTAAAGTTACACCAAAAATTTACTTGGAAAGGACAGAGAGCCTGAATTTTCTGACCTTTATATCAGCCACTCGAGAATAAACTACATTAAATCAAACCAAAGGTATTCTTCCCCAGATACTTAAGATAAAGAATCACAGCGGTTTAGTGCTCAGAAATGGCTCTTGAAATAATTCTCCATAGCAACTGATGGCTATTTTTGCTATAAATAATTGTTTTTCGCTGCTCCTCTTCACTTTTCATTTGATTCTTTCATATTACTTGAATACACTACCAAATCCACAAAGATTTTTGTAGCCACTGATGACTATGAGATTCCTCACTATATGTTTAAAAAAAAAAAAAAAAAGAGACAAAAATTTCTGGGCAAAATGCAGGGAGGACCCTATTCTTGAAACAAGAACAGCAATAAAACAAACTAACAGATATCCCAGCTCCATGTAGACCATGGGAGCACATATTTGCAGTCAAAACTTTACTAGTTCATAATTTTTAGTATGAGAACAAAACAACTTTATTTTGTCAGAATAGCATTTCCTAACTAACAGTGACACTGTTTGGGTTAAAAAAGTCACAAAGTACTAGACAGCAACTATAAGTAACATTTTTGTTTCTTCATTGTGGGAGAATGGGAAGAAGCTCCAATTACTCCAACCGCATACAAATGTTTACATTGGTGTGAAAGCTGCTAACTACCTTTTATTACTAGCAGGAATTCATATGCTTTAGGGTAAAATGAATAACTATAAACACCTGTAGCCAATAAATAATTTAGTTATTCTCACACACTGGAGAAGTCGAATTGCTGCTGACTCAGCATGAACAAAAATGAAAGTACTCTTCCAAAAGGCTTCAGAAAACACCAGTTTAGAAACTACATATGACAAAGTACAACAAACCCATGGGACAGGTTATTCTATGGGTTAGTTACATTTTGAAACATCAGCAACATCTAATATGGAGAAAATTTCCAAGCCCTGCATGACGTTATTTCAACTGCTAAGCCCCTAAATTAACTTGTAATGGAAGGGCTCCTGGCACCAGAAACAAGCCACATCATGGCAATTAAACTTCCAAGACCTGTCTGCTAAACTAGGCCCGAAACAGCATCAAAACATGTATGTAGCTTTTTATTTTCTTTATCTATCTAGGAATCTGAATCAATCTTTGTCCCCAAGAAAGTCCTAGGGAAAAGATACAAGTACACAAAAAACCTCATATTATTCAAGAGCTGTCGGTTGTCTTCACTTTTTGAAGAACCCATATAATTCTGAGGTCCTTTGTCACTAAAGAAACAACACCCTGAAGGAAGCTGTTTGTCTTTCTTTCAGGAACAAATTAGGTCAAACCAATGAAGTAGACAGTGAAGCAGCCTGAGTTGGATCTTTAATTAGCGAATGGTTTATAGAATTAGCTCTGGTTTTTGTTTTTGCTTTTTCCCAGTTCCTGGTTTATGGAAATCTGCGTTCACATGAGAATAAGATTACCAGTGAACCATTTGTGTACCAGTTATTACACTGATTGGCTATGACATCCATATGATGGCAATACTACCAATCTTGGGAGAGTCTAAATGCATCACAGTGATTTCCAGTTTAGTGATCATTATAGCGAAAGCAAGTACATTTAACATTCAGGACTATTCCTCCTCTTTTAGCATGGTCACTCTAATAACGAGTAGGCAATTCGCTGTACAAAATGGATGGTGAGTATATGAAAACCAGCTACTGAAGTCATCCAGCCTCATCAACCAGACAGTGTTGATGTCTTACCTAGTGTTCAGACAGAACATTTTTAAAGTCCTTTTTTATGGATATAAATTTCCAGACCATATTCTGTCAGCCCATTTGTTAATATCATAAATTTAGTTTGGTGCTTTTTTCACCCCCCCCATGTTTTGTTCTCTTTAGAAGAATTCTGCATTGCAGATTTTACTGTTCAACCTTCAATTTCTGCTACTCAGATGAGCTCTGGCTGCACTGCTGATTAAACATATTGCTAATGTTTCAGCTGACACATTTTCCTGGGCTATGGAGGTATGCATGCATGTGTCTCGGTGGTGATGATTTGTGAATACTTATGAACTCATCCACATGCACAGTATTGAAAAAACTGTTAAAATGTAAATTATGAAGCATCACTAACAATAGCTTGACAATATTATGACATTAAAAAAGGCAAAACTATGCAGGACAAGAACATTCACCTCTGAAATGAAGAATTTTGAAAAAGATGAAAATTGTATGCACTGATAAAGGCTAGGGATGAAAGCAAGAAAAAATAAAGGGTAGATAAGAACAAAAACAAAAATGGAGCTAATCATCGTGACACTAAAAGCATAACACAAAATTATGAACACTGATAAGGAGATTCAAAACAATTAGAACAATCAATCTTAGACTATGAAACAACTGCAGAGAAAAGAAATCCATCAAAATGGATTTACTAAGGCAATACAGTCCGTAGGAGGATTAAAACAATAAAATAATACTAAAAAAATTAGGACTGAAGTATGAAGAGTTGATCAATAATCAGCAAGCTCTTACTGAAAAAATAAGAATACTTTGAGGAAGATGCCTCACACAGCTAGGAAAGAAGGGATTTGTAACAATATACGAAGTTGCTACACTGCATGTCTGAGTAGCCACAAATGGAAGATCATATTTTAGCTATTTTTGCAGATGTACGTGAAACGGTAAACAAACCAATTATAATCATGCCACAACAGGCATTTTGGCAACAACTTGGTAATTATTTTACTGTGGGGAAAAAAAAAAACAAACTAAAGAACCAAAAACATAAAAACCTTACACACAGATAAAATAAATACTTTCCAAAACCTATTACAGAGGTTCCAGCATTAATTCCAATGACAGATTTTAGCTCTAGAGACTGAAATACCCCTTTCTTTCAGAGGTAGTTGGCATATGACGAACAACAGAAGAGAAACATTCTTCTGCCACCACTTACAACTGTTAGATAACGTATCTTAAATCTCCAGGGTCAGCAAGTTGTCATGAGCCCTATGCTAACAGAAGGAGTATTTTACTCTTGAAGACATTTGCTGTTTCTGGAATTCAGACAAGATACTCCTATAAAGTAGAAGAGATCATGAAGGAAAGTTGATATTCCATTTCTCTTTCTATACTGATTTTTAAGGTACATATTGAAATAATAAATACACAAATCACATCATCTTTGAACAGATGAATATTCTAGCTGTATCAGGAAGAATGTTGGATATTGATTAGATTTTATTTCATTAACTGTGCTCACCATTTGCCACAATTTGTGGATATTTAATGTTAGGAACAATACTGATATGAGCAAATTCAAGAACAGGTTGAAGTCACCTTTACTTACAGTATCTTTCTATTTTTACACAGAGATTTTCAGGAACTCAAATATTATTTTATTTTTCTACTTTCTACTAGATGATCTTGAAGAGTCAATAAAACCTCTGCTCAAAATGACAGCTCATCTCGTGCTCCCGACTCACTCTGCTCCACAGGGCTTCGCAATAGGTTTTTCTTTTGTTTTTGAACTATCTATATTGAATTCCATTGCAGAAGCTGTTTAAACATTTTAGCAATTATAATTTATCCATAAAAACTGAATGGGGTCATAACCTCCGCTGCCATCAATGTGATATCTTTGTGAATGGATTTGCTTTTAGAGATACTCCTGGTGCTGGTAAGGAAAAAAATAATAATTCTACAGACAGGAACATTCCAAACAGAGCTTTTAAATTAAGTTTTTTTTTCCAAAAGTGAGCAAGTTTCTTGAAGGCATTCAACATATTTCTGCAAACAAACAGTTGTCCTCCACTCAGTTAGATCAACCCATCTACATTCCTATTCCCCTCCCATCTGGTTAAACCATTACCTACTAAGGACAACAGAAATTGGTAATTATTAACTAAAACTGTTAAGAACTCTACCAATTAAAACTGTGCAACATAAAATTAAGAGTAAAAATGAAATGCAAAGCCTCCAAAACAAACATATCTCAGTCAGGGACTTTTTCTATTTTATAGTAAAACAAATTCTTCTAAGGTTTGTTTATTCTCTTTCAGTACATTATAACAAAAAGAGTTCTTTCCAGGTTATTTTTTTCTTGTCAGTGCCAACAAAAAACCTGATATGTTATGGAATCTATAGAGATTAGAGATGAACACAACCACTACATAACCCAGCATTTCTGAATGTCAGGGAGGTCTGAATGTAGATGTGACTTTTGGTCTACCTTGCTCTATAATAAGCCAACAGAACACTGGATTCTATTCTGGCTAGGAATATTTGTAGTTGAGGAGACACCTCAGGGTCATGACATGTACTTTTATTTCACCTGTAACAAGGGAAGGCATAACGTGAAAAAATATCCTCATATAGGGATTAGGTAGGTGTGTACATTCATTAAACACTTCCTTTCAAAAGGCAAGTGTGAAGGTACTCCTGCATCAAAGCAAACTGTCACTTTCTAGAAAATACCATCCAACTGAGAAAACACTAATTCAGATTTGTTAAGATTGAAAAAGAACCAGCATAAGTTTCATTATGCAGCAAAACTCTGAAATACATTGTATTCCAATTGAATGTTTGCAAGGAAATTCATATTGTGTTTTATAGCGCAATTTTATGCATCGTCAATTAGCAATTGGACCAATTTAAAACTCTGAACTCTTGAAAGCTTCAAGCACAAAGTAAATGTTGTAGCCTATATTAATTTCAAGAGCAAACTGACAAATAATGCTGACCTTGTTAGTTATGCTGGAATATCTTTTTCATGTTGCTATATACAAAAAAACCCAACCCACAAAAAAACAAACAAAAAAAGAAACACACACAGTTAGAACAACCTAAGCCAAAATGAAACATCTCTCATCCAAATTACAAGGAGAATCTGAACCATACAGTCTAGAATAAATGACATTTCAATTAGTACTTTGGATTATTCATATTTTTATACCCTAGGGTCTTATACATCAAACTCTTACCATATATGCAAATTTAATGTATCAAAATCCTTATAATCCTGTTCTGAAGATCCACAGGATACAGATGAGCATCAGATATTGCTCCATAATGTAACTTCGGTTTCCCTATCATACATGAATATTTGTAACAGAACTAACTGAGGGAATTAAAGGGAAGACAAGAATGAAACACCACAGAGACAGGAAGAATGCACAAATTCATAGCAGATTTAGTCTGAGACAGCTTTTGCAAATTAAATCAATACAGTCTAAGTATACTTATATGAGAGTAACTAAGTAGTCTAATATATAAGATCATACAGAGTGACTAAAAAGTGTTCAAGGACAGAACACTTAATGACTTGGTCTTGTGATCTGAGACAAAAAAATAATCAGGTTTAACACCTCCTCTCAGTCTAGAAACAGCAAGAAAAACAAAAAGTATCACTCCAACATTTAAAGAAAATGAATATGTAAACTCACATTTTCTTCATTTCACCTTAGCATGGGCAGCAAAATAAATCCCATACATCAAGAAATAATGCATTACATAAGGAGCTATCAGAGGTAATAGCAAAACTGCAGCTTAGTTTTCTTTGAACTGACCAATGAATGGCACTCAGGATGATCCGCTCAATCACCTTGCCTGGAACTGAAGTAAGAATGGCAGACCTGTAAGTTCCCCAGATCATCCTTCCAACCCTTCTTGTAGATGGGTGTTACATTTCCCCATTTCCAGTCAGCAGGAACTTCTCCAGTTAACCAGAACTGCTGGTAAATGATTGGAGGTGGCTTGGCAACTTCTTTTTCTATCTCTCTCATTACTCTGGGGTGAATCCCATCAGGGCCCATAGACTTGTTGACCAATTGGTAGAGCAGGTCACTAACCACTTCCTCCTGAATTGTGGGGGATTCAATCTGCTCCCCATCCCTAACTTCCAGATCTGGGAGCTGGGTATCCTGAGGACAACCAGCTTTGGTATTGAAGGCTGAGGCAAAGAAGGTATTTAGTACCTCTGCCTTTTCCTTGTCCTCCTTCCAGTATTTTCTTTCACCTTTTCATCATGTTTATTGAATGACTATTTTTTTTTCCTTTGTAAACCTGTGTGAGAACAACTTGATGTTAGTACTGTACTTTATTTACATGAAAATGTCAAGCCAAGTAAGGAAGCAATAAAAAACAAAGAAGAAATACGATGAGAATTTATAATATGATCTTAGTAGGCATCTTGCTTCTCTGATATTCAGTGTTGTCTGCAAAAATATAAAGCCAGATTAATGAAAGGCATGAGACCACAACATTTTTCATGTATGGTACCTACTCTCAGTACTCAACAGAATATTTCTAGTCTTCATTTCTATATTGATAAAATACCAGGTAGAGCTATTTAGCACCTTTTGACATTATTTAATATTTTCCCTGCATGTGTTTTTACTTAGTAGTCACAGGATCTGGTTCTGTGTGTGAATATAACAGCACTAACATAAAGTGACACAGATACATGCATCACAGAACCAGGGGGAGGGAGGGCAGAGAATGAGAATACTACTACAATTGTAAATTGTAATTCCAACCTCTGCAAGAACCCACAGGGTTACTCAGCAATTACAAAATAAGTTCAGGCTGGCCTTTAGTGCTGTTCTCGCCTGTGGCAGGAATTGAATCAGTCCCTAAAAAAGCAAAGCATAATAACAGTCTTGTGCAAGGATGTTCATACTGCAACACCCACCTCTCATTTATCTCGGTCTGTGCCATTCTGTATCCAGCATTCCATTTACATTTGTGACTCAGTGTTGGGACAGGGCATCATTGACTGTATCTTGCAGCACATAGCATATTTTTGCATGTTTTCTGTTTGATAGATTTTTTTTTTTTGGTGATTATTGATGTGAAGCAGGCCTTAGTTGCCTGCATTACAACACTACTGATTTATCTTTCCCACTGTAGATAACAAGCTGCTCTGTTCATGAATAAGTTCTGTCCTCCTAACATGGACTATTGAAACATGAGAAAACTGGGATTCACAATGTGTTGTGAAGTGACCCCAGTTCACAAAACTATATTGACACTGAGCCAGTGGGTCCTGCCACTGCATGTTCTTCTGAAAACGTGTAAATTGGGGGTTTTTTGCTTCAATATAATCTGTTCTTCATTTGCTCTTAGGTTCTTCCCTGTTGAGAACCACTGTTTGGCATGTTTGAACAACTAAGGCCAACAGACAGCTTCCTCTGAGATGACACAGACATCAGTGTGCCTCGACAGCAACAGCTTCTCCTGCCTAACACAGAAGATGCAAGACAAAGAAGAACAGGAGGAGATATGGAAAGCCAAGCATTTAATACCTTTAATAGGCATGTAAATTACCGAATTGTTTCTTCCTTCAGAGTAGCATATTCCAAGGAATACTCACAATTAAAAATCTCTTAGAGTCTGAAGAGCAGAAAGGGTGCATTTCTTTTTCCATGTATAGTCAAATAATCACATTTATTTCTAGTATTTCCTTAGTTGTACATACGGAAGAGCACTCTGCTGTAAGCCTCTCAGATATTCCTCTCTCGTCCTCCAGCATACTTTTTGCATTTGCAATGTTACATGTAAGTTTGCTTCCCTCAACTCCAGTGAGAAAAACTACAGGATTCTTTGCCTTCTGTTTTCTTGAACCTTAAGACTGCAGTTGGATCATGTTCTCAAGTTTTCTTTGGAAATACCAGGTAATAAATATATCTATTATGCATAAGCTGAAATTATTTTTTTTAGTTACCTTAATACTCAGTGCTTAAAAAAAATAGAAAAATGTAATGTAGCATCAAAATGACCAGTACTTCCTCATTCTAACAGTGCTGTTTCAGTCAGCTTCAGCCAGTTTACTCCAGTCTGCTGAGAACTAAAACACTCAACATGGTATTTCCACACAATTTAGCCGTGACCATTATCTCCATCAGTCATTTTTCTCTCTTTCTTACTTGTTCCTTCTATCCAAAATTTTTGTTATCTGTTCTTCTATTCTTAAAGGCATATTCCACATCCTATTAGTCACTGTCCTCTCTCCACTTTAAATTCAAAGAATCCCATTTCAGCTGTAAAATCTCTACACTAATCTTTACAGCGTGAGGCAGGAAATTCTTCTCTTTCACTAACTCAATCCATTACTTACCAACTATTTTTGAGATGCAGACCTGAGAGTGAGAAAATTCAGTTCTGACATCTGTGTGCTTTACTGTATCTTATCATTTCACTTTTGATTGCTAGCAGTATTAATTTGATTGTGCTTTGTGCAAGACTTTCTTACAATGGCATGAGTTACTTGATGGGTTAAAGAACAAGAGGGAATTTCTTCCCTCCCACCTCCCTCCTTTCTGTATAATGCAAAGCGTTGTGTAAATTTATAATTGTTCCTATTTAAAAACAGTATTGCTACATCTTGGCCTCAAAATGGAAGCCAGAAGTTCACGGGCATGTAATATTTGGAAACAACTTTAATGGCTTTGTTCTCATTAGATTAAAATTAAACTTACAGTATATCTTATTTATTCAACCCTTCATAATTCTGGGCAATTTTACAGATCTTCCCAGCTGGCAGTATAAAGTTCATCCTAAGCAGCTCCATAAAAAGGGCCTAAACCCCACCTAGATCTTCAGTTTAAAACCCCTCTAAAAAGAAGGAAAATAACATCCCACTTGGAAAGTGTCCCTAGTACAATTAAAACAACACTGGTTGAAGTTATCAGTATATGCACAGAATCTCAGATATGAGGCTGTAGGGATCTGTGGTATAACTCAAAACCTGTTTCATGGGCACAGGCAGTCTTCAGGCCAAAACTGGTATTTGTTTATTCATGGTTGAAAACCAGAGCAGGAATTGCAAATGTGGCCTTAAGGACCAATTGACCAAAAAAACTAACTTTTTTTGCAACAATACTAATTATATTTTATTCAGTCTGCATAAATACACATGTGTTTGCATGCATATTTTGTACTATGGATAACATTAAAACACAATGAACTCCAGAGCTCTGTTTATAGCATACTCTCATCCTTCTTTTATCATTAAGGGGTACTCCAATGAAAGATGACATTGATTACAGTAAAAGCAAGATGAGAGCATACACAAAAATACACATTTTCATTTTCTTTAAGTTCTATAAAAACTTGCTGAGCATCTTCCTAGAGGGCAGTGAAGTCACACATACTGGAAAGCATTAGCTAAAGTATTTGCCTAACAACCCAGAAAATTCTCACTCTCATGTCCTGCAACAACAACAACAAAAAAAGCAAAACAAAAAAAAAAAACCAACCAAAAACCAACCAAACAAAAAACCAAAAACCCCCTACAGCCCAAAATAAGTCCTAAAGAGTTTATAAATTACCTGTTAAAAAAAAAAATAAGCTTGAGAGCAGACTAGATTTGCTGTAACAGGAAATGGAAATGCTTTCTAGACATTCTCTACTCTAGGTTGCCACCTTGGCAGGAAAGACGCTAAGCTTCTTCCAACACTGCAAACAGAAAGGAATTGTGGCAAGCAATCAAAAAGTGTTAAGATAGTAGGGATAGACTAGATTCAGGTCTTTGTTTGTGTGTCCATTTTGGGCAAGCAGTATTCACTTCATTTTTCCTTTCGAAGCCTTTCTGAGTGCCCATGCTGCCGCACAGCAGCTTTATCACTGAAATACTTTTCACATGGAGTAAATGGCACATGACAAATCTTTCAGCTTCCCTAATTGTAGCAAGGTAAGCACTTACTTTCACTCTGTTTCAGACTGTGTAAATATACTTCAAGAAAGTTTATCAAAAAGAGTGGAAAACATTTCCTTTTTCACTGTTACCTTAGAAACCACATGTATCTGGGCATGTGATGAGAGCACGCTTCTTTTTAATGGGTAACTTTAGATTCTGTTGATACTATGATCCAATTCAGAATGCATTTTCAGACTGAAAGACTTTTACCTTGATGAAAATAAAATACAAAGTCACCACAGATGTTACTTATCATTGCGAGCTAGAGATACAATGTAGTACAGTAGTTTATGCCATTATCTGCTCTACTACTAAAATGGTAACAGGCACATACAGTATTGAGTCACATATCCTTCTGTATAATGTGCAGCACTGTGAGAACCACCAATTTCTTTTGCCACTCAGATCAGTTTGATATTATTTACGATATTTTTTTCCTTATGTATGTAGAAAACTGCATTGGGAAATGTTTTTAGTTACTAAAATTTTCACATACCTCAGTACCAGTTATCCAGCTATCAGAATCATTCATTTATTCTCCCTGGCCCCCTCACCAAGAGGTCTTTGCAACCAGTTACAGAACAGGAAAAAAACCTACTGATTTACGAATCAGACATGTAGTACAAAACCAGCACATCAACCTAGTGAAGGCGCTGCTTAAGAATTGAGGTACTCAAAGCAGTTTTACAGATGTTCTCCAGTAATGAACACTTTCTTAGACACTACACTGACTCTCATAATGGTTAATTTCATAACAAATATCCACTTGAATAGGCAGTTCCTGCTGCTGGGTAAAATTGTTTCAATGCATTGGCAAAATTGAGTTTTGCTGCTCCAAAAATAAGGGACTGAGGCTTGGCTGGGGAAGGACAGCTCTTGTTACAGGAGGGGATGTTGGAGAATGGGTAAGACTGGGAGGGAGAACTGCAGAGCCTGACTTGTTCTTGCCCTCCCCCAAGGCAAGCAGAGGGCTTAAGCAAAGCTCCTGCTCCTCGGAGGAGCAGCCATCCCAGCACTGGAAAAAGGCCACTCTCCTATATGTTGACCTTTCCCTCCACCGCAGCAGGAGCTCAGCTCTCTGGAGCTCTAATGCAGCCAAATTAGTCAGAAAAACCATTCTGTTGCCCTAGGCAACCACATGCATGAATTTTTTTTTTGTAAACATGAAACTTTCTGTAATGCTCTTTTCTGTTTGTGCACATTACACAGTACAGACAGATTCTTGAAATCCCACCATTAAACAGCATTTCTCACTAGCACCCACTTAAAGATCACAACCATATACAAGACAGTGTTATGCTTACAGGCAAAAAAAATCATTTCTGCTGACATTTATCTGTAGAATATGCTATCATATTTTAGAAACTGTTCAATCTGTGCTCATAATTAACGTTTATACTCCATTCTTATTTTCATCCAGTATTGAATATTTAGATGTTAATAGTGATAGTTTTTTTTAGTTCTGCCCCTCTCCATCATCTGTAAATAAGTCATGGGGACAAAAATTATTATTTTTGCTTTCAAGCGAGCATTTCAAGCTGAGCTGTCACATAATAAAATATTTCATCATATTTGACTGTATTAAGAATATAACTTTCAATGTATCCTCAATTCCAAAATTTCTGAATATATGTATGTTGAAATTGAGCAAGTGTGACACAGTTCTTGGTTCCCTTGGGAACAATATTCAGAGCTCATTTGAGTTATGACCTGCTTATGCTGCCAGGGAGTATTAGTATTTTTGTTGGATCTTTAGAATAGAGATATGGAGTGAAGGGCAGAGGCAAAAAATAAGTCTCTATCTTCATAGATGAAAAACAGATGAGATACTCTCTATTTCAGAAGACAGTGTTGGCTTTTTATAGGATCTGCCCCATTTTGTAAGCTCTATTGGAGAGATTGCTCTTTTTCATAGTAAAATATTTTAGAACAACTATGCATGGAGAAGCCTACAGCTGTCCACAGCACAGCTTATGGTCTGAGATGTATAACTCTTAATAAATAAGAATGCAAATTAGCTTCAGAAATTATTTTGCAAAATGGATGGCAGTTCAAAATTGAATATATTCACAAATCCCATAATATTGGCTTTTGTCTCCTGATACCATTGCCTGACACTGATTAGAATTAAGATTATCCATTAAATGGTTTAGTTATTTCTGCTTACAAGACAGGACTACGCTCAATTTAACCATGACTTGAGTCCTGTGAGATACATTAGTACAAATAGTATTTATATATCCTTCCTTCACCTAAATCTGACTTCTAAACTTTATTTCTAATATGTTCTCCATTCAGTCCACCAATAATCACAAAATCCATCTTCCTACACATAGTTTATGTATATATTAGGATCAGGTTCTCTTTCCAACAGTACTTTCACTCATGTTGTCTTCCTATTAGTTCAAGTTAAGATCAGGCCAGTGAATACCTTTCCAAACCTCTTCTTAAACCTGCTATGGGTTCAATCTCCCTCTTCCCCCATTTCTCTACACTTCATTGAAGGAATGGTACGCACAGCTGCATGGTGCATCTGCAACTGGCTCTTCATTACAACATGCATCTTGCATCAATATTCTATCCTGATACCCCACCGATGAGCACAGTGCTTGTGAAAGCTAATCTGAACTCTGTGTGTGCATCTATTATTAAGGCACATTAAGGTTCAATTAGTGCCATTTGATGTAGTCACTCCCTAAAGTATTTATTGCTGCAAAACACTCCTGAAGTAAATAACTATTTTACAAGTAGGAAAGTTGTAAGCAGTTGCCTAACAAAAATGCTATTTCAAGATCTCTGAATAGTAGACAAGTTGGGCTTGGAAAGGTTTGACACCATGCTTGCCTGACAGGGTAAGTATCCTACCTATCATGCACATGGTCACAGGATCACTGAGATAAATAGCAGGGAATTAAAAGGTAATAAAATTCAAGTCCAAAATTTCTGCTTCTAGAGTCTCCTTTACACCATAAATACAACACATATAGACATTATGCAGTTTATATGTATATATGTAGACATTATGCAGTTTCTTCTGCAAGCCAATTTACAAAACAAAACATTTAGTTTATGAGCTGTGGCTTACTGAAGCCTTCTTCATTTATGATCCATTTCTATATTCAGTAATAGAAAACAGCTGACAGGTCAAAAGAACCTGTTTAGAGACACTGGTTAGATACAAAGGAGTTTTTCTCCAGAGCAGATAATAAACACGTATTTGTTAATATAGCTTAATTTTTAGTACTGCATTGAATCATCTTGAGCCAATTAAACTGCCTCACGTTACAAGTTTGAGACAGTTGTATTCAAACACGAAAGAAAGTTAAGGAAAAAATAATCCTGTTCCTGAAAAGAATTGCAAATATGAATGTGTTGCTATTGGTTTTCAAACATCTTTAAGTTTGCCTTTTATTTGTTTGTTCTTGTTTTGTTTTTTGTTTGTTTGTTGGTTGTTTTCCCCTAAAAGGCAACACAGCTTGTTCTTTCTGAGTAGGGATAATTTATGATTGTTCTGTTTCATTTTATTGTTTTGCTACCAAAAGTTGTTCTTTGCAATGCCTTCTCTGCAGCAGGACAAAAATCTCTAACGTTCAACCTACTAAATTAATAAACAATGTTTTCATTTTCAGTTCTGTGTTAAATGGAGCTGCATAAAATTGTTGTAACATACCCATAAAACAGCAGCAGATGCAATATGTTCAAAATTATTTTCTTTTAATTTTATAAACATACAGAAAGTTTACATTATAGCCTATCATTAAGCACATCCCTGCTGTAAATTAAACATGTGCCAAATCAGCTCCAAACACATTTTGTAGTCAATAAACAACGAGAGGTGGTACACTGTGAGATGATAGCAGGAACACGTTAAGGCAGAGTTGCAAGCATTTACCATACAATCCTCAGGCCTTCAAGTGGATATAAGAAAACCAGGTTTGTGTACCCATGACATAACAGTTCCCACATTCACTGAAACTAAAGAAGATTGCTCAGAGAAACAGTGTGGTGAAGAACAAGGTAATGTCACAGGCACCCATGGAAGAGCACAAAGAAATGACAGATAACAATGGAGATGGGCTCAAACACAGCATGATATAGCAAATCAAATATTTTACAATATTAGCATAGAGAACTTCAGATATGGTAACTTCTTAGACATTTGTCTTTTTGAAAAAATCTACTTGCAAATGTCAGGCTTTTAGGAAAGCTAATGTGGGATTTCAAAAATCATCATAAATCAACTGGAAATCTCTCTGGAAAAATCAGATGTCTTGAAGGTAGCTGCACTGTGAGGACTTTATTTCCCCATTAAAACTGGATTGGGCTTCTAAAAATAATAATTATAATTAAGAAATATGCCATGATATTACACCTATGCAATTCATAAAAATATCCACATTTTTGTCATGAAGTATACCAGGGTTGTACCCCATTAAAATACCACAAAATAAATTGGTTACAAGTAAGAACCTTATCTCCTAGTTAGTTACATAAAGAGTTTTTTCAACTGACTGAAAAGCTGTTAGGCTTTTTGTCTTTTTGATTTGTTTGGTTGTTTTTTTTTTTTATTGGTTGGTTAGGGATTTGTTATTGCTTTTTGGTTAGGGTTGGTTTCTTTCTTTTGATGGTTGTGGGTTTTTTGGAATGGAGAAATGCATTTTTTTCCTCAAGCATTTTAAACCAAATTGTTGCAGACCACACTCCAGGAGTATTTAGCTACTCATCCAGCTATTTGCCACTAAACTGGCAGAATAAAAAAATGAAAATACCAAAGAATTAAAACAAAACACATTCACGTTGGCTTCCAAAATAATGTTCTTTTTTTCTAGTGATGTAACAGTAGTAAAATAGTAAGATACAAGGATATAGGTTCTTCAACACAGAGTAAAACGTTTTATAAATCTAGAAAGAATAATAATAATAATAATAATATCTATATATTTGGGCAAATAGCTGGCACCATAACCAAATTTAAATCAAGGTTTTAAACATTATGGATAGAGCGTGCAGAAGTATTGCACAGATAAGACAAGAAGAAAATTAGAATTTCACTCCCCAGTGTTGTTCTCTGGGACCAGAATAAAGGGTCCCCAAAGGCTCAGAAAATAAGCAAGAGGCCAGGGTACAAAATAAAAGGAAATTGACTCTTTAAGAGGCTTGTGTGTCAAAGAATAAAGACTTCTGTGGTTTTATTAGTAGTAATAACAAGGCTTCTGCACAATAGACAATTCTGTCAAAAGCCCATAAAAAATATCCAGGGTAAGTTATCTGCTGATCAGTAGAAACACAAGTAAACTAATATAGACACAAAGCAACAAACCCCTAAAAATATGCAGAAACAGATCTCAAAAAGAAAAAAACCCAACAAAATTATCAAAAGGTAACAACAGAACACACATGTTCCTGTATGCTTTCAAAGTAATTCCCTATTTATATAATAACATTATTTGCATGTGATTTTCGAAAGCTACATTAGCTAACCTAATTGCTGTAACTTAGCACTGCAAAAGTGTTCAAAATTCATGTGGTGTTCCATAGATTTGACAACTTCTAAAAACTGATGCAAGCTTCAATCAAGGTAACAGGAGATTCTACACTGACCTCAATTAGCTTTCGATCAAGCCTTAAGAGAATTAACAGTCCTCTAAACAGGAGTCATTCAGGGGTACATGCATAAAGAGTACCAAGGGTTAGCACCTTTAGGATGAGCAAAGTTACTCTAATTGTACAGAAGACCAGTCACATCATTTTTTTTAAACAAAGATTTCATTAAAAGTCTGCTAAGTCAGGCTTGTCCTATTGCTGAACTAAGCCTCAAGGTAAGCTTAAAAAAAATAAATGCAGAGAAAAGAGTTGATGACCTCAAGGAGTTTCAAATTCAACAAAAGGTCCTGAATCAAACTTATCTTCATAACTGAGGGACTGGGTAGCTGGTGGCTTAAAGCAATTTCTGCCCTAGAAAAGTTCATTTGAAGAACAGCAGTGAGTCACTAATGATTAAGAACGAGCAAGCAAGCTTTCCTACTTCTTCAAAACAACTCCTTACTAATAATTTGTGTAGTCTTGTGGCCTTAATTCTCAATGTGAGCACAAGCAGAGGTAAAGCAGAAATTGAGAAGGAAGGGAGAGGGATTTATCTAAAACAAGACACCACTTGATTTCATACACTGCTTAAAAGAGAAACACCACCCACATTAAGCCTTGATACACAATTTGCTAATAGCAAATAAAAGATATGTTTGATAGCTAGGCATTCTCTCTATATACAAGATGACAGTTGATTAAGACTCTATTACAGAGTTACAAAATTCAGGTTGAATAACCATGGCCAACTGTAAAAAGTAGTAATGAAAGCAGAGATATCACTGTAATCAAAAGCAACAGGGAAATGAAGGAAACTGAATAATTATTTGTGATTAGTTCCCCCTTCCAAGGAATAAAGCTGACTTGTTGAGGTAGTTAGAAGGAGCAGCATGTGATTCCAGCACTGTATATGAGCTACATTATCCCAAGTTCAAGCAGGTTATGTGGTAAATGAGATAAAATTTCCTTTTTAATGAGATATAGAAGATACAAACTGTTATTTTTGCTATATGTTGGTCCTATGTACCTTTCAAAAGATGACACTTCAAAACAGTACTTTGCAAATTTTTAACACACTAGGCTGGTGAAAAATCTTTTTAATGGAAACAGGAATTTCTTTTTCCATGTATGTGCCCGCAACTTCCTCATGCCCTAATTCTTCCTAAGCAGCAAATGTGGTAGAACCCCTCAAATATTTCACAACAGGTCACTTGTAAGATACCAGACCTAAGTAAAGTCCTTAGAAGCTCTGATGAGACTTTCATAAATGTACAAGTTAAAACAGTTATGAAGAAATTGTTCCACTTCTATTTCAAAGACTTTTTTTTTTTTGGGGGGGGGGGGGGGGGAAGACACCACAAGAAGTATGTAATGAGAACTTCCTTTATTTATGAAGAAAACTAAAGGAAGAAAACGTCACATTTGAAAATATATCCAATTTGAAAAACACATTAAGCATCTTCTGGCACATACTGACGAATTGAGGGGAGGAGGGGGGAAACGAGAAGCACAAACCTTCAGCATATATGTAGTACTAAATAACTAAGCAATATAAAGCCTCAACAATCCTATTAAAAATGTGCCTTGTGGAAAGTGTGATGTATATAGCAATGTGAATTAGAATGTGGGTATTTGTAATTCAGTCTAAGAGGAGTGACTAAAATGCTAACTACAGTGCTAGGAGAGTACACAGCTACCTCAGTAGATGTGTACATTCATTTCCCATCATTTTTGGCCTGTGTTAAATTTCAGTCAAGTCAGAACAAACCCTGTACTCAGCAGTGGAAACACTATTTTCTGACAGCTATATTGGACAAAATATTAAAATATGCCAAGTAGTTTGTAGGGAAAGAGGTAGGACAATCTAATATACTATCCTTTCTAAAATATCATTTGAGGTACTTCAACTAGTCCATAACTAGTTTCCTGAGCTACAAATTCTCACCATGTGAAATACTTAAACCAGAAGTTATTCCTCCCTGATTCGCAGCACAAGAAACACTAAGTATTAAAAGTCTTCTAGCATTTAACAGAGGCTGAAGCTTGCATCAGTTTGAAGATAAACACTGGGCAGCAGTGCCACTGGTAACTAATTGAATTTAATCATCTTATACTGAAACCTTCATTTTTTAGTTTGAGAGAAGAAAAGGCTCCAAACCTAGACTGAACTCCAAAGCACATGTGCATTAATCATAGCTTTTTTTTTTAATTTCTCTTGGATAAACAAAGGTTTTGATTATACAGGTCCCTGTTTGTTTCCTAATTAGAGAAAAAATGGCAAGTCTCCCAATCTAAGCTCTTTCTCTCTGAAGCATTTAACAGTACTTTTGGACAGTCACATATATTTATTTGGAGACTACACAATGAATAAAATCCCGTTTGCACTTAACAGAGCAAAGTTTGCCAGAATTCACTATGCGAGCCCAGGCTCCATGCTCTGCTAATGGCAAAAATGGCTGTCTCTGCAGTCAAATACTGGATTATATACTTTCCTCTTGGCAAGTAGAAGCCTGGAAACACCCACAACACCTGTTGTTTATTATAAATGGTTGTATTGAAAATAGACACGTTCTTACTGTGAAAGAAAAAAAAGCAAGAAAGAAAAAAGTGTGTGCGTGGGGAAATAATGAACAAAGATGGAAACTGTGAACTCCTAACTGATCTTGCTGAAAGTACTCAACAGCAAAGTGCATTTATATAACAACTCGTACCTAAAAACTGCAAAATAAAAGCTTTCTGTAAAGATAGTGGAAGGTTTTTGTTAAGGCAGCTTACCAAGCAAAATGAGATGAGGAAAGTTATGAAGGTCAGGAACAAAGCCAAGAAATTTCAGTTCTAGTGACAAGGCAAATGACCAGAATTCTGTACTCAGTTAATTCTGGACTAACACATGTTGTTCGGTGAAAATTCTCAGTGTGTTTAACCAATGTATAACTAAAGTCAATATCTTTTCTGTAAATTGTGTGTAATTACTTTCTATATCCTACTTGCATGAGAATATTGAAACGCTACTACAGCTTTTAACAGTAAGTGCAATGAGACCCGAGTCTTATGGCCTCTTCCTACTTCCATTTGTTTGGACTGAGTAAATTTCCTGAATGATGTCCTAACTCTATCCTCTTCCCTGAAGAGACCATATCCCAGCTTTTTCTTGAGAAAATCTTTCTACAGTTGATATAAGCAACTGCACTGTTTTTCCTTTGTCCTCAGTTTTTGAGGGAATAATGGAATTATGTTGGCTTGAATCTTAACTGTATTAATTCCTACCAGTAGGATACTGTGATCAGATCTCAAGTCCTGATCTGGCTCACTCCTTTTGATGAAATAGCCCAGTGAGTATCTCTTTCAAGAAGTCTGTTTACATAAAAAATAACAACAATCACAATTATACTGCAGATCAGATAGCAGTTATTTCTCTCACCTTGCAAACAGCCCCAACAGTGTGCAGCTCCTATCAACCGAGTGAGCATCTCGGAGAACACAACCTACCCTCTCAGGATCTTTGTGATTAAGCAAGGTGCTGTTACCATCCTCCTTCAGACACTATAAGTAGATCTCCAAAGCCTATCAAATATCCAATCTGTAAGATTACTCCCTTTTGGCAAGTGATCTCAATAAAAGGAACTTTCCTGGTTTTATTAAAAAGGTCTTGACACATTGACTTGATGTATTCTTATTCACTTGTACTCTGCCTAGGACAGTTTGTCAGCTTCAACCCCCTGCTTAATAACCTGGACTCATACTTGAGTACTTTCTTTTTCCAGGCAGCTTTTCTATCGTTCTTCCAAATTAAACCACGTTTCTCCTACTTCTCATACTCTAAGACCAACATCACAATGGACAATTCACCTCGCCAATGAATCTTTAATCCTTCCTATCTCCTCCAGTGCACTCAATGTATTTTCTTTGTTCTAAAATTGCCTTTGTATTTCTCTAACCCATCATAAAAGGGAGCAAACCTATTTTATGAGTATTTTTGTATAACTCAGCTTTAAGTCTGTCTTCCACACCCATCGTCTGAAAGGCAGACCTGCTCAAAGCTGTCAAGAGAACAGAGTCAAGCTGAGCTGTGCCATGATTTATGCAGGTAGGGCCAGACCTGTCAGTTCCATGGTCATGACAGCAGGGAGGAAGGAGAGGCAGAACTCTTACTGCCGAAATTCTGGATTCACTACATCACAAATCCAACAGTGATTCCAAAATGACAGAATGCAGTATGTAATTCAAACAACACATTTCCCTAGCACAACAGCAAGATAAATAAATTGGGAAACAATCTATATTAGTATTGGAAGCCTGAGAGCAGACTACTTATTTTTCCCCCATTTAGATTCCAGAGTGAAGCTAAATTATTTTGGTAAAATAGAGGAACGATAAAGAAAAAACACAGTTTGATTTATGATTTAAAGAGAGAGATTACACATATTCTATTTATTGGTACTTCTCACAACTCTGTTATAATCCAATACCTTCAAAACACTAAAATGCACCTTGATAAAGTTACCTACATTTCAGCCCAAGCAGGATTTATGTGGATGAAGTTGTGCTTAGGTTATGAAATTATTGCTTTGCTACCAATTTCCTGGTGTTACCCAAGTCATCTGATGTAAATCAGTGTAAGTATTATGGTGGTCCATATTTCAGCTTGTGTCATAACTGATAAATCATGTCATTTGAGGAGGGGAAAAAAAGAGTTTTGGTCAGCTGCCAAGATTAAACATACTAAATTTAGCATTTTGCCTCTGTGATGCATTTCTACTTGTTGTCGCAATTAACACCTGCATTAGCATTGTGTTTCAGATATCCCTGAAACTGAAGAAAATCTATCACTAAATGTAACCAGGAGATTCATAAATGTATCCATTATTTCAACTGTAAGAAGCATCTATTCATATTGGTAATCACTCAATTTAAATTGGTATATGTCCACTTGTGGGCACTTTTTTATGGAAGTCTTGCAAGACATCTGTGTAGAACTAAGCTAATCACAAAGGTTTGATGGGTCTTTCGGTCTCCAGTAGGAAGAACACTGGCATTATGGACATTCCTTGACAGGGCTTTTTTTTTTTATTATTAAAGGTTGCACTGAGGTTGGAAAGTTTTGGAATGGAAGACTGGCTCTTTCCATATCACAGCACTGCACCTAGAATAGCTGAAATCTAATATTGCTTGGGGACTCCGAATGTTACTGTAAGAGCTGCTTGCTGACACTATTAGAACTAATATCTTAGAAGATATACCTACTATAGCTAGAAGCTAAGCAATTCCTACATGCTGCAGGTTATAACACTTACAAATACTATGTTTGGCACTCTCAAGTTTACAAGCAAGATACCTATAGCAGCTACGTGAAGAACTGCCAGAATCAGCTTAACGTAAACTGGCCTTAATACATGGGAAATGGTTGGTATTAATCTGTTTGGGAAAACACAAGGAGGACACTTTAACACAGTAAGTTTCCTTAACATGATCTGTTCTGAAGCTTCCTTTTCTCAGTTCATAAGTGAAATAACTCATGCACACAAAATGCACACAAGAACCCCAGGCAATTAAGGAGAGACCTAGAATGACCAGTTTCAAGTTTCCCAAACGAAGAGGTAGGAAAAAAATTCCACCATCTGTCCTCTTCCTTATCAAGGAACCATGTCCATGGCAGTTTCTTTGTTAGCATTTTGCTTCCAGCTACTTGTTAGATTTCTCCCTTGTCCTAGTACACATACCCTCTGCTATCAGGATGTAACTATAAAATGAAAACTCACGGCAGAAAAAAAAAGGGCATCTAATTGCTTCCTTTCTTGGAGGTGCATCATTCAGTTCCCTTGTACGAATGATACAATCTGACGTGAGCATTGTAATTCAATGCATCAACTAGAAAATGCATAAAGACAGCTCTTCTGAAAAGACAACCACATTTTTTTTAGAATACAAGAAGGGAATAGTAAGTAAACCTAACGTATGTGTTATCTTGATCAGAGGAATATATAAAATATGCGTAATATTGCTTGCTGTTGTACATCATTACATACAAAAGTACCTATAAATGTGGACAATAGGCTGATACCCTGTCAAAATAACAAACTTGGCTCTTACAAATAGACAGTATGTAGTGGAATTACTTTTTATTTTTTTAAATTAATGATGTAGAGATTATATATAAAAGCCAGGGGAAAAGTGCTTTCCTGAAAATAGTAAATATGTATTTCTTACAATCTTTGCTGAAGATTGTGCTTTCCTAGGAGCAATTCAATTTTAATCCATTTACATATTGAATAACATCAAACCTAAAGAAAGGCTTTCTATCACTAACATACAAACAAAAGCGTTAAGTTGTGTTGAGACATTCAGGGTTTTTTCCTCATTTTATGCCTAATCTCCCTTTTTCAGGGATTCCTAAACTGTGTTGGTACCAGAACGTGCTGTTCCAGACTGTTTTGCTAACCAAAAGCCTAAAAATTCCAAAGCAAGTAAGTAACAATGTCTGAGACAGAAAGACATGACTTTTTTTTGTGTGTAGTAGAAGACAGTGATTAACAATTTATTTTTTTTTCCTGGACACATTCTCTGACATGTTTATGAAAATTAGCTATTAAATGCTAGGCACCTAAATCCCCATTTTAAGTACTACAATCCTCACAATTCTCAAAAAGAGTCACTGGAAGTTCTGCTTTCTTGAAAAACAGCCTACTCAGAAAATCAAGTCAATTTTTTTTCTTAATATTTTATATATATATAAATTAATTCAGTCATTTTAGGCTACTTATCCATCATTCAAAGCAGCTTAAATGAGTACTTAAGATTTTGCAGATGAAGCTGAAATAGTTGGGAAGAACATATCCACAGACAGGTTAATATTCCATCTTACATATACCTGATCTCTGAAAAAAATAGGTAAAACCAATCTTTTGTATTTCTTTTCTTCATTCTGAAACAAGCACCACGCCACAAATCTGCAAACAAATGGTCAACCACTATTTCTCAGCTAATGTAGAAAGTCCTAAGCATTTCATTTTATTGCAAATTATAATGATACGGAAAGGGCAAGTGCCTACAGTAATTACTCAGCCTGATGAAAGAAATCAAACTTCAGTACTATAGAATGACAATACACGCCAGTTCATTTCTTCCTTGAAATCCATTAACCTCTTTCATATGAGAGCTCTAAAAGATATTTTTTTTTTTTTGATCTAGATACAAGGTTTTTTTATTATCAGTTACTCTATCACATGCTGCTCTAAAAATGTACTCTGCACACAGCCTGTAGTTAGAGGGCTCATAAATTAAAGGGCTATCTTGTCTAGTGGCAATAAAATATCACTATGGAAAATAAAGAGGTCATCAGTGATAGAAATATAAAGTTCAACAAGATACCTGTCCACTGTAATAGATGAAGACTTAAAAGCTATACATGACAGGAAAAAAACCCCCATCAACTCTCATTGATAACTGAAGCTGTGTTTTACTACCTTTGCAACTCTTCAGTAGCATCTTAGCCTGCAAGAAATCCAATTGAAACCAGAGAAAGTTACAATGCAGTGCAAGTAAGGGTCAGAGAAGATCAAACAGAAACAAACACAGGACTGGAAAAAAACATGGTATCATGTTATTTCTATCTTCGGTGACATACCATGCATCTACTCTAACTAGAGAGAATACAATCCTCATTATTTCAGCTGCTGAAATTAGTGGTGTCTTAAATTTATTTTCCTACATAATTTATTATGAATAATAAGCATCTCTGCATCCCTCCCTTTTCTTCACCCTTCACACAATGAATACATTTTTATTTCTCCCTCCATTACTCTAAATCCAAAGTGAGAAGATTCTACCAAAAAGCATGCAAATAACTGCACAGCTATACTTATTTATTAATAAAAATTAAGGAATGGCAATATGATATAGTGAACAGGATGTTTTAATAGAGTAGCCTTGGGCAGCAGTAGTACATGAATAGTGTACACTTCTTTTAGTCAAGCAATTTATAATACATTGCACAGGCCCTATGGGATCTCAGAGCAGCTTTTTACAGTGAACTCAGGGAAAGGAAATACAAATGCTTTTTGCTGATGTCTGGAACATTCCTCCGAGTCCTGAAGTGGTAAGTTCTCTGTTTGTCTTCCCAAAACAAGATTAAAAAAAAAAACAGAACAGCAACTGAAACCTCTTGATACTGTCACCCTCACTTTTACTCCCCACTCATCTGCCACTCACATAGCCTTCAAACCACAGTTGCAAAGCCCATTTACCTGGCTGGGAAGTGCAGCCATACAAGACCCCAGGAGCTCCAAGGCAGAGAACCATGTTGTTTAACCTTCCCTGTCCCCTTGTGCTAGGAAATGAAGGTAAGGATTACTCAAGCTGCTTAGTCTCATGGGTTCTGTTTGTTCCGAATTTTTCTTCATTGTACTTCAATGGGCGAGCATGGGAAAAATGCACAAGGAACAATTGGTATTTAAAAGTTTTGAGTAGAAATTGGGAATGAATGACTGAACGCTCTATTCACCAAAAAAATAAAAATCCATTGTTACCTCCACTAGATCCATTTTTTCAAACCAAGAACATCTCACCTCAAAGCTGCACTGATTTTCTGCCTCTCACTATTTTGCACATTTTCAGTGTATTCTCCCTCTTGGGGGGGTGGCCCTTTGCAAGAGCTCCAGCACCATTACACCAGCAGGCCTGACAGCAATTCCCACTGCTTCACTCCTTCCCTTCCTTTCCCAAGTCAAAACACAAACCACGGTTGTGCTGCGACATCATTCAGCTGCACTTACATCAAGTAGTTTGCACTTACATCTTGCACTATGTCAAGTCCAGTACAACTGGGAGTGGCTCCAGGAACAGGACAGGCAAGAACTGTATCCAGCTGGAAATATAGACCAGACCACACTGGTGTGGACCATTTAGCTTAAGAAAACAGAGTTGTTCCATGACAAGGAACTCAAGGCTCAGGAATGAGTGCTGTCTTTTTTTATTTAGAAGTGTAGGTGTAGCCTCGTGGTCTCTGAATAGGAAATAGGCTATTACAGTAAGATTATCTGGACTTATGAATGGCTACCTCTATTTATTTTAAAGGATTTAAGACACACAGGAGTCATCATATGCACAAAGGACTTGAAATTACAAGCTTGCATTTCAAATAGATCATTGCTTAAAATCCACAGAGTACGGATTGACAACAGCTTAAATATTTGAGTTTGCACTAGGTAAAAACCTGCCTGCCTTAATAGCAATACAAACACTAAAACAGCTACCAGCCACTGTGTGAAAAGTCATGTATGATAGAATATAAGCAGAAGTCACAGAATTGAAGTTCCTTAGACATTACACAGTCCCAAATGAAGCAAACAATATTTAATAAATTCAATTTTCAGGATAACTGATTTTGTAACCTTGCCTAGATTATTTTTAAACAACAAGTCTGGGAAAGTGAATAAAACAAAAATCAAGGCTTAATTTGATCACTTCTCCAAATTTCATGTGACTGAGCATGTTAAAAAGGAAGGAACAAAGACACAAATCCTGATACTGTTTCTTTGTAAAACACAAAAATATTTTGTATTAATAATTTAGCTAAAGCATTCTTTGCCTATTCTAAAACAAGAAACCCTATGATACTTTTTTTAAAAAAATGGCATTTGACAATTGAAAGTACTCTTCCCAAAGCCCTAATGATTTCTTTGTCCTTTACAGGTGAAATTTCCATAAGGAAAATAGCTACTCACAAAATTCAAGATGATCTGCCTTACATCCCAGAGACACTGATAAATTCTTTTCATTAAAAGAATTCAACACTTCCTACATCCAGTACGTACAGAAGCTGTATTTCACACATCAGTTTTTGATCATAATTTATGCACATACTTTGCCTACTGCAGTAACTCCTTACTAGAAACAAATAAAAAAGCCTTGCAATTTCACCATTATGGAAACATGCTTGATTTAAATACTATAACCCACACATGATCATACCTATAGCAGCCTTAACATGACTTATGTCCTTTGGTCTGTTTATTTGAATAAATGGCATATAAAAGTCATTTGTATCCTTGCCTTTATAAAGTAGTGCTTTGCAAATACAAGTTCAAATAAGACAGTAGAGAGCTTCACATTCAAATAATTTACATAGGAACAGCAATACTGTACCAGTGTACCTCAGCCATATCAAGGTTCAAAGAAAACCCCATACCTGTGTGGTTGAACAACAATGCTAACATCTTTAAGCCCTGAAAAACACACAATTCCAGTCTCGTTAAAGAAAAAAAAGATACTGGAGAGATAATAAGCAAGCTAATTGAGCTTTAAGATATTTTAGTCTATGGAATATGTTGTCAATCTTATTCAAGTGTGACGATAGTACCCACTTGTCTCTAAGTTATAGCTATGCATTTGCCATCACTGTCTCCTCTGTTGCTTCCCTGATTCACAAACTGAGCTCCTAATTTATTCTATATACCACATGCAGTGAGACTATTCTCAACTTATAATAGAGTCAGGAATTGGAAAATGAGGAGATTCATTGAAAGAGCCACCTAGGGGACAAGGAACACTCACAAACCATTTCCAGGACCTAACTAGACCAAGTCAAATTTTTTTCCTTCAATCCTATACCATGTGTAAATCACAAAAAGGAGTGAACAAGCACTCATGCATGGGTTCTTTGCAGAAGCAGTTATCTTTTAAATTACTGTTATGAGAGGCACATTTAGCTTGCAGACTTTTCTAAAGCAATGGAAACTCCTATCAGGTAAAGACACAAGACCCTGGGAGTGCCCATGAGCAAGGAAGTCAACAGATAGATAAAGAACACCACACAGATTTACCTCCATTCCATAATTTCTAACTACTATAAAAAGAAAATTTGAGTGCATTTCTTTTAAAAGGTTCTGAAAGTGTCTAGCACTTTAAGAGCCACTTGTTCTAACAGCATCAGATCTCTCCCTTCATTAAAGCAAACCAGTATTGTATCAGGTTAAAGAAAATTAACAGGTTAACATACAAATAAAAAACGTCCAAAAAAGATGAAAAATTATGAGAAGCTGTAATATTTTAACAAGCACACCAGTGCACATCTGATACATGCAGAACACAGACTCAAGTTTGTCCTTTCAGATGCTCTTTTCTAATACTACCTGATGTATGCTAGTATGCCCCCCCCCATCTTACTGTTTCTAATGAAAACAGATTTCAAGATATGAATGTATTTCTGGAATCAGAAAAGTGTAAAACATCAAAGACCTCTCATGTCACTAACATGTCTGTCAAAAGATGGTGCAGAAATTCTTATTACAGTACATTGGCCTGTTTAGCTCAGTCATAACAAGATGAGGCTTTTATCATTTCCCTTTTGGAAGCAGTTTTATCATTTGCTGAAATTCACTCAATGTATTTTTGGTCCTAAAACACAACATTAAGTCTTCTTTTCTTGAATTTTTTCTCACTGCTCCAAGGATGTATATTTTATATTAATGAAAAAAATCTCTGTCCTTCCTGGGTGTTTGCACCACTCAATTGCTTGCTTATGTCCATCCACTGAACTTAGAGCAAATAGCTACTGTAACTACCTATGGAAATGTCTAGATTGAAGCTGGCTGAGTATCTTATCCATTTGAATTATATTTGCTCTTTCAGTCAGAAGGGAAGTCAAATATCCTTTTTATAGTTTTTTAGCACACTATCTCTTCACAAAGAGGTGACAGAGTCAAGAAATCAGATTAATGGAGTCATTTGGTTAAGTATGACAATATTAAGACTTACATTGCAGCATTTACCTTGAAGAGATTTTTGATAATGAGAACTTGTCTGTTATGATCCACAATTTCAGTAGTGCTACCTACTGCAGAATCTACTGTTCTGAACAGCAGCTTTTAAAGGCTTCAATCTTCAGTGTAAAAATGTAACAGAAAAGCAGGACATCCACTGGTTCATAGGCTCCACAGCAGACACACTTGAATGTTCCCAGGATTCACTTTCATATACAATATGCAGCAAAAAGCTTTACCAGTCTTATGAGGCTGTCTTTCCTATAAACCTGTCTGCACCATTTTGCAAGGCTGTCTTCAATTCTGCCCTTGAAGTACAGTTCCAATATTGTTGCCAGGATGCAAAATATTCTTTCTTGTCCTTTATTTCTCTTATCACAGAATTTCTGTAGACAATCTTCAGTCAGTACTGCTGGCATGATATCTTCTGCTTTCCAATTGCACTCTTTGGCAACACAATAGAATACAGCCCCACAGATGAGTCACAGCTGAGCTGATTGTGGTACCAACAGCTATCTTATGAGGCTACCAGTTGACACAGATACTAATCCAACAGGATACTGCCAATGTGACCTGCAGATATACTGAGCTTTGACTTCTGAAGAAGCAGAAACATACAAAAAAGTTCTAGTGATAAAACATGTTTTTATGGAACCACCAAGCACAAAGCCTTTCCATAGAACATTGCCTTGGTGATGCCTTTGAATCTTTCCAGGTTTCCCTCGGCTTAACAGAGAAGAGTCTTGACCCAGAAGAATGAAAAGTGATACAGTGGAACTTTTCCTTTCCCTTCTTACTATGATTAGTGCCTAAATGTGAGTCTCACTTAAAGACACTTCAAATTCCCACCATACTACAGCCATGTCATGGATCTTGCTTAATATATTACTTTCTTAGCTAAAGCATCTTTGTGTCACATACTGTAATGATACTTTCCGATTTAATAGTCTGATTACTCCTAGATGCCAGTACTATCAGAAACAGAGTTAATCCAAACCCTGACTAACATAAAGAACTAAGCATTAATTTTATCAGGGACATTTAATAGTTCTCACACACAAACCTTTTTTTTTTTCCTTGGTATATCATCATCTGCAGATCATCAAGAGAAAAGCCTAGTTCCTCTTCATGGAAAAAAACCCTCTTTTTATTACTGTAACTATTTTGTTGGTCTGTAGGCTACTGGTATAATCCAAGTCATCTAGAACTGATTGGAAGAAATCAAATGGAAATTTACTGCTATAGAAAGAAAGTAGCTTTGCATACCATTTTCCACATTTCCCAAACCATGCAAAGTGAAATGAGTGCCAAGTCCAGTAAGAAGAGTTCAATGATTTTGCAGATAAGAAAACCTAATACACTAGCAGAAGCAATAGTGGCCCAGACACTGAATGTATTAACAACTTCTAAGAAGCATTGACAGCTTCCACTCCTCCCCTGAGCATAAAGCTTTGTCATGTTATTCAAAACAATACTACCTTGGAACTGTTCTATAACAATGGTTACTAGGAAAAGTCTTGGTATAGAGCTTGAAGGTGACCATCTTCACTCTACAGGCAAGATAACAAAGTCATACTGGCACACAGAGGAAACTTAACTGTAGGAAATCCTTGGTATGCTTCCACATTCGAAAGAATCTGTAACATTTCCAATTGAATAGCTCTGCCCTTCATACACATAACTTATTGTATACTCCTTGGAGTATTGAACTGTGCTTTTCTGGGGACTTTGAAAGCACCTCTCAAGCTTTGGCAAGTACTGCAATAAATTATAACTGGCCTGAGAATCTTTAAAATGTACATTTTTTTGGCTGTTCCCATCCACATTAAGTAACTGCAGTCTATCATGTCTGTTTCATAGCATCTGAGCACCATGGACAAGTGAATAATTAGCTTTAGCAAGAATAGCCAGATTTATGTTAGGAAAAATTTAACTCCTAGGAAGCTCAGCAACTCAAGAGGGATTTCTCTCTTCATGCAACACTAATCTCAGTTCATATTTCCTATGTAGTTAAGACAAATTGGTAAAAATGGACATGATTTAATTAAAATCCGAAGTCTTTACAGTGCTTGTATCCTAAATGAAATTTCTAATGAAAATTAAAAAGACTATTTCTAAAGATTGCAAACATTAGGTTATTTACTAATAAAAAAAATAAAATCTATGAATAAATTCTTCCTTGTAGCAATAGAGGCAGACAGGAATCAAAACTGTTACAATCCTCCTCCCCAACACAGATGACATGTTAGTAGAGTATTAACTCTATAGCTCAACAAAATCCACCCCATAAAAGCACTGAATTAATCACTCCATGTTTCCTGAAGCAGCTGCCCAACACAGTGAAAAGAGGTAGTCCAATGTGTGGCATACTGTTTCATCAGCGTTTTAACGTAATAAATGCCCAATATCCCAACAGTGGGTGTTAGTTTTGTCCTGTGAAAATTTAGAAGGTTAAAAAGTTTACTTTCCTGTCTGTCTCCTACCCTGAAGAACACTGAATAAAAATCAGAAGGCTTAAATATTTTTTCCCCATGTTAAACGTTGTTGCAGTTCAGATGTGAAATTAAATTTCTTTTAACACAAATATAAGTAGGTGATTTCTGGTTTGTTGTTTTCTTTTAATGTTCTTACAGACATAAAATCAAGTACCTTAGGGTATAGCTTTTGAGCAGCATATTTCTTAATTTTCTTCTTTAGTATAGATTTGCTCTTTGACTTTGTAAAACATCAGTTAAAAACTGCACTCCCAGGACTGTTACAGAATACAACACTGTGCACATTTACACAGAAAGCATCTAAGAGGAAAGCACCCCCCTTTGCCAACACTACCACTCTGAGATTTACATTCAGGTTCAAATGATACCTCCTACGGGGAAAAGTGTAGGCCATGCAGTTAAAGTGTGAAGTGGAAATAAAGAGAGAGAACCCCCAGCATAACAAGTCTTTTATCATAAATCACCAGCTACAGTAAGAATGCAATATGAAGTCTCCTTTGATTAAGCCTCTCAGCATTCATAACTTCAAGACTCCAATAAACCATGTTTGTAAGAAAAGGATGTTACAGAAAGGTCACTAGCTAGTACCTAAGTATGCACAGAAAGATCATTTCAGGGTGCAACATCAAACCTGTATGGAATTGATGGACAAATAACAAAATTAACATAAAATATAAAGGCAGCAACTGTGTTCTCTCTCTCACTCATCTCCATATGCATAAACTAGAAAAACATCGTACTTAAGAAATACCTACTAGCTTTTATTTCCAGAAAGTGTCAAGCAGAAAACACTAAAGAGACTTTAATTTGTCCTATCTTAGCTCCAGTTATCTGTGGGCCAAAACTGCATTTCAGGACCTTCTTATTAGGCCATCCATATACTCTCACATGCTAGCAGATAGCCCTCTGTGATATGCTCCTGGAAACATTGTCTTCCCACACCAATAGCCACATATGCCTTTTAATTCCTCCTTTCAGCTACGATCTCTCCTTTTTCTTTCTCTACCCCTGTGAGACTCTTTCTTTCCCGTTCTTCTCTTCCACTATGAACAGCAGAAGATGTATCTTCCTTATACCATTCCCTCTTGCAAACAAGTTTTGGTTCCAATCCTCCTCTACCTCAATTTCATTCAAATATCCTATTTTCTCATCTTCCAGAATCTCTGTCTACCAAATAATCTAGCATGACCTGTGCCCATCAATCCCCACCTCCACCTAAAATTTGGGTTTTATGTGCAACTTTTTTTACTTTTCAAAGAAGACCCTCAAAAGAAGTTCAAAATAGACAGGCAAGTTCAAAATAACTAAAACTTTTGATTCTTCACGCAGCTTTTAATTAAAACGTAGAATACTTCAGCACATAGTTTTGTAGCTGCTATACATGGGCTCAACTGCCTTTTCTTTCCATAGATTTTCCATTAAGGGCTATTAAATACAAATGCAAAACTGCTAGCTCAGGAAGTCCTGAAGACAAAAGCCAAAGTTATTTTGGGGGAAGTATTGTTGCTGTTCACCTCATTCTTATGTTTTTTTTGCCACCCACTGCTGGCCACTATGGGAAACAGCAGACTCTCCTTGACAGAGGTTTGGTCCTATCAAATACATGCATTCTTACATTAAGTCCTGTTTGTAAAAGAAATGCCAATTAAGCAATCATGCTCTCCATCTGTCTGCCTGCCAGTACTTCATGTCCCAGTACAATTTTGGAAGCAGCAAATTAATTTCAACTAACTTTTCAGAGATTATTTTATTCTTACAGATTTTGTGAAAATTTGGCTGCTGGGTACAAGAGAGACTCAACGTCCAGTGCTGTACTAAAAGCACACAGAGTTTGCCAGCAGCAGGCCGCCCAACCAGCACGCTTACACACAGCTCCAACTAGCAGTTGCCAGTGTTGCCATCCCAGAGAAGGATAGCACAGGAAGGAGAAGCAAGTTACTTGACTATCACAGTGGGGGTGGAAGCTATGAAAAAAGAGACAATCTTTTTTATTGTATTTTAAAGTAGAAAGACAATGGAATAAACTGTTCTTTATTTAATGATGATGCTTGACTTTATATGCAAAAGCTCACTTCTGTTTTTTGCAGCCCACCAATAACAAACAGAAAAAACATGCATTATTGATTAGTTGTCTTTTGAATTAAAAATAAGTGTTGAAATTGTCCACACAGTTACTATGAACGTGAAGTTTTTTTCAGATCATTGTAAATGTAAATCTGGCTTCCAGAATGGAAAAGAAAATAACCAAGATTTTTCTTTAGATTTTTCTACTAATAAACCCCATAAAACCAAAGCCAACTACCAGATATAGATGGATAGTGACTTAGTTTCTGGTGTTGTTGGGATTTCTAACAACAACATATAGGTAGCCAAGAAGCAGGAGTTCCATGGATGAAAAAAATTGCAGAGAGCACTGGCTCCCCAGCCTTCCAAAGCTGTAAAGTATCAAGTTGAATTCTTCAGTATAAGATTTTCCACCTCTCCTTTTTTCATACTAAATTTCTCTTTTCACAGGAATTTTCTGCTGTTACACCAATCCTAGACCACCTTCTTGGTTCCTGTAAAACTCGCATTCAAAAAGTGTTTCACTCTTTCTACATGCTGCATTTAGAGCCTGTGCATCTAATTAAGGATGCTCAGTGTTCTAATTAATAGTTCAGTCACTTGATAATAAGACACTCAGAAGTGTTAAATCACTTGACCATAGTCCCCAATAAGAATTCTTGATTTTGGGGCCAGTTACCTTACTAAATGCAGCTGGATAGCACCAAACAGTTGCAATTGAGGTACAAAATCCTTTCCTTTTTGCTTTCCCTCCTCCCTTTCACCTTCCTCTAGGTGCTACCTTGCACCTGCTATAATCATTGCTCTCTGTGGTCACCCTGTTACCTTTTCAAATTCCCTTCTCTTCCCTCACAACCCATCTCTGAGGTCTCTCCGCTCCAACCCCATAAAGTCCCCCATATACAAACTACTTCTATACTACACCCAACATTTCTTCCTCTCACCTGAAGATTCCCTTCTGCCTTTAATAATACCTTTAAGGTTTTTCTCACTCCTATACCCACAAATGAAAGCCTTTTTTTAGTATCTTGCCTATTATTCTCTACCCACTGAGAAATGAACACATTTTAACAAATCAAGAATGCATAAAAAATTCATTCATGTATTTGTACAAGTCTTTTAAGACACAATTATGAATCCTTGATGTGCCATATTTCAGAAACTGTCCAATTAATAGCAGAAATCCCAATTTGTAAAAAACAAATTGACCTACCGTACCGTTCAAGATGGTATCTTTATTTAGAATGAGTTTAGAGAAGAATCCAGAAGGATGTTTAAAAAGACAATATGCCATTGGGCGATGTTTTATTCATAGAGACATTGTGAGAAAAGGATTTAAAACATTGAAGAGGACTTAATTATAATCTCTGCATTAATGAAACAATTATGGCTATTTCTCTAGGCAAGGTATGAACTTTTAAGAGAGGCTGGGTCAGTACTGGGCTACAGATTTTGGGGAAAGAATTAGGAGCCAAGTGACCATGATTTCAGATCTATTCCACTTTTCCCCAAAATTTATCTGGTTTGTTTGTTTAAAAAAATTCTATAAAATAGCATACAAAATCATATCCTTTTTTAATACAACTTCCCTGTAAATAATTTCTTTATTAAAGGAAAAAAAAAACCTAAAATCACTCTCATTATGCTGCTTGAAACACATGATAACACCATAGATTAATTTTGATTTTCTTTTATTCATGTTAGAATTTACAACTGAGCAAGATACAGTTTAACATTTTTTTAAATCACCGTATCTTCTAGGAAATGACTTCAGCAATTTTCAGGATGATTCTTCATCTACTGCTTTGTGTGTGTGGGGGCGAAACAAACAAAACCCACAACACACCAGTTGGGCTAAAATCTCATCAGCTTTTACTTTGACCTTCACGTAATTAATTTTTAAATGGGGTGAAAAAAAACCCCACAATTGTTGGAGTTACTTAGGTATTAAAAAACATAAGAAATTACATGTTTCAGCTATTAAAACTGTGTCTCAGATGTGCTTTCCAAACTAATATGCCTTAAAAGGATGTTTGAAATAGCAACAAACACCTGGCATACTGAAGAGAAATGCTTTTTAAACGGAGATGTAATGATGTGGAAATAAAATGTAAGGTCAGTGCAATACTTTGTACCGAATCACTTCCACGAGAAGATGATGTTCAGATTGTTTTGGGTGCCCTGGTCCTCAGAGCAAATCTGTTCTTCTGTAACTAGTGCAGGAAAAACAAGTAACAAAACCCCATCTTGCCAAGAGGAAAGAACAAGTGCAAAACAAAGAGAATTAGTGGTGATTCTCTTATGGCACAGCTAAAAAAATTCTCATCTGCCTTGCAAACATTGTACTTCATTGCAGTTAAATTATCTCATCTGTTCTTAAAAAGAAGGTGTAAGGACATGTTGCACTACACACATTGAATTCACCACAGAACACTATGACCTGCCAGTTACTGTGGGGAAGAAATTGCACAGTAAATTGATCCCTTTACCACAAAGTTACTGGTTAGCATGCTTTAATGTTCATAGCTTTCTGACTTAAGTATAGCAGACACTTGGTTATCATAGTCATGCTGTACCTGGAGAACTTAAAGGAAACTAGTCCTGCTACTTATAGTACCTCCTACCAGTCTAGCAAGATCTGTCCCACATAACTAGGTTAGGTACACTAGTTACCTCTGTTAAACAATTCAATACCAAGTACACTATGAAAGCAGTAAAAAATTACTTCTGTGTTTGCCAAGCCCGTGTCCTACTTCATTTCCTTCATTCACCCACCATATAAGTAGAAAATACTCAAGTCCAAGCAGTTAAGAAAATCTGGATTTATACATGTCCATTTTTAAAAGTCTGGGGTTTTTAGAAGGTATTATTGTCCCATCACCTTCATCCCATCCTCTAAGATCATCTGCAAATTCTGTCGCTCCCTGAATGCTCAGACAGTGTTTCAAAAAATGTGAACGGGTGATAGGGCACTTTTAAGGTGGCTGCTGGTACAAGCACAGCTGTACAGGGATGACTGGCAGGAAAATGAGGCCTTTAGAATTAGGGAGAAAAGTTTTGTCTGTTTTGGCATGTAATAATTTTCACTAAAAATACTTTTTAAAAGCAATGTCATCTTTCATATTTAATGATGTTTCTCACAAACCCAGAACAGTGGAGCATTGCAGTGGGGGGTCTGGATTTTTCAAAAGAACTAGTTGAAGTTAATGCCATTTTAACTGAGTTTTGGAGCAAAGTTTTAGTGGAGAGCTAATTACAGCGAGCTGAAAATGCCTTCAGTTTAAATTACTTAATCCCTCATGGTAAAACTGTGGGTGCTGACTTTTGTACCCTCTTTCTAAAGTGCAAGCTGTTAAAAACGCTAATTGTCTGAATTCACAAAATCCTCCCTTCAAAGAGGAATAAAACTGTTTTGAAAGGCAGCTTTTGAATACGATCTTGATTCTAAAGCAGCCTATTTGGAGAAAATGGGATCCATAAATGTCAACACCACCTGTAGTCTGCCTGAAAATATGCCTGCTTTCTGACAACAGCACTGATAAGCCACAGGCACACAAGAACAAACATCCCTTACTTTATCTGTTAGATAAAAGTTGAAGCAGGTAGCGCTTATTAGGAAAATTTCTGTTCCTAATTTGTTTCAACAGAAATCTGCAAATACAAGTTAAGCATCAAACGATGCTAAATAAAATTCAGTAGATTAGCATTTTTTCCCTAAGAAGCCTGGAAAGTTATGAGAAGCCTTCTTGGGTTTGGCCACAATCTCTGTAAAACAGAGCAAGAACATGCAGCATTAAAGGCAAATTATCTTCTGAGTGCATTGTGACCACGACAAAAACTGTATGACACAGTATAAGAAAAGTAGACATTATGACAATGCAAAACCCAATCTTCTGTCTTCTACTTATAGAAAGGACATTACAGTAACAACCTTCAGAAAGGCAGAATACCTTAATAGAGGTTATGAAATAACTGCATTTAAATAATATCTTACGTGAAACTATTGGATATAAGTAATGGTTATTCCAATTATGAAGAAAAATTTTGGTATTGTGATAAGCACAGCTAAGAAGAATAAAGGAAGAATAGCTATAACTAGTAAAGTTTCTTGTCTGCTAGAGATTTCCTGGGGGAATTGTTAATAATGGATGTCATTTTTCGACAGCAGTTTCAGTCAGTAAGTTGTGATGAAACCAAATGTTGGCTTAAACCCAAAAAGAAAATAAACACTTTTTTTTAAAGCCTATAAAGTTGTAAAAACTTCTATGGTCATTTTTGTAACGAAAGGTGATCATAACAATAGAAAGGGATCATATTATGATGTTCTAATGGACCTTTTTCTAGCATTTGTTTCTAGTTTTGATTGCCAGGTTATTTGAAGGCAGAGGAAAGAAACAGAAGAAAGAAAGGAAACCTGAATTCAAGTAGCATCACAGTCCTCTATGAAATATTCATTACTACTTGAACAGGACAATTCAGTGTTGTTTTGCATGAAAAATTTTTGTGGGAGAGAAAAAAACAGAAAAGTAAACACACTGATTACAGAAGTTATAAGGTCAACAACCCATCTAGATCAATATCTTACTAATAATGGCCCGGAAGTTTGAATATGAAAACCATATTGTAACAGATTATTACAGTGATTACAAACACACCTGGACATACAGCAGAGAACATAGGACAGATTTTACCATCAGGAACCACTCTCACAGTCTCAAACTGGGGAATCACTGAAAGGTGGTCTTGTTTTCTTTTGTTTCAGGTTTTCCACCGCCCTTCCTCTACAGAAGTCTATACATCTCAACCACAGAAAGTCTGGATCATTCATGTAGGTCTTTTCTTCAGACTCTATTAATTCCTTTGTGGTTGCAAGAGCTGAGTCAAAAAGATCTAACACACAATTTAATACTTCCCCACACCAGTTCAAGATGGTTTCCCACAGTAAGTTAAGTGTACTGTCCAATTCAGCTTCAAATAAAATCAAGCCACAGGACTTCAAAACCACTTCAGACAGATTATTGCAAAATCTAATACATTTTATTGGTTCTAAGTAAAAGGCCTTCTTTCATTAGCTGAATTTAATTCCCTTAGTGACTTGCTATTCTTTTGAATCTACCAAAATATTCCAGTTACTCCATAAGTGGTTATAAAGCAGCCTTTGAATACTTGTTGATATTTCCTTTCAGATAACCTGCCTTTTAAAGTGTAGGGCAAACTCTATTATTATAAATCAACATAGCAGAACTGAAAGCACAAATCTAGCATACAAGAGTCCAGGTGGAGGCATGATTAAAACTATGGACAAAGCAGAATACACATGCATTATGTCACATCTGTTCATAACTTCTCAACATCATTTTCCTTAGCTGAAATGTCTTGCCAGAACACGGATGAGCAAGGATTGTCTGCCTCAGCATGAGGAGGAAACAGAGGTTTAGCACTGAGATTTTTCTATGTGGGCAGAGTCTGGCTCAGAACTGAGACTCTGACATTGCATCAGCTGTCAGTGACTGAGAATGGGGGACCTCAATTCTCACCTCAGAACCACCTGCACAGTTTTTGGATTGTGTTACAATTTTCCATGATTTTGACAATATGAACACAACTGAGCTGATTAATTCTTCAATCAAGTAATTGACAGTCTTACACTTAAATATTTTATAAAGACTTTAGAGAAACTTCTTTTGGAGCTTAATTCTTGTGGTACAATGTCAGCTTCAGAAAGTTCATTTCTTCTTAATGCAGAAAGTTCTTTCAAGAAACACACTGCAGCCTAAGAAAATATGTAACTAATGAAGAAATCTTTAAATATAGGTGGTCAAACTAAGAACTACCTTTGGTGGTAAACTCTCATAGACAATGCAAAATAGGTATGACTTTTCTCACCGAGGAACACTCCTGAGTTACCGAAGAGACTGATGGCACAGCCAACTTTTTTTAAATTACAAGAGAAAAAGAAGATTACCTTCAGTAGTTAAAAACATTTCTTCACTTAGTCATATATTTATATAAAACTCAGGGTAGAAACCAGGCTTCTCAAAATTCTGGATAAGAATATCTCATGAGAATTAACATATTTCTACCTTCCATCTGTGAGGTCATTAAAGCTCCAATCTGTTCAAAACCAGAAAATCAGGCCCAAGTGGAAGTGTCTCAATTTGATTTTCATACATCTTAGAGATAGTTAACCAGATTTCTAATTTAATAACAGTTTAGGTCAGCTATAAATTCTACATTCTATAATTGTCAGACTGCTTGCTAGCATAATGAACCAAGTTTCAGGTTTCAAATCTTTGTTGCTGTACATTATTCAAAAAGTGCAGATTTGCTCAAGTCCACTTCTGTTCAGAAAAAATTAAATTGTGCAAGGTCCCCAAAGGGCAGAGGTAAAATTCCAAGGCATGATGCAGAATACCAACCGGGGTCAGGCTTGGTCTGGAAGCTGTCTTGCCAACATTGCCCTGCTACTTCTATTTCCAGAGCTTGCAGGGGCAGGGTTCTTTGCGCTCACTTGTCACTGCGAGGTGTAAATGGGCTTTGAGCTGCTTCTAATTTACCCAGTGTAAAAAAGACAAAGTGTGCTTGTTAAAGAGATTATTTAGGCTAATTTTCGTGCCTCAAACCGGCGTTGCCATCGTCCTTGTCAGTCTGTCCCCCTCCCTCTGGTCCCTTGCAAAGTTTCAATCTCTTCCTCTACAACTTTTTGGAAAAAATAAACTTAACAGGATTTGTTATGGAAATGTCAAAGGAAAGGTTAAACTGCTCCTGTCTCATTCATCAGAATTATTTTCTTCCTCTTTTCATACTTTTTCTTTCTTTGGTACAAAATAAAGTAGTAGATGATTTGAAACGGCACTAAACAGCAAATACAGGACTCACATTTCAATCGAAGAAACCTGCACTTAGATCATGTACGAACCCCTCGAACAGTTGACACTACACGTTTTTCCATATATATCTGATTTCTGACATTCAACAATGTGACCTTCAAAATTAATTTCCTTTTGACTGAGATTTTTTCTGTACCTTCTTGTTTAACTATTATTAAGTATCTCCTAAGCACACACTGTACATCAGAGTAGAACTACCATAACATAGACCTTACTTTCTTTTTCTCCATTTGTTTTACTTCAAGTTTTCATCTCATCTGATGCACCTGCTTCGAGGTGATGTTTTAACAAAATTATTTCAATTATTAGAATTTTCCCGTATTTATTTATTTCAAACCAGCACCTGTTCTCTCTCAGACTCTGGCTGTTTGCTGGACCTCCTGTGATTTGGCATATCTAAGCTTTTAAAACAATACCATGCCTCAAACCACTTAATTGCACCTAACCTGCAGGAGGGAAACGTTTTGTAGTATTTAGGAGCAAGGGAATGGCATCTTTTCTGTTGTTACTGATTTTAGGTATTATTTATTTATTTAACCTTTTTTTCACATGCTGAATCAAGGAGACATACACCAGGTCAGTGATGACTTATAGCAACTTACTAGCATGAAACTGGACAAATAATCATAGGAAGAGCGGTTCTCTACATGAAAAGCAGATGAATACCTCTGTATGCACAAACACAGAAGAAACGTAAGGTGTCAGAAGCACCTTTAACTGCACACTTTCCATTACTTATTGGGATAATTTAGATATTTTCAGTTTCTGTCTGGAATGCAATTCCAATTACAATACTAGGGTCAAGAAAGAGAGGTGAAAATGTGAGCAGCCAAATCTAGCTTTTGAGATTCCTAAATTGTCAGGCATTTCAGATCCAAACTTACTATTTAATGACATCTGACCCATTCTCCCTACCTATACATAAATTTTGTCTATATCCAATGTTACCAGGGCAGCAAATCTAGCTCTTTGCAGAATTATTTCCAAGGAATTACAGACAAAATGCAAAGAAACAGCTTGTCATCAGCAATCATAAAAAAATCACCATTTTAATTCTGAAAAGCAACACAGGCAAACTGGCTCTTGACTATACCCATGCAGCAGAAGGGTGTCTTTGGTACAAAAATACAACTAGTACCATTTCAGTAACCCATGACAGCAAGGTGTAATTTCCACTCCATTCTAAACGAAAGAAGACTGGGATAAGGCATGACAGTGTTTTAGGAGAACCTCCAGAAAGAGAAGAACCTCAATAACCTTGTTGTGATGGAACTAGGCACCACAAAACCTAGTTCTACTAAAGAGTAAATTAGGAAGAAAGTTGTTGAGGGCCAGATTCTTCTACTCCCACCAATGTTACCTTTATTACCTGCCTTGCAGTAATGTGCATTGGTATCGGTAAGACTAAGACCGTGTTGTAGTAGTCACTGTTAAATATTTATGGATACTACCCAAAGATTAAGACACTTATAAAAAATTAAAATAACTTACCTACTCCCAGGTACAATCTTTGAAAGCTGAATTACCAACATAAAAGCACTTTCAGCTACACGAATAACATACAGAAAAGTGAGAAGTACTGCAACGCAGAGAAAAGGTGCTTTGCTTGTCAGTACCATTGGGTTTTTTGTTTTGAAAGCCTACAACTCTTCCTACCTCTGTCTAGGAAATAGGAGAGAAAGGTACATGCTAAGGGGCTAAGAGACTCCTCATCTTGCCTCCCCACTTATAATCCTAAAATGACTGTCAAAAGATTTTTAATTTCCTGTGCTGCAGAGATCAGGTTAATCTTCAGTGATAGGTGTTAACAAAATCCTATAAGCAGAGCTAAGTTCTATGCACTGAAACTTAAAGCCATTGACATCCATCATTAGTAATTATTCCTATTCCCAAATAAACCCTTTTATATGACAACCACCACATATGTTAACTATAATTCTGAAGTGCATGTGTTACTACTGAATTAAAAGTGTTAAGTATTTCAATTTGTTCTGGACAGGTAGCGAGCCTTTGGGTTTTAGAAACTTTTGGGTTTTTCCAGAATCTACATATGACAGTAATATGCAAGAATTCTTGAAGTGTAAGCCACTCATACTAAAATCCCTAAAAATTATTAGCAAGAAGCTAGCTGATCAGATTCAGTGAAGGCTTTGAGCCTCTCTAGACGACATTCTCTTGAATTTATTTTCACTTGTACAGACTTGTAAAGTAGCACCACAGTCCAAACCCTCCAAATCTACTACTCAAAACCATGAAAAGAGCCAATTTCAAAGATGACAGCTAAAAGTCTATATAGTATGAAGTATTTCCTCACAGGTGTATTTTCCAGCCTGTATGTTATCTGCTTTTGATACTCCAGTGTCTGAAGACATTCACTATTGAGCTGTTAGATGGTTTAATTTTCTGTATAGCAAGATGACAATGAAGTCTTTCCTTTGTCTTTCATTTATTGCTCCAGATCCACATTGTAAGTTCTCTGTGACCAGTCCCCAAGTCAAAATTTACCTGTACAACCTAGTCAGGAATGAGTACTCAGTTAACTAAACACAAAACAAGTCGTGCACCAAGTAGATATAACCACAGAATTGTTAGAACTGTCTCTAATGGTCAGTATTTCAGATACTCCTCTCAGACAGATCACAGGGGAAAAAAATCTGCAGAGCCCTGAAGAGAAGGATGTCAAGGACCACAAAGTCAATTTCTAACTCAGCATTTTAATAGTCTTATTATTATACTAGATTTGTCACATGGATTTGAAAGGTATGTCTGTAACAGCAGTCTAGGACTTTAGGAAAAAATCTCACATTTGTAGCTTCCTTTTATACATCGGTTGGCACTGCAGAATGATCCAAGAGTGCCCGAGCTAAACTCCTTTCAGACATTTCTAATCCAAAAGATGAACTCCAAGATCATATTTAATGCTATCAAACTATTAACAGGCACTCAATTCACAAACTGAATCCTGTGAAGTGTATTTATTAGACTGCTGGGGGAAGGCCGATTTTCTCTTAGAGTATTTATCAAATCCTTTCAAGTCTCTGTGGTTCAACATATTTAGCTACATCAAAGCCAAAACATACTTCTGAGTTCTTCATTTCCTGCTAAAATTCATGTTCTTGGATGCTGAAATGTTCACTACACTTTCTCCAAGCTTATGAGTTAGTGGTCTTCTAGCTGTATCAGTACCAAAACTATTTCAGATGATTGCAGTCTGCAAGAAAACTTACTAAAAATATTTACTAAGAGAACACATACATTGCTTACACTAGGAAACATAAATTAAGGCTAAACATTTACAGGGAAGCTCTTTTCATTCCTTCTACCCTTGCAGCCATATTCTCAGTCATACATCGGCTTTCAAAACTTGAATTTATAACATGAAATAAAATTGGTGTCATGTGCCATCACAGTAAAACACCAGGGTTCACATTGTGCTCTGAAGACAATGGAAAATTTCCCTTCCAGGTGTCGAGGTTTCCTTCTAAAACTAGTAAATTGTACCCAAGATGCCCATCTCTCTATTCTCGGCTCATCTCTAACATCTGAGATATATCACCAGATGTCAAGCTGAGAGACACCTAATAGCAGCAAAATATTGCTCACCATGCTGAGTGTATAACACAGACCTGCTGTAAATTTTTCCACTTCCGTTGATCACTCATTAGTACTTCAGCTGGTTAGAGAAAGCATGTGAGAGAGTTGCTGGCTGAACCCTGTTTCTCAGGGTTGCTGTACTCAGGGTTGCTAGATGCATTTACAAAAAGCTTCATGACAACTTGTATCTTGTGCATGAAAGAAATAAAACAATGGATGAAGCAGAATATAAGAATTTCAGAGAAAGGTTTTCACCTTGAAAACAGATACTTAGAACGATTCCTCCCACTCATCAGATTCAGTCTCTTACAGAATTACATCATTGCAGTGGCTTCCATTCAAGAGCACTGAAAGCTTTTCCACACCACCCAGAAATAAGGAAATTAAGAATTTACATTATACATCATTATGTTGAAAAAAATGATAGCAAAAAGCCTACTTTCAGAAGCTAAATAAAAGCAGAACAAGCAGAAAGCGACCTTCCTAACTTCCTGTTTGCACAAATTCCAAAGAGTCCAAGTCATAATTACTATGTCTGGCAATAACAGCACAAAAAACTCTAATGTGAAGTATCTGACAGCTTGATATGCATGTTTGGCCAAATTAACACTCAGCATCTTCAAGTCACTGTTAAATTGTAAGGTTTGTCCTCTTGCTGAGTATTTGTCCCTCTGTGCTGACGGGTTACTATCACCAGAAATCTCTTCCCTTTTTCAAAGACGTGCTGATTACACACAAGCTTGATCTTGAGGAAGCTAAACAAGCAGCTTGCTGCACTAATTTGTATGCAGCTATCACGTTTACAGCTCTACCTCACAGTTTCTGAAGAGCCGGAGTACTTTCCATGTACTAAACTAGAAAAGTAATTCAATAGACTTCAATCCTTTTTACAAATTAGCCTTCAACCAGCAATTTTCACTGCAAAACCATCGTAACTATTTGCTTTTCCATAGGAAACAGATTCAGTTCAAGCAATAACTATTCAATAGCATTTTCCAAGTAAGGGTAAGTACACAAATTTGTCAGTTTGCATGTCCAGAAAGGTCTTTATTGGCTATTAACGTATTTTCTATTCTATGTATGGTTTGCATGCTACTTCAGTATATTATGGTCTATCAAAACTCTCACCCAAAAAAGAAAATAACAAAATCCAAACCGAAAAACAATTGCTTCATTCATTTAATTCAGAACCACTACCCCCACCCATCACCCCACACCCCAAAAAAACCCCCCACCCCACAGCACTGAGGAATGGAGGAAAATTTAGTCCTTAAATAAGCAGTCACCCTCACTGTGGAGTGGGTAGACATAACTTCCTCTAAAAATAACTTAGCTTACAGAACAGATAGCAGGATTAAACCCCAGTCATCGAGGACAATAAAGCCTTGAATGTTCTTTCTATGTGTCACCGAGCAAAATCAGTCTTTTCTCACTCAGAAACATGCCAACAATCCAATGTGATGTAGTCACAAACACAAAAGAAATTCTTGCAAAAAAGGTTATTGTTTCAACATTTAATATATGAGAGGAAAAATATACCTAAACAAATATGATATGCACCATGTAATAATGAAAACTGCTCCTGCGGAGTCCAACAGAAAAGCCATAAACCTGTACAAAAATCACAGTTTACTAAAAATGTAAATTCAGAGTTAAACTAGAAAGCAATAGAGTTCTTCTAATCCATTTAGAGCAGCTATGGATGGTTAGTGACAACTGAACATCTTTACTGGGTGCTTTGTTTGGGACTGTCAAATAGAAAAGAATCTGGGAGGGGGGAATCAAGTTAATAGTAATATTCATTCAGAATATATTAATCAAATTTATGCTACAAGGAAGAAGACCTACATATCTTTTTCTTATATTTTTGTGGTTGCTGTATAACTTCGCCCTACTTGTTAAAAGAAAATAGTTAGAATAACTTAAGGGCATTAAACTTCTTGGTTTTCCTTTTATAAGAAAACTTCTCATCTATCATGAGAATTCCACTCACATTCTCCTGCCTCAAACCTGGTTGTTATTCCAGAGGTCTTTCGACTTGCTCTGGTAATTTGCAAATGCTGCCAATCCCTAGCAACAACCTGTGTGTTGTAAAGTTGTGTATTCTTTTTTCATCAAGTTACTTTACAGAAATTTAGTACCATTCAAACAATGTCTTTTATACCTTTCAAAAGTACACAAGGTTCTCTTAAGTTGCAAGGCATTTTTCTTCATAATCATCCCAAATGGATTAGATATTTGCAACAAAAGAGTACTAACAGCCATGCAAAACTCCATTCTGGAGCGTCCCTGTACCTAACTTCCAATATATAACTGCAGTCCAATCTTGAATTATATGAAATCAAATTATTAAAAGTATTAAGTGAAAAAAGGGCAAGTTGCACCTCTCCATCTTTAATAAGTGAATATTTTCCTTGTCAAGACTCCCTTTCTCTAATTTAACACTCAGATATTTGATATAACGGCCTGCTTAACATTTATCTTCAGCTGCATTTAAAGAAATACATATTATTTTTAAAATAATTATTAGTTCCTTTTTCTAGCTGATGTTTTTTCTTTGTCTAAGACTGTATTTATTAGTTCTTAGCTTTCTGAAATTAGTCAGCTAATATTTGGCAAGAATAAGTGAAAAATCTTTAACTACTGCAATAGATTTTGGCAATTTTGCTACTTTTATAGAAATAGACATTGATTTTACATGAAAGCAAGTACTGCTGAAGAGGAATATTAAAACAGTTCAAACAGTTCAGGAAAAATATGCAACAAAGAAAATGAAGGTTATACTACAATTGATCAAAACTGTACAGAAGCTGTCATAATAGTCTAAAAGTCTTATGAAGAACAATAGGTATACTGAAAGCAAGCCTTTTGCATATCTCTACAGGTAGTAAGAGGCCTTCCACTTACCAAGAAAGTGCTGAATATATAATTAAACACTAAACTTTGTTACATTGTTATATCTTTCACAGGCCTGACAACTGTAAACTCAAATTTCATACGAGCTCAACACCTATGTCATTCAAAAAGACTGACTTGTAAGATAAACACATTTATCAGTCTAAGTGAAATAGATTGTGCTCTTATTCAGAGCACTTACTATTGCTTGCCCACATGATATGCCACAATGCTATCTTTGTAAATCAAGGAACATTTTAAATGCATCACATTATCTCTAAGAATCACAACAATACCAAGAAATCTCTTTTTTCCTTCACATGGCCATTTTAGTCAAATTAGAAAGAATTTAATTCAGCAGAAAAGCTTAATAAATAAAGGACCAATCAATCCTCTCGAATCTTATATTCCAAAGTTAATGGGTTTTGTTTAAAGAGATGTAAGTCAGAGCCACAATTTAGGGCCATGAAGATGTTTAAACGATTGCAGCACCTGTCTTATGAGGAGAGGCTGTGAGGGCTGGGACAGTTCAGCTTTCAGAATTCAAGCCTCAGGGGGAATCTTATCAGTGTATATAAACACCTAGAGTGAGGATGTAAAAAAGTTGGACCCTGACTCTTCAAGAAGATATTCAAACCTGAATCTGGAGATATTAAAAACCTGACTAAAGCGCAGTCTCCTAAGCAACCTGTTCCAGTTGACCCTGCTTTGAGAAAGGGTCCAAGTAGACAGTGTTCAGGTGTCCCCTCCCACATCAGTGATTTTGTGAAATCCCTGCCCATAAATTATCAACAGGTTCATGTCACTGAAGAGTTGCTGCCTGAATTCCTCAATTTGTTAATCTTGATTAAAATTTAATGTAGAGTTTCCAAGTTCCTTTAGAAAAACAAAACAGTTTAAATTGGGTTAGCACTTCCAGTTAATCTAATGTGGCATCTCAGTCTGAGCTACAGACTTGATTTTTGTCCAAGAAATTAAGTTAGAATCAAGGAGCCATAGGATTCTTTATGTTTTTTAGTTGCTAATTTATACTTATTCTTGGAAGTAGGCGTTAGCCCCTTTCACTTTCAGATTTAAGTTATTTTTTAAAAGTGATACATGAGTAATCCAATTTGTAAGAACAGGAATAGAAGGTCAAACCAAAGATCTATCTAGTTCAATACTCTGTCTTCCATCAGCAGTCAAGAACAGATGACTGAGTAAGCTTGTAAGAACATGGCAAGTATACAAGGATAGTGTACATGATGTTCTGTGGGAAGGGAATGTTCTTCTAACAAACCAACAATTTGTGGGTCAAGGATTGTTGAAAAGAAGTAATTTGTCTTAAAAATTTGAGTTTGTCAACTACTTGTCCAGTTGGTTTTGAACCCACACAAATGTATTTACATACAATGTGTTTGTGTTGGATCACAGCCTTCCACAGCTTAACTTCATGCTGTGTGAGGAACCATTTTCTTTAATCATACTGAGCCAACAATCCGAGTTTGACAGACCTTAATTCTAACACTGGAAGATACAACTACCTCCTGTTATCTTTTTCTATGTCATTCATATTTCCCCTCTGTTTTTTCTTACCCAGCCTAAAAGCTCCTAGCATAACTGAGTTAGTATTCTTAAAAACAAAGTTCCATTCTGCTGATTACTCCTTAACTTGCTTCTCTAGATCTTCTCCAGTTTTACTACATCCTGAGACAAGAAAAAAATCAAACCAACAGACAGTGAGGTGCCTGCACAGTATAAATTTATAGAGATATATAAGGATGTTATTTCCAAATCTCTATTAATCTCCTAATAAATCTTAATTCTGGTCTCCAAAACACTGAACATCCTCCTAACTCAGTCCCAGTCAACTTCTTACCCTTTGGTCTGTGAAGAAAAATGAAAAACAAACAAACAAAACTCTGCTATCACAGCCACAGACCTGACAACACTCTTAAGAAAGGATCCACAAAGCAGACTGAAAACTGGTACTGAGACCAGCTGTCTTAGGTTTGTTTGGGATAAACAGAGATCATTAGCCTAAAGTCAGCTTGAGGTAAGAGATTTTACAGCTGGAACCAGGAAGCATACTAAGGTCTACAGCCTGCTTTCAACTTGACAAGTTATCTATGACAGGTTTAATAACAAACTATTTCAAATACAGCATTATTTAACTGTACACTAGTATTTAACTTACAAAATATATGATACAACATACTTATGGCCAATAACTCTGTACCTAATCCAATAGACACTGGTGTCAAATTTGATAGGCATTTGTTAACAACCCCTTGTTTTTCAGACAAAAAAAAGATAATCAAATGCAAATGTTTTATTTTATTTTCACCCCATAAGCAATCACTTTATAGTACCTATTAAGCATCAAAAGTGAATACAATCACAAAACTAGAACTATGCAAAACACATATAGGCAGTTCCTGGGTAGAAATGATGTTATATTACTAAGCAGTTCACATTTTTATATATTCCTTGAGGAATTTTCTGTACAGGCTTCTGTTATCAGAATGGCAACTCCTGTCTTCTGTTTTGTCTCTTAACAACCTGCCAGAATAACTAAACCCACAACTCCGCATGTCTCAGTGACTACAGAATCTTCTGGATGGACATCAGAAGACTGGCATGGCAGCAACTCATGTCTCTTTAATGAAGAGAAGAAAATCTCCAGCACCAGATGTTCAGTTAATCCAGCCTCAAAGGGAAAAAAACCTCAACAACAACCACCAACCAAAAATCAAAGTGAGAAAACCACCACCAACCCGTCCAAAAAAAAAAAAGAAAGGAGTGCTTAACAGATACATCTATTCTATTTGACCAGACCAAGTGCCAAGTGTAAATCCTCAAGAAAATAAAAATGCAGAAAGAAACAATGTATTTGAATATTGCAGCTGTCATTTCAACCCTCCCAGTCCTCACAGAATCAACCCACAGCTCATTATGAAGAAGTCCACGCAGCAACATGATTCTATTCTAAATTGGCATTGTTATTTCTCCACATTCACAAACCTCCCCCACTGGAACCTCCCTTTAGCAGTGTGAACATAACTTTCTATTGGTCAACAAGTGGAAGTCTCAAATCCTCTCATCTGGTCAGAGCTCTAGTTGTCACCTAGGCACAAGAAAACTCTTAAACCATGGGCTCCTCCCATGGCAAACTCATTTTGTCAAACATTCTCAGAAAATAAGAATTTGGCCGAACAAATGAAGTTTTGTGCAGATAATCAGTGCAAGAAGGTGGTAACATTTGGTAACTGTCTGGCTAATATGTGTGCCTGTCTGTCCGTCCAGCCCAGTCAAAGACTGGTTTTATTTCAAATGGAAAAGTAAGCTAACAGCACCTGGACCAAGACTGGGTGTGTATGTAGCACTCTCTTTCTAGGCCTTGCAGAGCACTGCAGGCTACTCTAGGAACTGCAGTGCTGCTGAGAACCAAGACAAGTAATAGATAACCTCAATAAACTCCTAATGACTTTGCTCCTAATGCATATCAGGAGTAATGCATACGAGTTCTAGTGTCCTCAAAGACATAATGAATGTTTTATTCAAGAGGGAAAAAGAGTATTGCAGATTTTACACTTCGAATAGAAAGTAAGGTATAATTCTCTTTTCCAACCTAGTACCATGTGACAGGTGATACTTAGTAAAAAGTTTTCAAAGTCAACAAATACCTTATAGTTCAGTATTTCCAGTAAAGCATCATTATTTCTATTGTTCTCCAGGGTAAGCCTCACTTAAATTTTGTCCATTTGATATAATAGTCAGAAGAATAGACAGAAATCAAATAGGTTTTCATCTGTATGAATTGCTCAGCAGTGTTAAAGTAACAGCAAAAAGTTTGAGTGCTTTGATGGCAAAATGCCATATTTCCGAACCAGCATGTCCTAAAGGCTCTGTGAAGCGATACCTGATTTTTCATTGTTCTGAGCTTCTTTAAAAAGTCTTTCATCCGTTAGTTCACAAAGACTAGTAAAAGTCAGAAAAGTATATTGGAAATAGTTGCAGAGTCAGATTCTCTGCACATAGAATATATTTCCATGATCTTCTCAGGGATAACGGGACAGAAAGGAAAATACCGTAATACTGAGCAAATCCCTACTCTCATCATGATGAAAGATTGAGAACAGTAGAAAACCAATTCTGGCTTCAAGAACTACATACTAACTGCACCTAAAATAAAGGATAAAAGATGTACTAAAGTTCTATTACAGCAAGACAAACCCACTAAAATTACATGGGTCAGCATTTATGATGTATGCACTAATATTGTAAAAAATATTTTAGGTCACAGTCATAACAAAATGGTATTTGCTTTCTTTCAGATCTGAAGAGGTCTTCTTGGAGATCAAATGATACATTGTTAATCAATTTTTATAATAAGCTCTGTTTAATACTTTGTCAATTTAAATAGCACATTTTCCAAAAGAAAAAGAATTTAGAGATTTTTACATTGACAATTATATTACAACATTACAAATGCCAACCTCATGCTAGCTCAGAGCCATGTAAATTATCCCTAACCCAGGTGCCTTGCTTCACTCTTAGATGTTTGTTGACACATCAAGCCGAAGAAGTGGAAGCACCAGCCTGCCTGGTATCAGCTTAATACTAGTGCCAGGCTGTTTCTGCCTAGGTGCATATATAGGCTAATTCATGAGTATGGGAACAGCAGTCAGGAACCTGTAGATGAACAGTGACAGAAGGCAAGAGCCAGTTCCTCAGTTTCTCTTTTGGCCAACAGCACCAGGACCTGAGAGCTTGCTCTTGGATCTGCCAATATGCTGTCCAGATTTGGGATTCATCTTTTGCATTTGCCACATACACCTTGAAATGCCTCACAGAGTAGAACAGGAACCCTCGTTTTTCATGTATAAAGTTATGATGTTTGTTTGGGTATCTTTGAGTTTTGCTTCAGCATTCAAACAGAGGCTGTGGTGAAGAGAAAGGGACTAACCTGTTCTACAAGCCCAGATATGGGAGGGCACAACAAAACGGATTTAAATGGCAGTAAGGAAAATGCAAGGTTAATATTAGAAAAATTGCCTATGGTAAGGGCAAAGTGCTAGAATAGGCTGCCTGCAGAGAAAAAAAAAACAACAGTAAAAATTGGCATCTAAAACAGGTTAGCAAAATGCCTGTGAAGGATGACAGTTACAGGTGATTCTTGTCTGGGGTGGGAGCCACTTGATCCACTGATTCTTTAAAAGGGGAGGGAAAAAGAAATTCCACATAAACCCTTGAAAATTTAAATCACCTCTATATAAAGCATTATTACTTTCTAATAAATGGTAACATTTTACAATTTTTTCAATGCCATCTAAACGCCAACTATATTTATGACTATTTGCTTATGGTCTCAGGGAAGAGAGCTAACTGAAAGCTCACATAGCCAAAACTACTTTGTCCACTGCCATCATGGGAGACCAGTGCTTAGGAAAGGGTAAGAACATGCAGCTGTGGATAGGGAAGAAAGGTGTGACCAAGGTATCCCATATCTCCCTTAGCTTTACTGATCAAGCAATAACACCATAAATAGTAGGTATGAAAATTCTTCTAATACATCGCAAAACCCCACGTAAATCTAAAGGTGATATTTAGCTCCCTGTTAATGTCAGACATTTAACAATCAAGTAGGAGAGGTTAAATCAGTATGTTTTCAAAATATTAGTAAACACAGTTCAATCTTTCTCCAAAAAGATATAAGAAATAGATCTTTGCCAACATGGAAAAAAAAACACAGAAAGATATGGAGCAGAGGATCTGGCAATAGCTATAAGAATATTCTTATACTGATAATATAACTCAAAAAAAGTTCTGATTTTTTTTAAATAGCATAAAAAACACAATTCAAGAACATCCAGTGACCAAAAACCCTCTAAAAAACCAAACATTAGCACCTGGTATGTATTCATTAATAAGTAAGCACACTACTGAATGCACAGTTTTACACCAGGTTTGCACATTTTAAAGAGTAAAAGAAATGCAACCAGAATTTCACTTCCACTCAAAAAAAAAGTCTGCATCTAGGAATGTGAAAGGAGACAAAATTCTTCCCATAAAATAGTGTTACAATCTCAGCTAACATAAACCCCTCAACAGATGAGTTATACCACTAACAGAAATTAAGGGCCCAATCTACTATCTTAGAAAAAAAAAAATTAATAGTAAGAGAGGTCTTGCTGAACCCAGCCTCAAGAAACAGACATACTGCTTTATAAGCACTTTTGCATTTCAGAATTATATAAATCAGATGCATTTAATAAACATATCCATGAGTGTGTTTGCATACTATCACCTACCAGAGTAAAAATATTTATATGCAAGGATTATTAACAGAAACCTTCATCTACAGAACACCTTGTAACAAACTGCTTACTGAGGAAAGTCCAGTGAGTTCACTGGTGAGAAAAATAATGGAGAAATATGCCCTGTTTTGCATTTTAATCTTGATTCATTTTGGAGAGTTCTGAAAACTCCACACATTTGCAAAAAAGATAAAATTACTATAAATTACAGTGGAAGATTAGTTTTGCTTTCTGATGCCAAAGCCTATTGGCTTTGGCAATATATAGAACATTTGCATATGCTGAACACTGTTTCAGTCATTTTTACCATCAAATACTGTAGAGTAACAGCATCCAAAGAGTTATTTTATGATGGAATCCACAGGAACTGTGCCAACCCGTTTTTTCAACAACGCAAATCTATTGATATTAAATGCATACTACTAGATTAGACCAAAACTACCACCCACATTCTGGGCCAATTCTTAATTTGTTCTCTGCTGGAGTCTTCATCTAAAGCTGTGTGTCTGCTGTAATGGATGCCTTTCAAATTTTTCTTGCATCTTTTTAAGCATGTGATGTTTGCCTGCATGCTTGCTCAGTAAGTATAATGACCACGCAGCTGGCTCTTGTACACTTTAAAGTCTGATTTTGCTTTCCAAAACAATTTGCAACTTTTGTTTCTATTGAAAGTTTTTAGGAAATGAACACTCCACTACATAATATTAAAAATTTTGTTCTCTTTTGCATTTAATTATTTCAATTTTTATTATCTTCAAGACACCAGAATATATCACTTCACACACATTGCCATTCTCAAATGTCCATTATTTTTCTCCAGCAACACTACTTTCAGTTAACAAGTGTAAATGAGACGAGCACACAAACAATTGAGAAAAGTTGCTGCTGTGTTCAAGATATTCAAAAAGTTTAAATAAGGCAGTAAAGGTCCTGCCAAAGAAAAAGTATTAAAATCTGATAAATTCCTTTCCAGTAAGTGAAAAAACAAACATACACACACACATATATATGCACAAAGATCTTGCCTGTAGCTACTTATTTCCACTCTTAGTTACAAAATTTACTGTGGAAATCAAGGAATGATATCTGTCTCATAAAGATGCTTACTAATTGTTAAATATTTAGCAAATATCTCATTTTAAAATATATATTTCTATTATGGTTGTGTTATTTTTCTGCATTATATTTACTATGCAGGATTTTCTCTTCAAGGGATCAGACATACATATCAAAGCAAAGTGATAACTGATCTGTATTATGACAGAGGCCCAAGCTACATTATGAAAAAAATATCAGACCCTTTCAGTTCCAGGGGAAAATGTGGGCAATCAAGTAAAAAAAAAAAATGTATTTCAAGGAAGGTGACTTTTGTTCAAAGGAAACAAATTCTAGTAGAAAGTCAACAGCCGATTCAAACCCATTCACAGGTATTTTATTTTTGCTTTCTATAAATGTATGATCTCAGTGCATCTCAAAACAAAAATAAAGCCACACGTCCAGATACTTGTCATAAGCTCATTTTTAACATGGTCATTGATGGCTGGATCAAACCTCAGCAAAACTTAAGGCCTCTGCAAGCAGATAATATCATCTGGTGTAAAAACAGAATGATTATAAACTGCAGAATTTTGGCTACGTGCTCCTCAGACACTTCTATGAACCTGCACTGAAGATTTCCAGAATTTATTAACAAGTAAACTGCATTATAAAATTCTACATCCAGCTCACCACTGATCAGCAGGGGAGTAACATCCATAGTCCCTTTTTGAAACTATGGCATCAGCAAAATAAAGCAAAGTGAAGGCCACTGTATAATATTAACTAACTATGATTCCAGCCATTAACTCACAGCTCTAAGTAGGTTAATCTAAAATGGCTAAAACATTATTATCTTCAGCTGTCTATAGTATCCCTCTTCAAAAGTAGTGCTGCTCCATCAGGGAGAACTGAGGAACAAGAAAAGTCAACTGTAACAATTTAGTTGTTAATCTAGCATATAATTATGAACTGAAGTTGGCAGTAATTTGCATTAACATCTATAAACTGTGCCCAATTCAGCTGTTCCTGCTGGCTACAGTAGCATCTAAAATTACCAGTTTCTCTCTTAGGTTGATTAACCTTCAGGTTCTGGACTTTTTCTTTTTTTGATTATCCAACAGGTAATCCAGTAGTTTAATCAAGGTCTCAAGCACACAAAAGAAGCATTTCATTCTTCTGTCTTTTTGACATTAGTATTTGTCTATTTGCATTATTTTGTTGAAACAGGAACAAGTAAAATATTTGCTAAGGTTCAATATTCTGTGAATCATGCAAGAATACAATACTAGGGAGGATTCAAAATTACTTTTTGAATTGTTAGGGTAGAAAAACGTTAAAGAATCATGTGATTTTTTTTTTTTGCAAGTGCCTTTCAAATGCTATAGGCTGAACTTCCATGAAAAGGAAATGCATTACTTAGATTTTGCTAGTCTTAATTTGTCTGTGAACTGAAACAAATGGTTTATCACAATTCCATCCTCATGTTTACTGTTGCAGTCTGCACCCACTAACGGCAATTCCCAATCAAGGAACAGGTGAGGTTGTGATTAGACTTAAAGAGCAGCACCTGTAAATCATGAGTACAAGTGCAATTTAAACTCAGCAATTTGGAAATAAACACATTGGTTTTGTTTTGCATAGGAATCAAACTAGCAACAAAGGAAGAGAGCTTCTCTAAGGCAGCCCCTGGACTTCCACTGAATCTTCATAATCATGCTGACAATTTTTAATAATTCCTCTCATTCCATGGTCCTGTATGACCATTGCTTATCTTTTATTTCTATCCCAGAGAAAAACCTAACCCCCTCAGATATTCAACTATAAACTAAGACACTCAAAGGTATTAGAAAAAATTTTACAGAATTTTCAAAACTCTCCATAGTTTATTTCACAGTATCAGCAGCAGAACTTTAAGGCTTCAGAATATAATAGAAAAGTAAAAGCTATCTTGCAACAATTCAGAAAGATATTAATTCTTTCTAATATGACTGACTTATCAGAGCTGAGTCCACACTTTCTAAACAACTGAAACAATCTTTTTGTTAACTAATATTTATTAAATAGATTTTTTATTTCAGGGACTTTTCCTCATCTGAAAATGGGAATAAGGAAACAAACATCACAACATCTCTCAAGTGTCAGGAGACAGTACAAACTGTGGAACAAAACAGAATCAGAGGCCTCCAAAAACACACAAGCACATTGGGCAACCATACCAAAAGCATAGCTGACTTACCTTGCTGATCCTAATGCTCAAAGGCCAAGTCTGTGAGGGCAAGGAAGGGCCAACTGCCTTTCAGAGGATGGGAAACCAAGTGCAGGAACATAGCTAGCAGCTGCCACTCAGAACCTTGATACACAGTACCTTTGCTTATGGAGAGGCGGGCTGAGAGGGCAGCAGATTTAACCGAGAGCCAGTTGATGGTGATGAGGCAGAACCCCAACTGAACCAGGCTGTTGATGAGCTGGGGTGGGACCCAAGAGTACCCACAGCTGGGCTGGGACTGGGGCTGCCCCAGCTGGGACAGGTCAGGGTAATCAACACCCATCAGGGCCTTCAAACCCTAACAAAGGCTCTCTTGTTTCCTGCAGTTATGCACATAGGAATACAGGCACAATCCAATCTTCATTTCATTTTAATGAACTGGTAATTAATACATAATCTATATAAAGTGTCTTCATAAAACACTATCACAAAACTGGCAATCTGCTTCAGATGAAGTTTTTCATTTGTTTCCATCTGCAGCCCACAAAGAAAATGACTGCAGTAACCCACTCTGGGAAGGACAAGATTAGAGATCAAAATACACAATCTTTTTCCAAAACAGATAAAAGAAAAATAATATTCCATGGTCATGTCACAGCATTGAAAGCCAGGTGAAGATAAGCAGTACTAAGAAATTACAAAATGAGTCAGAAAATAGAAGCTGAAAAAAGGATAGATATTAGCCCTGTATTAAATTAATTGACTCTTTTCCCAACCCACAAATAATATCTAGCTTGCACAGAATCAATTTACTTTCCTCCAAAGACCAATCTCAGCCAAATTTCTTAATAAAAAAAAAAAAAACAAACAAAGGAAGGAGGAGATGGAAATCAATAAAACCAAAATGAGCCTACTTAAAAACAAGCAGTATGAAATACATTTTTCCTTGAATAATTTGAAATTGGAACTCCCTGCCTTAAAACTTAAGTGAAACCGAGAAATAAGGACAGTTCAAAAAATAATTAGACACTCTAAAGAATGCAACCATCTCCATAATTACATAATGTTTTTCCTCTATCTTAAAAAGGAGTGAAGATTGTATTACAAACTATAGGTCAACAACTAATGAACAAGATGAAGGATAAATGTTTTTCAAGAGGCTCAGGCAGCCATTTGCAAAAGGAGCAAAAAGGAAATGGCAAGCCTCTTAACCTTTGCTGGTTTAGCTCACAATTAATCTGGTAGGAGATAAGAGGCTTATAATCCTTTTATGGGTTTTATCAGAAATAATAAGCCAACAAATTTATAAAATGCATATGCAACCCACTGTATACTAAGCTTATTAAAGACGAAACAATAAAATCAAAGAGGATCATAACTGAAATATCCTGTAGCAGATGCTTAGAAAAAGAATATAAGAAACAGGGCAAGTAAAGAACAATCCTTTCCTTGTTCTTCCCTCCCAAATGCAATCCGTAATTTTCTGAACTCCTATGCTAGAGGTTGCATTTAAAAAATTATTTTCAGCTGTTCCCAGTGAACCTATTTGCCATAAGAACTGTGTGTAATCCTTGTTTGAACCCTTTTATGCTTTGGCTTCTGCAACGCCCAGTGCAAAGATTTCCATAATTTATTTACATGTTGTATGAAAAAAAGATTTGTTTTTCCTTAAACTTCCACATGATAAGTTTGAGGCACAGATTAGCTCTTAAACAGAACATAGTTTAAGTGGAACAAGTACTAGGGATGAGAATACTTAGGAATAATCAATACTACCTATGACAAAAGAATAATTGAATTGCAGTACCTTGCCGAAAGACAAAGACAAAAAGATAAGACAACATTATAGCAGTTATCACAAAAACAAAAGGCTGTTGAAAAGAGGAATGGAATTATCTGTTCTTCTTGTCCACAATGAATAAACAATACATTTAAGCTGTAGTAAGGAAGCTCAAAGATGGATTTTAGAGGGAAAAAAAACATCCTGATAGCAAGGACTAATCAAAAGAACTACTTGAGATAGGTGCATAGTTTCTCTAATAGAAAGGTGGATGAGAATCTCACTGAAATGACATGGATTGGTTCATTTTGTTTTAGCAAAGAGAATTGCATTAAATGACCTCTTGATATCCCTTCCAGTGTAGTACCATACAATTAGAAAGAAATTAATTCATCAGACATGTAGTTCAGTGTCTATTTCACTCCTTCCTTTAGTTCTGTGTTTGGGTTCTGAGTTTTTGTATTACTAGAGAATACTGGATTTTCTCTCCCACTCAGAAGAAAATACACAGCATTGTAATTACCTGAAATATAATACAATAATTAGACATTGAAGGTGCACAGAATATATGATAGTGTTTATACTCAGTCATGAGACCACATACAAGTTGCACTTGCATTGGACAATTCCCAGACACTGAAATAGCACCTGCTAGAAACCAGCTTTCAGTACTCTCTAAATCCAAAATACAAATCAGAGAACAATATTGTAACTTTTTGACATCTTTGCCTTGTGGATAACATTATACTGATCATGATAAAAACTATAGTTCTCATTGGGAAAAGAATAATTTAAAACTAAAGACGCAGTGGTCATCTAAATAAAAATTCCTTGCTTTCTTCAAGGAGTGGAAATTACTGAAACCGTGTGTGTTCAGTACAATATACAGCCAGAATGTAGTTTTCATTGTTTAGCCTTTCTAGCCAGACATATTGAAGAGAATATGATAATTCTGCATAAAACAGAATTCAGTTCAAATGGATACACATAAAGTTCTTTGCTCACAATAAAAGAATGGGTATAATCCAAATAGGTTCATTTGGCTTTCATTTCTGCCTGTGTTTCAGGTCAAGGTATATCAGAGGCCAAAATTTTTTAGAATTAGTTAACTAAATATATTATCTTACCCTGCTGGTATAAATCAGGGATTTAATGAAACATCAGCTACTATGCAAAGTGGTTGTCAGGAGAGTTCATCTCATACTTATAGGCAAGCATCATCTTTGTGTGTGCTGATATACAATTGAACAAACAATTCTATTGACTTTATCACTGCAAAGCTACAGATAGAAATATGCAGCAAACCTCATAATTCTCATAATAAATGCTTTATATACTAATCTATTCCCAAATCTTCCAATCTTGGAAAACACATAAAACATTTACTAGGAGAATCTTGAAAGAATTGGAATATAAGCCAAAGGACATATAATAATCTCATTCATAAACCTTTCAAGATACTATATTCTAAAACAGTTTTTCTTATCTAACTACTGAAGGAAAGAGGAGGGGTAACAGAAGAATCACAGACAACCTTAAATGTATTACTGGCCTCCTTTTTGGAATATTTAAAGAAGACAATACAGAATGTCCATATGAGATTCATTCTTCAAAAGAACAAATGAACAACCTGATTAAATGTGCATAAACAGAAATAAGTCTGTAATCCACATTTTATTACACTGTGAGCTTCAAGAATATAACAATTTAACAACAAACAGGTTAGAATAATAACAGCTTTGGTACTTGAACTTCAGCAAACTCTTTTTTGTTAACTTTATGTTAACTATCACCCATTATCCTATTACTGAGGTAAGATATACTTTGAAGTCAGTTTGAAGACCTGAAAGGCATTGGAGTTTGGACAAATTGATACACACAAACATGGAGATAACAGGGACATGAATCCCATTCTAGCAGCAGGGATTATCTGGAAGGATCAATCTGGAATGAGAAGTAATTCTGCCGTGAAAGCTACCCTGTGCTTAAAGCTCATGGTTTATACAGAGGGCTTAGGACAACTGTCAATGACTGAATCTAATTTCACGTGCAGATCTGTACTGGAATCCTCTCTGGAGAATACCACTGTTATCAACCATTGGTTCACCTACCCTAAATTATTCTGATTTCCTTTTACATACCCTAAATTACTTATTTATTCTTCAGGATCCCAAGAACTAATTGCAGTATCTGGTCATGGCCATATTAAGTATTATGAGGCATAAGGCACCGAATAGTGCACCTCACAGCACTGCCCCACTCTAGTGGTCAAGTGAACAGCATAAGGTGTATTTGAATCTGTCTGAACTGGTGCCACAACATGCAGTCAGTTGCCAGCAAAAGTATTTATGGGACAACTCCCTCTTCTCCTCCTGGTAATTTGCATCAGTGAATGAAACGAGTTTAAAGGTAGCTCAGCAAAAAGCACCCCTGGCCTTCCCTCCTCACACCATAAAAGCAGAGGTAGATTTAACTCAGACAGTCCAGACCAATTCTTCAGCACCACCACATTTGTGCCACCACAACAAGGAGACACAGAACTGGAAACAAGTGGCTGAGCAGGGAAGGACTGATTCCTTCAGGGGTAGCAGCGCGGCAGTACCTGGGACATCATAGTCTTGTGGACAGTCTACTGAGCTGCCTCACAACTCCCCTGCCAGCAAACACACCTCGTAGAATATTAAAACATAAAAAAGAAACCATTATTCTGTACAGACATAAAACAGGAAACTTTTGCAAAGGTTCTGCAAAAATAGCAACTCGGAGGCAATGAATACCACTCACTTCTGCAATGGCCTTCATATTTTCTTGTCTACCACCTATATGTTTATTCATTATACATTACTTGGTTTGTTATTTTCCTTTACTTCATTTCCTATTTCAGCCTCCTCATTAATTTTTATGCACTTTTGTTTTCATTTGTGTACTTTTCATCACTTCAATTTCCTAATATTTCAGCAGTCCAATTAGCTACTTACATATCTTAATCACACTGAGACTCCTTATTCATCTATAAATATAATTTTATTACCTCTGTTTTAATGACTAACTGTTATAATAACTATTTTATATAAAATAATTTCTCTTAAAACTTCCCTCATTTCCTTCACTTGTCTGTAATTTATAACATCTCTCATCATGCTTTTTATTTTGTTCAGTAGATCTTGTATCATCCTAAAATGTTTCCTCTACTAAAAAATAATTACCTGGAGAGAGGGTAAACTTTCACTTTCTTTCACTGTAAACATAAAGATCAAACACTGAAACATTTCCTCCAATTTATCAGACTGTTCTGAAATTCCTAATGCAACCCAAAATTGTAGATACTATCTCCACATTAAAAGGCATACTCCTTCAATAAACATGAAAGTACCGTGCAGATAGACATTATGAATATAGCAAAGAGCTCTGCTGTGAATATCAACATCACCAATAAAAAACATGTGTTAGTAACACATGAAACCATTACTTCTGAACTGGGAATCCAGCATTGTTCTCTTCTTTAATTTCTGAAATAGCATATACTTGCAGTGAAACAGTTAATATTTACTTCCAGCTTCTAAAATCTCTATAATTCCAGACAAACCATTAACATCAGTAAGACCTGAGATGCTGATGTGTCTATCAAATTAACCAGAATGAAAGTGGTTTTAAAATTTCTCTTCAACTGCTATACTTTTTAACTTCAATTTCTTTTTATGAAGGAAGAATTAAAAGCATTAAAGGAAGCACAAATTTATGCATTTTTGATAGTTAGTCTGCATCTAAGTAATGAAACTTATAAAGCCCCATCATACTGAACTTCTTACAAGGAGGGCTGGGACTATTTTTGTGGGGTTTTTTAACCTGCTTCATTCATTTCACAGTCCACTGGTTCTCCCTGGTGAGGTGGGCTCTAGTTGTACAGTATCACACTCTTCCCAGTTTATGCCCTGCAACAGATTTAACCTAAGCTCTTCTGACTCTGCACTATTGCAGCCTACTGCTAAGCCATCTCTGCTTATAAAAACAAATCTTCCTTTACAAATACTTTTTTAGTTCCTCTTGTTATTTACTGTCTTTCACTCGAAGAATTCAGAGCATACTGATATTCAGTATGGGTGTGTTAGAGACCTATTTTTGTAAGGGGAGATATTTTTATGCTTCTTGGTACCTAAAATGGAGACGTCAATCATGGTATTATATAATACACTGCATTAGTTGAAGACAAGCCAAGTGGACATTACACTTATTAGTGAATTTTAGACTCAGAAGTATAAAATCTTTATAAACCAGATCTAATTGTAGTAATAACACTGCCAATTTCTACCAGCTGAACATGTGATTGTGTTTTACAAAACCTACATTCAGTTGCTGATCCCAAAGGATACCAGAAAAACGGTTTTCTCAAGTATATACATTTCCTACAATCATATTCAATAAATCCTATTACAGATTTAAGATCTAAATTGACAGCGTAATGCTTTATATTTGATAATATGTATAACAGATCATCTGCAGTTCTAGTAGCTTTGGAACAGTTACCTTTCAGAGGTAAATAAAGTAACTTTGTCAGCTGCCAAGATAATTTGATTTAATTTCAGAGAAATACACAAACTCAAGCTTGTCTACAGTATATTAATTGACATATCTGATTACTACTGATGCCTATTTTTTAAAATCTTCTTGTACTTTCTACTGAAATATACCATTAAATATTTTATGTACAAATGAATGGTATCTCAGATACGTGGTTTGCTACCAGCTACCAAAAATGTTAGCACTGATACCAAGATTTAATACCTAGAAGTAGCTTAAATATTTATTAATAATAATTTCTAAACCACTATTGTTAAAAAATATTTAATTTATGCATTATTTTACTAATTCTTTCTTCACTTTGGTCTTCTTTTCACCCATAAGAAAGAAGTCTCCCTCTCCTTTATGGGCATTCAGCCTTAGGAATTAATCCAACATTCGTTCACTGGGAATTCTTTTTATAATTTATGTATTAGCTCAAAGTTGATTTTCTCCTCAAGTAACAGAAGATGAACTTCAAACAGCTGTTAACCTCTTTGCAGAAACAGAAGTGGACAACATGTTTAATCAGTCTGACTAATCTTTACATGATGCCCATCCTAAGTATTAATATCCTAAATAAGAAGGAACAAAATTAATTTTTTATCCAACATGAGAATGTTTTCAGCAGAAATTACAGAAGCAGTTACCATTTATACAATCAACATGTGATACTTCCACCAAACTTACAAATTTAACTATCTTAAGGACTAAGATAGCAAACCAATCAAATCTCACGTATGTTACTACACACGTAGCATTTTGAGTTCTCTTAAACCAGAGTAATTCTTACCCCTAAAACCAAATGAAAACAACCCTAATGGAACAAAAATTTCAGTCATTATCTTCACACAGATTAAGTTCCAGCTCTGACAACTTTTTTTTCAATGCCCTACACCTTTTCTGAAATCATGTTAATCAAGAAGCCCCACTAAAATGAATAATTACACTGAAAATCAGTAATTGGCTGTCTCTCAGTCTTATTAAGAAGCTTTACTGCCTTAACCTAACCTCTTATCAGTACAACACTTTCCTTGATTTGCTGCCTTCCATTATTCTTTTATGGTTGGATAGGTCCATTTTTTTAACAACACACAGTTCAATCCCTTCTTAGTATCATCATTCTTCATGTGTTATCTAGAGACTCATGGACATTTTTCTCAGGTTTCAAAATCAAGTAGGTGGCAAGTTGCTGTCAAAAACTGGACAGTTTCAGTATTGTCTCAAAACTTTTTGAGACATAAAAATATCATTTTTTCAAGTTATCTTGAACGGTGAAATATTACAAGGCAAAATTTAAAATCTCTTGAGTGAAATGTTTGTTCTGTTCATCAATGCTTCTCTGTTTCAATACGGTCTCTTCTGTTTAAGAGTACAAAAGGCAGAAAAGATGTCAGCTGAGAAGGATAGAAACCTCTAACCGAAGGTCAACAAAACCAAAGGATAGTAGAATATATAAACATTTTACATTAGGTCACCCAATATCATATATGTACACTATGTGACCCAAGAGTCACCCAAATCTATGCTCCAGTCAGCATGTGTCCCTTTCATAAAGTTGGACTCACACTTTTTGTATGATGCTTCCAAGGTACAACACTGACACGGACAACTATTCATCCAACCATTTTTGGTTTCCATTAGTAGGCTGATATTGATATTTTTCTTCTTTTCCTACAAGCTGTGAAAGTATTTATCCTCCAAATCATTCCTGCTATGGAGTTTCAACAGATATTCAAACAGTACTCATCAAAAATTTACTGTTGATTACCCTTTTCCCCATAAGCAATGAGTATGCTTGCATTTTGTTCCTATTTCATGATTATAACTTCAATAATTGGTTATACTTCACATCATACAATGATGGAAGAATTATAATTATTTTAAAAATGGAGTTAAAAAATACACTCCTACACTGTTTACAGAGTACCCTTGTCTCTCTGTATAACATGTTCCTCAGAGGATAAGAAGATTTAAGAGTTGAAAGTATGCTTGTAGTCTTAGGTCAACAGGAGTACAATATAAAAGTGAAACAATGGAAATATATTAATATTGATTTGGGAATGAAACACTGACAATGCTGAGATATTTACTGAGAAAGTCAGTGAGCTGTTAGGAGGAATGAAAATAGATACAAGTTTGTTTCTCAACTTTCTCTGTTTCTAAAGGGAATTAACTTTATCTATATCCTAAATCTGCTTCTCTACCAAACCCAAAGTATTTCATACATTTAGAATAACAAAAAATACAATAAAGATCATTCAACTCACAAAGTAGAACCTATGGGAAGATATTTGGCCTATTCACAGAGTCCTTCAAGCCTCTTCCCAAAGTCAACTATTCAAGTCACACAATTAACCTTCTTTTCTATCATTCCTGTCATGGATTCCCTAAACAATATCCACTATTTTAGGATAGCAAGCTTCTTGTGGTATGTTATTTTAGAGGACTAACGTTTTTTTATCATCAGACTATACTGTTGTGGAGCTTTGGAGGAGCTACCATGGGTCAGGGTGCCAGACTCCAGACTGTATGAATGATGTCTATTTGCCATAAACAATCCTAACAAATGATGACAAGAGAAAATAATCACAACAAACTTGTTACAGCAGTATCTTATTTCTAACTGCAAGAAGTAATTTTCTACATGAGATTGTCTTCCAGTGTTTACAAGATAACAAACAATAACTGTTCAGTGCTGGTTGGGTTGAAAGAGAAAGGCTATAGAAATTTCTAGGCCAAGCCCAGATAAATACGACCCTTGTATTTCCACTACAGACATCTAGACACTACCAGCTGTTGGAATTATGGCTAAATATATTTACAGTCTTTGTAGAATAAAAAGCTTTATTACCTTTACTACAGGCAAAAGAAAAAAGCTTTAAATCTTTAGTTCTGAAGCAATATCTCCTGTCTTAAAAGCAATGAAGCCTTTCAAGAGAAAAAAACAGCACACTCTCAAAAAGGTGGTTTATGATGTTGTATCTTTGTTGCAATTTTGGTTCATATATTTTTATTAAGTGTAACCTTTATATGTAAATGAAATGATTATCTAACACAAAGTACTGTTTTCATAAAGTAAGAATAGGTTTTACATCCTAAAAGATAAAGCAGCATAAACCAGTCAGGCAGCTCAGCATGTATTTGATGGCTGTGAAATGAACTATTTGATTTCCTATTACAGCCTTAACACTCTGCACTGTGCCATAGCCAGCAAACCCATGCGATTAGGCAACTAACCTTTCATCAGGGAGTCAAGTAATATAAAGCAAGTTCTGCATTTTTTAATAGGTAAAATACTTCATTTAAAAATCTAAGCTTGGAAATAAGCCTTACATCATGAAAATCAGAGAGAGAAATAGAGATCACATTCTGAAAACCCAGAGAGATATGAATGTACTAAGCCCAAACAAAAGGCTTCTAGATCATATGTGCTTAGTTTATCTGTAAAGCAATTTTTTATCCCCTCCCTCCCCTTCAAGTGCAGCAGGCCACATCTAGGAATAGAAAGGAGACTTTACACCTTCTGCTTCCCACATCACCGGACTTTGTGTCAGGACACAGGACTCTGCTCCCCAGCTGACAGACAGATCTAAGGATGCATCATGCTATTTCCTGACTCAGGACATGAGGTTTCTGCAATGGTAATCTGTGTGACAATGCTAGTGTTGATTCAAAGAAAGGCTTTACAGAATCAAGGGGAATAAAGGGACTCAAATTTTACATTTTAATTTTGTGTACAGCTGTTAATGCTATGAAGAACACAACTAAATCCATCAGTTCAATCAATGGGTAGCATGAAAGTATTTTGAAAGAGTGGAGAGGATGATTTTTCTAATAGTTATCATAACAAAATGAAGCATGGCAAGCATGGTATAAGCCTTCCACGCTTAAAATTGAGTTCAGGATAGAGGCCACCAAATAATTCTGTATATCTATCCTACTCTGGACAAAAACCTGATCAACACTGGGTTTACTGATAGATGCATAGAAAATGATAAAATTACCTGGCAAATCTAAAAAGTTTCCATATCTTTATTTTCCTCTAAAACACTTTGGTTCAAGCATGTACAGTCTAATTCACTATGGGATCACCTGGAAAGCCCATGGAAGTCTCGTTTTAACAGGAGTGAAAATGGCTAAGAGCCAAATAATTTAGTCTACTCCAATCCCAGCTGGCAAATCAAAACCGACACTGAACAGCTTTTTGGGTAAGCAGCTGTCGTAACAATTTTTATTAATAAATTGATGAATAAAATTGTTTTGCTCCTAAGCAAGGTTTTTTTGTTCCTGAATCAACAACTCCCAAAAAAATGAGTGGTTTTTTTTCAGAGAAAGTCTAGCTATTTGTTATATAAATCTGAATCCTCACAGCCCATCTATTTGTTACCTCTTTATGGTCTTGTTAAGCAGGTGTACAGTACTGAGCATAATGACTCCTCATTAGAACCTGTAAATAAGAAAATAAAACTGCCACACAGTTTAAAAACAATCTACTGCCTCAGCTCTTGTATTTTTTCTGTTTTTACATTTTGTGGTCTTGGGCATTCCTTTAATTTATCATCATGAAAGAATCTGTCAATAGAGAGAGTTATGAAAACAAGATAGGATTGGAGAAAAAAATATATATAGATTTTTACCTTGGGTGATTAAATTCTCAGTGACATTAACATATGACAACCTGTTAGAACGATTTGTAAGTCTTTACAGTTTTATGAATAGCTTTATCTCTTCATTCCACATGAGGAAAAAGTGAAGTATTATTTATTGTACCTTTCTACCACCACAGCATGGAGTATTTCAAAGACTTATTTTTGTGGAAGTCTTTTGATATTAAAGGACTGCAGATACAAGATGATGAAACCTTCGTTATATCTTCTGGCCTCCCACTGTACATGTTGTTACACACTATTTTGTAAAAGAACTAGCTCTAATCCACAGAAAGGAATGCTTTCCTTTCATTGTCATGCAGTTGTAAAGCTAAAGCAAGTCATCATAATTTCATTAAATCATGCTGAATTACTTAGAAATGCTGAGAATTATTCACAATATGTAATGTTTGCTCTACAAATGGACTGAATATTTATAATATTTAGTTTATACCATGTTATTTTATTCTTTAAAAAATGACATATTTGGTTTTGTTTTCTTAGTAGAGCATAAGGCAGATTATATTAATTAGGCTATTTACATGATTTCCTAACTTGGAGCAGTAAAAGTTGCCTTTAGCTAGCAATAATTGAAATTACAATTTCTGGAGATATCACCAGTTTTTTAATTATATCAAGCTCCACCAAGCTCTGATAGGACATTAATAGTTACTCCCCTTCCCTGCCAGTGCTTTTTCTCCCCACTAAGCCATTCCAGTGTACGCAAAGCCATAAAACAGAGATATATGACAAGAAACAGTTATCTTCAATTTTATTTCCCAGACTTCAGGTTTACTGGTATATCTCTTTGGAAACATAATGACAGAGCTTGTCTTTCATAAAGACATTGGAAATAGATTGTAGTCTAAAAGTCACCATAAGATTTTGGATAAGCAACCACTTTTGTTAGAAATAAAAGTGAAGTATGAAAAATATAGAAAAACTAACAGCACAAATGTACTTTAGTACTGTAGAAAATTCTTGCCAACATGAATTTCTTTGCTTTTGGAAATCAGAGGGGAGGAAGAAGCTCATTAATTCAACATTTCATTTCTAAAGGACAGGGAAAACTCAAACACGACAGTTTCTATGACAAGAAAACCATTGTAGACCATCACCGATAAGGTGGGTGCGATCTAGGCTTATATCAGGCTTGATTTTAATTCACTAATAGACATGACATATTTTTAATAAGGCTGTGAATAAACCTTCTTTTTTCCAGTCTAGCAGTGTTACTCCAAGAACCTTAGACAAAAGATTTGAGAGAACTATAAAGCTTTTCAGAGGCAGAAAATAAACCTGGTTCCAAATGACCACCATAACAAAAGAACAGGATATGCAGACACTACCCATTCAAGCAAAATGCTCCATGATCTGAAAAGATTCTCCTGTATCTACTTTAAGCATTTAGCTGTTTCTACAGCAGACAGCAAATGAATACAAAATTTAAGTGAACATAGGTGCCTTACCCCACTGGACAGAAGAGGCAGAGCAGGAAGCCAGTGTCACTATCCTTTCACTTCACTATCAGAAAGCACCATAGGCTACACACCTAAACACTAGTTAAATACTAATGATCAGATACTAACACTTGATGTTATTTCTTGTTTTAGAAAATCATGATCCTGATTCCTTTAAAGAGCTGAAAATACAAATGCCCTACCTAGCTCCCATGGCTCGCGCTGAGCATAGATGAGGAGAGAACACAGAAGAAATAGTTGTGGGTTTTTTTAAATAAGAGGAGCAGAGACATTTTTGGTCAAAATGTTATCTCTAGCAACATCAGAAAACAACATCCAGTGTTGTACCCGAATATCTATAAGCAATCTGTTAAAATAACAAAATTGTGATGAACAAAAAGAAACACACTTTTGCAGTTAGTACTGAATGTTCGGAAGTTTTCTATTCTCTGTTTCCAAAGCCTGGAAAAAAAATAACTGATGAAGTTTTCAGTATTTGTTGCCCATAATAATGTGAGTGGCTCAAAAGGAGGTAAAGAAGCAGAGACCTATCTACTAGGTAGGTCAACAATTAAAATGAGACACAAACCCAGGCATGTGAATGCACTGGAGCAAAACTCATTTTAGCCCTCCAAGCTCACAGTAAATCCATACCTGTCCATTTAGATACAACAAATCCCTCCTAAAGAGCAAAACTTCTTTTTGAACAATATCCTATAAAAATCTGAATGTTACAAATAGCCACTGTTCATGACTTTTCTGCCTTCTGCTGCAGCAGCAACATTGATGTTCTTTTTTTATCTTCATCCTTTGACTTGCTTATTCTGTATCTCTGTCACTAACACTGTGTTAAGGAAAAGCTCTGCAAAGCAGTACAGAAACTAAAAGGGAGTCACGGAAGACAAATGACAACATAAGATTAAACTATAAAAACCACTGCTGAGTGTAAATGGGCAATTCAAATTCTACTGTACAGAATAATGTGACAGAACTTTGAGACAGGTGACTTAGAGACTCCGGTGTTCAAATGAGCTGTGGTTTAACATATATGCATTTGCATCTTTATGTCTGTAGCTCCAGGCAGCAGGATGAAGCACAGACACATTGCCCATGACAGACTCCAGACCCCAGCCACTGCTACTATAAGACCATCCCTGGTGTGCTGCAAGTTCCTTCTCAACTTAATTTATTACCCAAAGTGCTAGGGAGGCAAAGCTGTTGAAAATATTTGCACTCATCAAGCATCTCAAGTTTGACGCCCTGCACAGCACTTTGGGAGATGAAATAATTTGCTGTCAAACCTCAGCCTCTGACCAAAAAATAAAAAAAATAAAATTGAGGAAGGGTTTTTTTTTAAAAAAAGCTCAACCCAGAACTATAGTCAGAATCATTACAATCTATTTCAGCCAGCAGTGGACTGAAGTTCAGACTAGGAGTCAGGTAACCTGACATCCTCTTTCTGCCAATATTCAGTCTCAATAGACAGTTCATGTGTGGCACAACCAGTTGCTCCTCTTGTTAACAGCCCCCACATTCACTGGTGCTCAGACAAGACCCTCACCTCAAAGATTATTTAAGACACACTGGCAAAATATGCATGAGAAATTATGAGAAGTATATTGGCCAGGCTTTAGGAGGAAAAAATTCAGTGTCCCTGAAAACTTCCCACTTTTACTAAGGAGCCTATATGAAACATTAAGTGAGTCACTAAATTTCTTTGTGAAACAGATCTCATCTGGAAAACAAACACAGTACTTCACGGCCACAAGAGGTTGGTAAGAGCAGGGGTATTAAATGAATGGGGCCAAATTTAGGGAGACAGAAGAATAAGGAATGGATATGCCAAAAGAGAAAAAGCTAAACTCTGACAAAAGGTCTTAAGTACAACGATTTATAACTCGAGTAAACAATCAAACATAGGGAGAAGGAATATATTAAATAGAGACAGAAAGTTTATTTTGACTGGCATGTTCCTCTGGCTGTAAGAAGAAATAAATCTGATTTGGCTAGAATTAGTCCTGCTATACTGTATGTTTAGCCCCCACTGGCAGTCTGATGTTCCCTTATGGAATTAAAGAGGTGTCATAGTCCCTATTTGCTTCCATACTGGCAGTAAGGAATAACTGCTGATACAAGCGAACAGCTGGAAATATATATTTAATAAACATAAGCTGAAATCACAGATCCTTTTAAAGAAGAAGGCCCACCTGTCAATCAAAACATAAACTCACATGCCATATAGCCCTAACCTAAAATTTAGGAGGAATAATCAGGGCTGTATGTTTTTTTGGGAAGGTAATGGATTGGAAAGATACATTGTTTTAAATCGGTCATCAACTAAAGCGGTGGCAATTCTTTAATAATTCCAGGGTTTGGAAGTGAGTAGACCAGCAAAAAAGCTGGCTGGGTGCACCACTAATCTTCAAAGGTTGATTGCTTTTTCTGATAGCTTTAGAAAATTAGTGGATGAAAGGAAGTGTAATATATCTGGTCTGAGTAAAACACTTGATGTAGTGTCTTACAAAATCTTTACTTGCAAAATTAATTCAAATTAGCTCGGACATGGAGTAGTGTCGCTTGGGTTTAAAAATGGCTGGCTGAGTGCAAATAAAGGGTAATGAAAAATGGCAATGTATCAAGCTGGTGGGAGGTATGTGGTGGAGCTCTGCAGGGATCACTGTTTGGTCCTGTTTATTTAACATCTTCATTAACAATCTGGAAGAGGGAGTGAAACAGCATGTTAATTAAACTGACACGTAATAATAAATCAGGAATTGCTTCTAATGCCAGCAGTAATACTTTACAAGAATGCAGCATGCTACCAAGGTTTCAAGAAAGGTTAAAAGTGTTAGTAACAAAGACTTAACTAAGGTGTTATAATTGTTCTACCTTTTAAATGAAATATTCCAAAATACACACTGAGTGGGAGTCAGAAGCCTACTAGCAATATACTAATTTAGAGCATGATTGCACAGTGCATATCAACTGAGGTAACTGGAAACTTCCACAGAAAGAAGCACTTTCTTCTTCCCCTTACATCTGCAGTGCATTAGATTCAGTGATAAAAATTGAGACGGTTCAGTTCACTAATCTGATGGAAAACTAATATTTGGGGAGAGGCTTGTTAAATCAGTCTTCAGTTTCTCCTTGTGATTGACTGCTAAATATAATGTAAAGGAGAAAACATAGGGCCAAGAGGAATCAGTGATAGGACTGTATCTTCTGGTATCACTCACAGTTAAATTGGATTAGATATAACATAAACCACCCCCTTAAGTATAGTTTTACAGTCTCATATGACAGTCAAAATTCAGCATTTTAGAGTACTGTTTCCACAATGGCAATACAGATGTCTACTGTTACAACATATTGGATTTGCTTTAATTATAAATACTTCCAAGAAAATTAAAATAGATACCTAAACACAAAGTTGTTCACTGAACAATGACAAAAATTTTTCAGACTACAGTGAGTCACAGAAGAGTTCTCAAAAACAGTCTGGAGTGCTACTATTCAGTCAGAGACACCTATTTCTGTTTTACAAACATATGTAATATAAAGATAGATCTTAAATAATGGTGGTGTAATCTCCCTGCTTGGAATGATTTACAGCAGCTTTTCTAGGCTGGCCCTTGGGCTGTGGTACTGCACTGAATCATAAATATAGACTAATTTTTAAACAACAGTTTGATACTACTTCCTAAAAGGTAAAAAAAGGAAGAGAATTTTTAAGGTCTGCTTTACCATATCCAGTTTGAATTGTGCTGGGTCACAAAGGTACATCCTACATTAGCAGGAAGGGCTTGTAAAACAATTAAGGAAAGCAAAGTAAATCTTGGCAGTCCCCACACTAAATGCCGTGTCTTGTTAGCTGCTTGTGGCTTCTGGAGGGCATAGCCCTATAGTCAGACAGGAAGAGACAAGCAACTCCATCAGTCTAATAGAACTCTGCTCCAGAATGGATCTCTGGGAGATCCCTTGTCTTCATTGAATTGAATCTGTCATGCTATCTGTCTATAATAAACATAAACCTATTAGGAAAACCAGATAACAGTACACATTATTTTGATGTCACATTCCTTAGGTAGGTAACTTTCTATCCATGAACTAGACACTGACCCATCATTCAGAGGTGTAAAACATGAATAGTCTGAAGCCAATAGTTACACTGATGTAAACGAGAACAGAGAAACCAAAATTCATTTACGAATGTATAATAAAATATGATGTAGATATAAAAGGGTTCAACATGCTTTAGCTTCAGCAGAGACATTCTCCTGGCAGCTGTTACACAATACCCCTAAACCTTTCCTTCAAGAGTACAGTGAAAAACCACAAAAACATTAAAGGTTGTTTAGGTGTCAGTTGTTGTATTACACTTTTCTCAACTAATTTATTCTCCATGGTCTTGACCTGAATACTACTATCCATTGACATTAGTTTTGTTTAGTTTTATTTTTAATCCTCTCTTTTTAAGGATTTATTTTCTCTGTTCAATGTTTGTCTTTTGGGTTTTTTTAACTCCAGTAATTTGTGAAGCAACTGCATTGGTCATGAACTACTTGCATTTTGTTATACCTACAATGATTTTTAAACAGAAAGAATCTGCTCATGGGAACATTAATCCTTCCATTATAGAAATAATTAAGCTCTTCTATTCGCAAGATGAAATCTTCAGGGAACATATGAAAACTAGCAAAGAGCAATTTTTTTTTTTAAGAGGAAAAATGATGATATAAACAGACCTGCTAGTGTCTATTAAACTGTGGCATATGGAAAGGCATTCAAACAGTTACATAAATCTTTCTCAGTAGTTCTTCTATTTAGCTCAGGAAAAAAAGGATATTCTACAGAACTTACTTTATGAAAAAATGCTGGCAAGTTCTCACAAGTTCTCTTTCCCAAGTCTTTTCAATATTAATACACTTCCATTATTTTATAGCAAATGTTAACCTAAATATTGTTATTCTGTCCTTCTAATCTATAATTTTCTGCAGGCTGTACTTTTTTGCAGAGCACATTCTTCCCCAGTTAACAAAGCTACTTGTATTAGATTTTTATTTACTTTTTGTTATAATGGTGTATTTTATATGTAGCAATTTCCATTCCTAACCCTCCTATATTATTTGGTTCCATATACTGCACTATATTTACACATATACATTACCACTCAAATATTTTTGAAAACTTACTGACATAAAACTGCTGTCCAATCAGCAGATTTGGGCTCATATAAGAGATAGAGGAATACGGGAATATTCCTTCACTGGTCATGCCTGGCAAGGATGCCACAAGGGGCAGGGAACAGCTGAAGTTACTGAGTTGTGAGGGAGGAGTGTTTAGAGAACAAAACCCAGAAAACCATAAGAAAGCAGACTTCTTATATTTCTTCACTCAGCAGACAAATCGCTTTATCTGTATCTGATTAGTGGCAGTGTCCTGGTTACACCTCATGGAGCTCTGCTTTCCTGGGGAAGGTTAAACACTTGCCTGCTGATGGGACATTGTGAGTGAATTCCTTATTGTGCTTTGCTTGGGCATGCAGCTTTTGCTATACCCATTAAACAGTCTTTATCTCAACCCACAAGTTTTCTCGCTTTTATCCTTCTGATTCATTCCCCCAACCCACTCTGGGGGTGTAAGTGAGCGGCTGTGTGGTGCTGAGCTGCCCTATTGAGGTTAAATGACAACAGGCAAGAAGGGAAGTGAAGAAAGGGCTGGTCACTTACAACAGGATTATCTAAATAGGGAAAAAAAATGGAGCAAGTCCAGGTAAGAGGAACAGAGAAGAAGAGAGAATGTCATTGATGAATAACACCATGACAAAAGGCTTTGGCAAGATCCTTCACTAAAAACTTCTAAAGAAATTAAGTTGCTTGGAGATCTAGGTCAGTTTTTACAGTGGAGGAGGGTTGTTCAGAGGGATCTCTACTGGATCCTATATTCAGAACTGAATTGGAAATAAAACTTTACTAAGTTACAAAGTTTTCTGTTGTTTCTACTCTATTGATGTTAATAAACATGAGATTTTATTGCAAGTTTCAGAAAGTGGCAATAAAATGGCAGATAAAATATGATGCTGATAGACATAAAAACAATGCACAATGAGAAAGAAATCTCAATTTGCACCTACAGTACTGGGCTCTGACCAAGATGTTACCACTTAGAAATATGTTGCTGGAATTATGATACTCAGTTCTATGAAAACACCAGCTCAGTGGCAAACACAAAGGAATTGAACGTTAACTATTTCTAGGAAATGAATAGAGAACAACTTGAAAACACCATTGTTCAGCACAGAAATCCATTACATGTTTTTGAATCCTTTGTGCACTACAAGTCACTCATATAGTAAAAGTAAAAGGGTAAAACAGTAAAAGTAGTGGTATTATAGAAAGTAAAAAAATGTGGAATGAGTTCCATACAGCTAAACTGACAAGGGTTTTTTGTAGTGAGCAAAAAGACCACTGGGTTTTTATCAAGATCTATAAACGTCATGAGTGGAATATGAAATATGTGAAATAGAGATGTTCCTTTGAGAAAGACTGCTAGGAGATGGTAGAGTACCACAGTATGATAAGTTACTAGAAAATATAGTTCTACACATACTTGCTACTGGCCACTGCTTTGGGGCTAAACAGGCCTTTGTTCTCAGCTAGATACTAGGTTAGATAGCTCTTTTTGTTTCTATTCTTACAGGAGATGTAGAAGAATTTGCATTCCTTGGTTTTGGAATGATTTGTTTTTAAATAGAGTGTGAAGTAATAAAATTCTTGTAATGAAACACTAATATTAAGTAGTGCGGTTTTTAATATTTCCTTGTTATGTGCACCAATAAAGTATTTTAAACTGTTAAACACTCAAAATGCGAAAACGAAAAAAAAATCTATTCAGTAAACAAGTACAGCAGCACTAGAAACTTTATGACAGTATTTTCTGGCAGCACAGCTGGTATTTTTTTCTTGTATTGGTTAAAAACTAGAGAGTAGCAAGGATTATTTAAAATAATACAAGCTTTTAAACAAGCTCTACTTAATTTTGGGTTTACCTTTTTTCTGAATTAGAGTAATGGTAAATTTCCACGTGTGAGGTTGCTGATTGTATATAAGCTGCTGCATTCTGTTTTTGCAGTTCCATTTATAATCTGTTTACATGTTGAAAAGATAAAAAGGAATGAGAAAGAGTATTTCTGAAACCATGTTTTGAGAATATAATTTAGACTGATATTCAAACAGCTGTAAGTGATTATAATAGACTAGTCTGAGAAAGTTACCACTGGTCAGGTAGACTAAGTAATTGCTTCTATACTCGTCTGTACATTTTATGTGTCAGAGTTCCACAGAATAAACAGATAATGGCAAATTATCCAGCTAAAAAAATTCAAAGGTTATTACCTCTTGGGTCAAATAGATTATTTGGTGACCCACTGCAGAGAATCAAGGCCTTCAGTCAGACTTAGGGATTATGGGAAACTCGATCCCTCATCCTGTTCATGCAGAAAAAGGATAAATTGCTTTTAATAAAAACTAGGAGCCTAGCAGAAACCTGGGGATCACCACATGCCAAAGGGTAAGGCCAGAAGTTCTAAGATTCTGAAGTCACAGGTTCATTATCCTGTCAAAGGCAGATGAGCCTTCATCTGTGTAACAACAGAGCTGCTGTGGCTTTCAAGGATTCCCTCTCCATGGGAATCTCTATGCCCTTAGAAGCATTTTTGTGGTTTTTTTGTTTTGTTTTTTTTAATAGCACCATCATATGGATACTCCTGATCTACAGCAAACCTGAAGTTGTATCTAAAATGAATCTGTGGCATGAAGCTTTAGAGGTGACTTGTTATATCACATACACCTATTTGGGATACTTTTTTTTGCTCCAGTAAACTCTTCTACAGTAAATGATAAGCAACCAGACAAGATCGGTGCTTTTGTTAAGGAGTGACTTGCAGCAAGCTTTTCTGTGCTTTAACTGACTTTCAAGACACAAAGATGAGTTAAAATGCAGATGAGGCATTCAGAGAGATAGCCATAGAAATGACAGCAGCTCCTCTGTTGATTTCCATCATGAGCTACACACTGTCTTGACTGTTATAGAGAGTACTTCCTCAACCCTGACATAACTCTAGAAGAAGAAATAAAAAATCCTAGAATTCTTTCTATTCCTTTAATATTCAATGGTAGCCCTGTAGACATCCTGTGCAGTTCTTGAGAAGGATACACCAAGGAAATGAGTGAATTCTAATACAGTCAGCATATGAGACAGGTTTTCACAAAACATCATTATCTTACCAACCAGAATATTTAAACAATTCATGGTAAACTAATGCAACTTGTGCTGATACATTCACTGTTATGGTATGTTGATCTGTGAAAACAGCTACCAGTGATACCTGCAATGCCCTAGAGCAAATGCGCCTGAATGTGGAGTTTCCAAGGTACCATAAGAAGAAACTGCTATGTTTAATCTAATTAAAATACGTTCTAATAAACAGTAAATTGGAAGACACTGACATAAAAAGATAGTCTAGTGTAAAACCAAAACCCATTAGCTGTAGGAAAATTCAATATCAAGCAGTACCCAAAAGGCAAGGGGTTGGCAATGGTAAATTAGCTGGGGTAGCCTTTCTTAGAATACCACCCTTCCATTGGATACTCAGCCAAATATATATCTGACAGGGAAAAATTCTATCCAAATTCTTATGGACATTATGTACTTTAAAACCCTGTAGTTTTGCATTGTCCTGAAAAGATAATCTTGATTTCTCTACAGCTTTGTTTTTTTGGGGTGCAAATTCCCAAAGAAATGCTGAACTCATCCTTCCTTCCTCACATCTAAAGAAGGATGGATTTGACTATTTGACTAAGAGGTTCAAGTGTCCAATTTATAGTGTCTATACAGATAGATGTACTAATGTTTGCCTTGTTAAAGTAATTGCTAAAACAGTCAAAGTTTTATATAACCGAAACCTACTTTAATAAAGCCTATTGAAAAAAACCCATTAAACAAAAAAAAAAAAAGTGTGAAACTGAATAGAATGTCTCTGAAATATTTACCTTTCCTTCCTTTCAGTCTCTCAAGCTGCACTTGAAATGTAGCAAACAGTCATCTTGTATTCCTGCTGTGGAGGTCAGGCAGATTCCCCATGAAACTCAGCATAATGAAAAACCAATTAGTAAGAGTGGCATATTATTTTTGTAATCACTAATACAGACTACAACTGGCTGTCACGTATGAAAGAGGGTAGTAATTTGTAGAGATAAATATAAACAGTGGCTGAGCAGGAGATAGTGTATTTGTATAAGAATTGGATTTGGTACCTAGACTTTCTGGAATCACAGGCTCAAAAGCAGATACAGCCACTCACCCTTTTATCTGCTCGAATTTAATTGACTAAGTTTAAATTATGCAGTTTACTGTAATGCAAAATCATACCAGGGAGCTTTAAAAAAACACCACAGGTATGCCACGTGTATATCACAAGATCCTATTTGTTGTCATACCCATTTGGTATTGAATATCTTACCATAATTTTGTCTGCATTTCAGGTAATATTGCATGTTGTACCTATTACCACTGTTTTGATGCTATTTTTTTCCTTAACTTCCAGTGTGTGTGGCATGAGCAAGCTGCTGCCATCCTTGCCATCCCATGTCATTCTTCTCATACAGTAAATGAGAAGTCCCATATGTCTTTCCTTTACATAGTGTTTTTTACAAATATTGTTAAAAAGACATTTCTCTCGGTGACCATCCTCTCAATCGTCCACCTTAATCTCTAATAGCATATTACCAGATCTATTCTCAATATCTATCCAAAATAATCTTTGGTAATTTGATCAAGGATACTACATGATTCAAGAACAATTTTCAAAAGAATTTAGCAGAAAAAAAAAATCACTGTCAAAGTAGTGGAGTCCAAATGCTGTGATAAAATCAGGTGCACACGCACATTATAAATAAAATATTAGGAAAGTCTGCACTATTGTGACTTTCTATGTAGGATCATTATTTGTGTCATATGAATGAATCCTCAGGTTTTTCTCCTGATTCTTAAAGAAAACTTGAGTTCTAAAGATTTTACAGGTATCTGCAGGTTTTTAAACACATGCTAATGTTTTCTGACTGATAAATAGCATTACATAAAGAAAAAATGACTAATAGTTAACCAGAAAAAAATGTGAAATTTTTGAGTCGGACATAATATTGTGACAAGCATGTATTTCACCCTATTATGCACCCTTCTTGGTGAGCATTCATGAAATATTAGTCAACAATCATTACATTCATTTTCATCATACAATGAAATGTGAAGTAAGAACTTTGTCAGGTTAACGGGTCATCACTGCATCTATTCTGCCTGGAGTGTTTTGCAGGGAAAAGTCTAAATATGAGATTTGGAAATGTGTCACAACTACAGGAGGAAGATGTAAATAGAACAAAGCTCAGGGAGACCTTTCACGTCTGTTAAATGACTGCTGTTTATTTCTTTGTCTGTGTTACTGGTTAAGCAGCTTCTAGTAAATGTGAAATTGATAATTTTGAGCAGAGTAATTAAAATCCTGAATAAAATGTGTACACACAAAACAGTACTTTATATTGTGCTGGCTGCAGGCATGTAGACATGAGCATGAAGGACAAAGGTGAGTTGTTTTGGAATTCCCTATCATTATGAAAAAAAATAGTTTGTTCCTTCACAGCTGCTGCCCAACTGGGATTTTGCTAACTCCGTAACTTTATAGGATCCAAGAAGTTCCATTCATGAACTAACATCCAGATGAGCCATTATAGTTCTGCACTGAGAGTCAGCACTCTCACCTAGCTAATCTTACCACATCCATAAGGTGCAAACAAAAGACAACAAATCTTTGATTTGAGGAAAAGAATAGGCATAAATCATTCTCTATTAAGTGAATCAATTTTTGTGGTTTTGTGCTGCTGTTGAAAAGGAAAGTATAACTGTTATATACCTGCGGAAATACTGCTGATAAGGTGGGAATTTGCCTTGGTAAATAAACTTTGAGAAGTACAGCTGCCGTCAGATTTACTTATTCTAGGGTTTTGTGTTCATTTTTTATATGGCAGCAGTGTAATAGTTGTTGTCAGTTAAGCAGGTCCCCTCAGGAGGAGTCCACAGGCAGCAAAGCAATGAAGCATTTGTCTGCAGCTCCAAGTCAGACAGCTATGAGCCAGACAGTGGACATGCACATTCCCCTATTGTTTGGTATCAGACAGTTCTAATCGTTGTTACTGCTGATGCTTTCACCCATTGTGAAGTAGCAAAGCAGTTAGGAGTCCCTAAGTTTCCCTAGTGACTGGGGTAACTTTGGCACTTCAGTAGGTCTCTAAATCACTGTGCTGACATCAAGGGCACAGATTTTAAGCACTGTGTTCTCCCAGGTTGGAGATGCCATAACAGTCCCTCCAGTACTGGCATTTGCCATCACTTATGAGAGAAGATTTCTTAAGCACCATGAAAATCTGTAACGTCCTTAGAATTCACAAGAGAAAATTAATGTAGAGTCCAACTCTTCCCACGTGCAGGGTCTAAATTGAAAGGAGAAGACAGAACTGTGGTATAAAGGGCACACTAAGCATTACTGTGGTCACCATGGACTTTGTTATTCTCTGTACTTAATGTGGCTCCAGTGAAGAAAATGTCCCTGCCTAGGTAGGATAAACTTGTTGACTCCTACACAGAATCTATCTAGCACAGTGAAAGCAACAATATATACTTCATGAATGTTAATACTGAAAACACCCATACACAACAAGAACAGAGTAGTAGAGTGTTTCTCTGTGTACTCAGATCTCAGTACAGACCTTCATGCAACACAGAGATCACAGAAATAAGTATTTACCCTAGGACTGTTGGTTTTGTTGTCATTTTACATGTTGGGAAGGGGTTTTTTTCCAAGTTTATGTCTCCTGTGACTTTATGTAATAGATAATTGCTTAAAACCACCTTATTTTCTTAATTCTGAATCCTAAAAAAAAGCAGTATAAAAGTATACCATTGCCTCAGGTATTTATTTCTCTTATAAATCGTTTGAATTGCCCCCATGCTTTCCCACTTTTCAGAATTTATGGACTTGGCTTCACCAACTAGCTTTAAAGAATTTAGTACTTTATACATTAATGTCCCTACATAAATGAGATATGAAAGAAAGTGATCTGCCAAAAATCAATACATATTCCATATATTAAATAACTAGAAAGATATTGAAAGTGGTATTGAATGGGAAAGTTACTTAAAAATGAAAAAACTTCTATATTAGCCACATACTAAATGAGAAACTTAAACCTGCATTAAGGCTCACAGAAGAAAGACAATGGGAGAGAAGCTTGGAGAGTACTCGATCAAATTATATATGTTGGATAAAGAAAAAAATCTTTATGACTAGGTTTGAGAACAGAACATATCCTGCTGTAATATCTGAGTATTTAATTAGAAATTGTACTCTTAACATGAAATAAGGGACTATACTGTCATTTAGACAGGTTAAATGGGAGCATAAAACCATGTAGACATGAATCAGATATATGGACAATGACAGAAATTAAAGCAAATCGAATTTTCATTAGAAGAGGGTTGAGTAATAAGTAGTATGAAGAGTAGTCCAGACTAGCCTAAAGCCACCCAGTGTACAAGTGTCTTTCCTACTCCAGAAAGTTTTTATTACTTTCCTTACTTATAAATGTCAGATTAGCATGAATATCCTAACATTTAGATGAGCAACACAATTTATCTTTTAACTTTTGTGCCCTGAAAACTCCCTAGATAATCTTTTAAAATTAATTGCAAGTATGAGAAATTATTTCAGGAAACAGAGAGAAGACAGTTTGTGAGACCACCACGCCACTTTGTGAGAGAACAGTGTCAAAGTACTTTCATGGTTCTAATCTACTGGTAAAATACTTACCAAGAATTAAGCTGCAGGTTCCTACTACAATGAACTTCTAAAGAAAACCAGAAACTGAGTGGAATTCCTCTGCAATGCAGCTGCCGTGAGGATTTGTGGAATCTGTCTGTGCAACCTTAAAATGTTTATCTTGCCAAAAAAAGGTCTAAAGTAGTATTAATGTTTACAGTTTTAAGGGTTATACATTTCTATCATGGGCTTGTCTGAAAATTCTGAAATCGCTTCTTTTAGCTAAATACCTGTGTTGAAGTTACAATAGAAGTTCAGCTCAACTATTGAGTTGGTTGAGAGGTGCTCTTACAAAAATGTGTCTTCAACTGCCTTGCCTGCAGTGAACTTCACTTCTTACTTCAGGCTAAGAAATATTGTAAGCTACCTGGAAAAATTAATAGTTTGGTAGATAAAGGAGAAACAAGTACACTTGCCAATCCCTATAGCCATGATTAGTAAGAACAATGCTAACAAAGAAGAGCACAGGATTTTTCCCCCTTTGAAATTAGAAATTCAAATATTTTTTTAAAAAAATTGTGCATTTTGATTGATAATAATGCAAACCCTCTTAAACAGCAATTAAACAATAAAAAATGAGATTTAAAAGCAGATTCAAGATGTGATTTAAATAGTTTTAAAGGGGAATTGTTAAGCTATTCAATTTCTAAGTCAGAATAAATCGTTGGTTTGTAATTCCAATCTCATTTGCTTTTTTCTTGCCTGAATGATAGACTGAAATATCTTTAAAATGTATTGAGCTACCTTTTTATCAAAGTACGTGGAAAGTCAGTGTATTTATTCTCTGATATAATTCAGAAGAGGAGGTTAACTTTTCAAAAATGGTACATTTGATTCTTATTTTTTTTCCTTCTCAATCTTATTTTAGTCAGTTTTAATATCTTTTATTGATAGTATATCTGAGAAGATATAAATAATATTGTGTTAAGAAGGAATTCAGCCTCTCACTCTTTTAAATAAGATAATTTATCTATTGTAGGAATAGCAAATACTTTAATTTTTATCAAAGTGACTTGGAGTGAAAAAAAGTCAGGTAACTAAAAGCTTGAGGCTCAACAAAATTGCTATGTTTGAAACATCCACAAAATAAGAATACTTTAATGATATGATTATGGATTTAATGAAAAAATCATAATTAAACTTATAGCTGAGTGTAATGTAGGAATAACACAGAGTTTCTGACTTTCCAGAGAACCAGAGCTATACAAAAGCTGGAAATACTACTCTTATTTATTCTAAAAATCTTTGACAGTGAGAAAGGGCCACTTTTCTGTTTTCACCTGCAGACTAGAAAATTGGTTCATTTTGTGTGAGGTGATAAAGTTAAAGAGCTAAGGATGTGAAAATACAACATTCACAAAATTTTAATTTGATAAACTCCCTAGTTTATCTTTCTATGGCAGAATGACAAGAAAAATTAACATAGTCCAGCAGAGCACAGGTCAATGAATTCATTTTTGAAATGGGAAAATAAAAGAGTTTGTTCATAAAGTATGTGCCTTCCCCAAGGCAAGTGGTAATAATAATAATAAATTCTTTGGTCTGAGAGTTCCATAAGAAAAAGAAGGTTGCATTTATCTGAGGAGTACATAAGGAAAGAGAGAGCACGAAAACTTTTATATTCATAGAAAATGAACAAAAGTGGCACGATGGCCAGAAGAATAATATGTAAGAATAACTTGAATTTAAGATGAAGAACTTTCAGAAAGTAAGTTAATATTTGTATTAATATTGGAACAGTAAATTCAATTTCAGAGATTCTAAAGTAGCAATGAATTTAATGCTAAATTTAATATTAATAAAAGTAATATTGAAGAAAGAGGAAAACTGGAAATATTAAAAACATTTTAGCCACAGAGTTGAAATTGGCAAACATTAGTCACAGAGGGAAAGGAAGAGTCTATCCAATGAAAATATGCCTGCAGAAGTATGGGAATTCAGGTCATTGCAACTTTCCAAACAAAAAAGCCTGTATAGATATTCCCAGCAGAAACAATTTCATGTCCTTTTATAGGAACCTGTATCTGTATCAGAAGATCTTCTCTAGATTTTCATGTCTAGAATATATGCCTAAACTAGTAGAATTGGAAGGACTACTACTCATATCTAATGTTTTGATCTGACCTTGCAAAGCAGCTCAAAAAGCTAGCATATATCTCTTCTTCAACTTGTGTACCACTGAAAAAAAACCAAAAACAAAAACCAAACAACAAAACAAAAAACCTGAATTCAGTATTTGGTACTTGCAACTCTTATGTTGGGGAATTTCTGAAGATGATACAGACATGATTTAAAAAGTGCAATTAATGACATGAAGGTGCACTACCATTTCAGCTGACATTTTTATACATGATTTATACTTTGTCCACTAGTCAGATGATGGATCAGTCAAACTATCTTAGCCTGAAGCGTGAAAAAGTGGAAAAGGTGTATGGCCTCTGGCTTAGAGCTTTCCCTGGGGTGACTTTGAAAGTGTTTTCTACACTTTTAACAAAAAGTAAAGAGGAAAAAAAGGTAGCTTATATAAAGACAGACTTTTATGAGTTGAAAGAGAAACATTTTAATTTTTGTAAATTTTTCTAAGCTTAGTGAAAGTTATATTTAAAATAGAGCCACTAGAACGTGGAATTGAGGAAAAGAGCAGTTTTACCTCTAGACATGAACATGATTGTGTTATAGCAGGATTGTTTAAAAGCTATGGTTCTGGTCTTTGATTATTTTGCAGGCTGTAAGGTATTGATTTGAAAATGGAATTCAAATTGGCTTGTATTTGGTAGAGAAATATAGTGATTGAAGTGTGGCACCAACAAACCTCAGCATGACCTGTTGAAATTACCAAAAAAGAAAAAGGACTTGGGAAAAAAAAATGTAGAAAGATAGAAAAAGTCATATTAGTACAAAATTTTCTTCTATTCCCTCTTCAAACAAAGTTTTCTAAACTCACATACCACAAAACAGAAATCATGCCAAGAAAGGTCATTTACTTAGGTTAGAGGAGACAAATAGTTTTCATCCTAACAAGCATGTACATGTACTCTTAGTTGCTGACTATCAAAGCACCCAGCAGAGAATGTCAGGAAGGGACAGAGATGATTGCCGCCTGTAAGAGTGCCTATAGTGAAAAGCCGTGCAAATTTCAGGTTAAAAAACCCTGTTTTGATATGGTGAGGCTTCTAACAACACACATCCAACCCAAAACTCAGTCTTATTAAATCAAGAGAGTTGAAACTATTTGCATCTATTGCTGGAAGGAATACTGTGAAGAGGTATTCTGTACATTCAGTGACTATCAAAGGTCCATGGAGAATTGATTGAACCAGAAACTTTTCTTCATTTAGATCAAAGCTAAAAAAAGCAGAAAAAAAATAAAACAAAAACAAACAAAAAAACAACCAACCAAAACCAAACAAAAAACCCCAACCCCTAATTCAATGGACAACATACCAACAGAACTGCTAAAAGCATCACATGAAAATCAATCTGTGTTTTCCACATGATCTCCAAGAGTCTGGATCCATAAAGCATTAATATCATGCAATTTTTGGTGCAAAGATATGTTATGCTCTTTCGCTCTAAAAGGTTTCTACGTCTACTACAGTAAAAAAATGCAGAGATAAGAATTCTGCAGTTCTGTCAAAAACGTGCATTGAAGCTAGGGTTTGTATCTTACAAGCAAACAGGGAAAAAATCTTCATTACCAGAAGAATTTGTTTGGATTCATTTTCTATGTGATGTAACTTTAATTAGAAAGTGTTGTCTTTAATGAATTTATAGATTGACTATGCAGAAGTGAGATTGTTTTGGACTTCTATCAAATGCAGATTTAGCTGCTTCCTCATATCTTTGGGGATTTTGAAATTTTAAACTAGTCTGAAATTTCTTTAGAAGTCTTTAAGTGTATTATGGTAACATTATTAATAGAGTGTCTCTAATTACTGGGTGCTTTCAGAATAATTATGGAATAGTTCCTGGTACACAGTATTAATGTCTTCCCATACTTATAAGTTTGTGCTGTATAACACATTCTAATGCTATCCACAAATGCAACTGGAAGTGGGCTGAAAACACATACTTTTTACCAATAGAAAGAAGATCAGTGAAGAGGTTTAACTGCATGCTTGCTCCAGCTTATATCTGGTCTATGCAATTGCTGTGTTTATTTGTACAGTAGTCTCCATTGAACTTTCCTAGCCTTCTCAGTATCTGCTGTTGGAAGATGTGGCAAAGGTTCATCTATGTTTAATGGTAAGTAGAATCTAGCAATAGTACAATACTGTACTAGTTCCCGTAGAGATTTGGGAAATACATTTTATCAATTATGAATTTGATATAAATATAAATACCATGTTTTAGGGTCACCTTTCCCTCTAGCTCTTACATAAAGCTTTATTATTTTTTATTCCTAGAGGCAAAATAACATACCTGTAAAACTTGGCATGCTTCTGAAAAAGCCACCATCAAACCACCTAAAGAAGTTGTTTACTTACATCTCGGGTTTCAGCATGGAAAGAATTGTCAAGCTTGTGATTTTTTATTCTGTTTTAGGAAGAGAAGATTGAGTGAAAATGCACAGCAGCCTTAATGAATAACTCAAGTAAGACTTCTGTCATGATCATCATGGGAGGTTTTACGCTTTCCATGCACAAAATGAAAAAAAAAATAAATTTTTTTTCAGATTAGAAAGAAAATAGAGGAGTAAGCACATTTTGATCAAAGGAAGCTATGAATTAGTCTCTATTGCAACCATCAGAAATTGACTCTTCACCCTATTTTCTAGAGAAATTACAAAAAAGAAAGCAAAAAAAAAGGCAAAAAAATTTACTTTTTATCTGTACTTATATAGACAGATATGTCAGCAATGTAGATTTTTAAATTCACATCAGGCACAGTAGGCAACTAGGTAGAAAAAATAACAACTAGAAAATCAACCATTCACTTGGATTGTGTAGACCCTAACATTCCAAACCAGTTGAGCAGTTTTGCACATGCACTCATACCTTTACTTTCAACTCATGTACTGAATGTGAGACAATGACAACGATGTAATGGAGTCTTTTAAGGAAGAACCTGACTTCTCAGAAAGCTGTGTGACTACATTATTGCTCTCAAGATTATTATTAGATTTAAGTAAATATGAGAAAAGCAGTTCTGCAATCAGTTCTATCCAGCAGTATTTGCACAATTTTAAGGCTCGGTTTTCTTAAACATATGGCAACTTTTATGGAACAGTCATGCAGTTAGAAATGACTGCATTGCCATGACTTCACAAGTCGTCGCCTATCAAACAAGCAGAATTAATAATGTAGATACTGAACTCCATTGGTTTGAGCCATCTCTATGGTGACTTAAACAAAGCATTTTACTTAGCAAACATAGACAATATTGTCTATTAAAATTACTATGGGCAATCATTCCTAAAAGTACAGAAATGTGGTATCTTCATAGTGCATGCTGATATGCCTGCTAGAGTGAAATCATGTTGGAGTATTAACGTAGGGCTATTTTTATATAAAAGCTGCAAGTATTGCCCAAAATACAGGTAAAGAAATAATGCTTAACACATTTTTTATTGTTTTGAAGTCTGATTTGCAGAGATGACTTTTTATTTGTCCATCTGTAAAGGCACAGCAATATCGCTTCCCCGCTGTTCTGAGACAAGCTGATATTTTACAGAAACACTTTTAGCTCAACCTCCAAATCAATTGTTATAATCTATAAAAACAAGAATACTTCCTTATCATTGGAAGAGTTTAATTAGTAGGAAACGTTATATTTTAAAAAGATAATATATAATTAATAGTTCCAGCAAAGGTGGACAAAGAAAAAAGAGACGGTAGTCTTTGTACATCCTTAGAAGCATTTAACACATTATTTATCTAAAATTAATGATCAAATTGTGTAGTAATAAGTAGGAGAAAAGCTCAAATGGTAGCACTGACTGTATTTTTATTCTCTTATTCTCTCAATGAAATTTTGTTTCACTGGCTGTCTACAGCTTCTTGCTGTGTCTGAATTTTATTTTTAATTAACACCTACCCTGTCATGCCTAAGAAATACATTTGTCAAGGATTCTTTTCTTGCCATTCCTAAGTATGTTGACAAAGAACAACTTATTCATACTTAAAAGATTTATAAATTTGAGATATCTTGTCCAGGCAAAGTATTTAGAGGGCAAAAGCATGGAAGATGAATTGCTTTCCCTTTAATGAACATTCCAAAAGTTCAAAGATTCCAGATTCAGAAAAGATTCTAAGGCATCCAAGATGCCTTTTGGGCTACCAAGAAATGACAGAAACACATTCATAGTGTGGATAAGAAAACAAATATGTTGATTTCTCAGCCTTACTGTGTCACATCATTGTATACAATCGTGGGAACACTTCAGCAATAATTCTCTAATTTTTGAAGTAATTTGCTAGTGGAATAAATATGCAAGCATATGTATTGCTTACAACTGAGTGAGGAATGTATGGAATTCCCCAAGCAGCCAATGGTTTTGGGTTTTTTTTATGAAGTGACTGATGTGGTTTATCCAGTTTCATATTTGCTCATAACTTACATAATGTAAATCTGAAAAAAAACTCCTCACATACACCTATGGTATTAAAAATATTACGCTTTCAAAACACTGCTTCAGAACTGAAAAGTATAGAATTACACCATCACATGCTCTGCCCCCTCCTTCTCCATGTGAGTACTGTCCCCTTCTGTCTTTTATTCCATAAGGTAGACCCACTCCAGGCATGAATTACTTGTCCATTTTGTCTCCAATATTTCCATTTCATTTACAGAACAAGTTGGACGACAACAGTAAATAATGTAGGGTATTGTGGGGAGACAAACAATCACATGGTTATAGCTTTTGAAAACGGCTAATGGAAACTAGATTCTGACACTTACTTTAAGTAAACAGCTTCACAGGAAATCAGTATCTCTGTGTTGGTGGTTTTTTTCCCCAGGCTCTTGACCTTGTATTTTTTATTTCTGTGAAAACTCAGAGCACTGATTTAAATATATAAAATCCAAGCTTTTTGAAATTAGCAAAAGCTTTTGACATCAATGTCTGTTTTTTACTACCTTATCTGTGAAATGGAAATAGTACCCTTCCCTCTCACAGGAGCATTATGAAAGCACATAAACCAAATTTATGTTTGAAGAACACCTATACATTGTATTGATGAGAACTATATAACAGACAATGAAGTGATTAACAGTTCTTTCCTCGGGTCAGAGCCCTAATGGCATCCAGGAAGCCAATCAGATGAAGGTGCCAACAATTAACGATAAGGATTAAATGAAATATTGAACCTATTGTTGCTACTCAACAACTGTGATCTTCTTAAATTTGTTTCATTTGTATTCTCTCTCAGAACAAAATCAGCAGTATACTAGTTTAATTACTTAAAAGGTGTTTGCACTGCAAATAGTTTCCTTGCTCCTCACATTTTTCTTCTGCTGACACTGGACATGTGCACAGAGCAGTAGAAACAATTGATTAACGTGGTGATAGTTTCTAACAAGATAAAATCAGGAAGAGATACTGTAACAATGAGATACTGCCTTCCACCCAACAAACACAATTTCATGCTGCCCAAGAACAGCCATGAAATAGAGCTGGGCATTTCTTTAGAAAATATGTAGTCCTGTATACTGCTGATAGAACAAGAGTGTTCTGTATCTGAACAGTAATGTTCTCATGAAAACACATATAACATTCTCACCCAAAAGAACAGCACATGTTTCTAAATAGGCAAATCAAGTTCATGATGCATAACACCACTTAAATTCTCACTGTGCCCTACTTGTCCAGAATTTAAGAAACTCAGATCATCTGTCACCTCACACTTACAGAGTGTGATTTGTTTTCCACAAAACTGAAGAAGCAAGGGAAAGGAAATGTATCATTATCTTTGTAGTCCTTTAGTACCAGAGCTACCTCAGTCTCCTTCAGTGGTTATGAACTATTGTATAGATTTTATCAGCTGTACATGATGATAGCTTCCTATAGATCTGGCTTTCTATAAAATGCAGTATGCATCAATCATATTGCCTTTAACCCTCAGCCTGCCTATATCCTATGCTAAGGAAGGGGAGATATATAGGCATTGAAGAGACACTGAACCAGCTGAGCATTTCATGACTTTGCAGTGTTGGAGAGTTTCGGGTAGTTTTGTGTGCCTATATGTTTTCCTCAACATTTCAGTTAAAATGTTCATTGTTAAATAAAATACTGATATAATTTTATTTTCTCTGAAAAGCATAAAGATTTTAATTATAATGTTAAATAACATTATGAAAACATAGGAGTTATATTTTTTAATTAATACCCTAAAGTGCAGTTCATTCTTTAGCACATCACAGGGAAACTTTGCCATGTAGCATGTCACTTTCTGAGGGATAAAACATTCCTTGACATTACCACAACTATTCCATTCAGTGTTCTGAGAACACTTTTCCTCTGTTTCCTCTATAATTTTCCATACAAATTATAAAATATCCACCTATGTGAAACTGTATTTCACAAAACCATAAATAAACAGGGAGAGTGGTGGATGGCTTGATTAAGAGCCAAGGAGATGGTTAGATACACAAACCATCGGTACCAACAGCATCAAATGTATTGTGAGGTATGCGCTAGAGGCAAAACTTAAGCTGCCAGGCAGGCGACATGAAACAAAAATCCAAACAGTATCCTTGGGAGATATGCTATTTAAGTTACAGGGAACAGATGTATTCATAAAGGGCTTTTGTTTTGTTTTGTTTTTAATTATATAATTACATGTTTCAGAAACCCCAAGAATAATTATTGCCATTTCACATCTTTGACACTTGCTGTTTTTTCAGCAGCTGAAATTTACTTCTGTGCAGATTTTGATTCACAGTTATCCTTATATCAGCTCACCAATACACTAATCTACTGTTGACCAAGAACTAGATGTTTCCACTTTGAATCACTCTAGATGCAACTCTCTCTGCTCCACCAAACAATTTAACATTTTATGCTCTGATGTGTTTTATTTTTCAATTAACATTAGGGCTTGGGGTATAGCTGTAGTCAGGGTATAATAGTGAGAAAGATCAGAGCTTAGCTGCAAAACTGAGAAATGCTACAGACAGTTGTGTAATCTCACAGAAAGCTCTATAACACTTGGCTGTCCTCACATGCTATGACAAAGACACTGAGTCAACAGATATTGGCCCTCCCACTGGAGCAGCAATTATTTACCATGAATAAGTCTGGTGTGAAAGTCTCTCCCCACCAGTAATTATATGCCACGCTTTTATTGACATCTCATCCTCATCCTGGAAGCAGGATGGAGTGAGTCAGACTTCTTATGGCTTTTGAATAGCTAACGGGCCAGATTAGATATACACAGTACCATCAGTTATGGTTCAATCCATCCATGGATAATTTTGGGCTTTCCATGAAAGGGAAGAGCCAGGGCTCTGCAGCAGAAGTTGAGCTTTCATATAGACATGAAGGAAACTAAAGGTGGAGCTAACAGCAACTACAATAGTGATTCATAGTCCTAATATGGAAGGAGAAAAGAAGATTAAATTCTGCAGAAAAAAATTGATGGATCTTAGATCTATAAAATGAAGAAATATGTATATACAATTTGCAGATGGTTTGCTGTCATATACTTTAAGTAGTGTGGCTTGATGGTGTAAATTAGTTGTTAAAATCCGTGTCCTGAAAATGTCAGATTATATACACTATATACTCAGCAAATCTTGTCACTGTCTGCTTTTCCTCCATCTGATGCAAAGCCTTAAAAATATGTATACGGCGAAATGCACAGACATCTTTTAAAACCTACACAGAATTTTGCTACCAAACAAGGGTCATAGAGTCCAGAAGGAAAAATTTGGTGGGTTTTCTTAATCTGTTTTGATGTTTCTGTTTCTACCACGTTCATTCACAAAGAAAGGACTAACACAGTAATGTCTAAGGAGCAGCTTTAAGACACTTCGTTTGGTTCCTTTTACAAACAATATAGGAACACAAGACAATAAACTATCTCTAATAAATACTATTCTGAAGACATGTATCTCCCACATGAGTTGAAATGTGATTCTTTTCTATTTCTACTTTCTTGTGAACAGCAGGCAAGAAAAGGAACGACAAGCAACTGCTACTCTGAGCAGGAAAACTAACTTTTGTGAATTTACGTATTATGCTTGATTTATTCAGCTCCCTTATGTCTCCACAAACCATCTCTTTACAATTTCTCAATCTCCAGCCACCTCATTCCCGATCTCTTCTTTTCCCTAAACTCTCATCCCATTACACATGTACTAACAATTTCTTTTTAGCCCACAGAGTGCCATATGCTGTGTTTTATTTTGCAGCTTGACGTACATTGACTGGTTAGCTGTCTGTCCGCTGCTTCTTGATTCTTGGAGAAGCATTACCTCTAAATTAATGGCAAGCAAAATAAATAGTTTTGGAGTCTGCACATGTCTGAACCAATGTCATGCAGACCTTCACAGGACCCCATGCCTCACATCTATGCCTTCTTGTCAAATGTGGCTGAAATTGGCCAACACACATGGTGGACAGGTGGACAGAAAGAGATGAGGAACAAATAACAGTGATCAGGAAGCTAAGGAAAAGATTGCATAAGATACAGAGAATCAAGACAAAAATAAGAGTTCTTTTTCAGAAAACACACACATGTTTGCTGTCAGATTCTCCAGTAATGTAAATATACTCAGGAACATACTAAAATAGAATGAAAAGGGATGCACACCTTCTTATTTGTTCTCATGTATTCATTTTTTTTCATGATTCTCCACACTTCAAAATTGCTAAATGGAAAGTAACCTCCCTCCCGACCCCCCACCCCACTTCCATCTAAAGACTTCTTTCAGGTAAGCATTTGAATTTAAGCTCAAATACTTTCCACTGTGATACACACTTGAGTCACACAAGAAGGAGTCAAGTATATAGTGAAAGGTAAGTTCCTAAGTAAAATGCTTCATTCTCTAATTCAGGATGACACTGTCAGTGCTTCCCTGAGTTGCTGCTTTGGCCAGATAGTAGAAATATTGAAGCCTATTAAAAGAAAAAAAATCAGTCCTCAAATAAAAGTAAAGAGAAGTATTTGAAGTCTGCTGAAAATTTGCCAGACTACTATGGAGTTCAATGTTTATAAATTCGCATTGAGATGTGTTTTCAGAGAGAATTACAGAGATAATACATTTTTCTTCATGCTTATATTCTTGATAAGGTTTTTTAACTGAAGTTACAATCAAATCCAGTAGACTAGCTACCTTATGAAAGGCACTTGTTTTGTACATTTTCAGAACTATTGATTCTGACTGAATATTAGATACTAAATCAGTAAAAATGCCGCTTTAATGATTGCCAATTGAACAAGAGATCTGTTCAAAGTGGTTTGAATTTCTCGTCTTCAGACTGCCTGCTCATTCTATTTGATACTAGCACTGTATTTTTAAAATTTACAGCAGTTTTCTATCTACTAAAATTCTAGCAGCATTATATCGCTTGCTCCTGAACTGTGTCAGAATTAACACCCACTTGTGCTATTAAACTTTATGAATAGAAACATTATCTTGCTTTAAAGTCAGTGGAAATTAAATAATACACAAACAACATGTCATTTGAATACTGAAATAACATTTTCATATTTTCTTGTTGATGTGCAGAGCTAGAAGGACTGTGTTTTGGTATATTCAGGGAACACTGAGGAAAAGAACTAATTATCTTACTACTGCTGTGGCACTGACTGAGGACGACTGCAAAGTCTGGCAGGACAGAGAGGTGGAAACTTAATTTTTCCCAAATCTGAGGCACACAGATTTCCCCATTCTACACCAGGGTGGTAAGCAGCCAAACAATTGGGTGCAATGCAGCCTCACCAGAGTTGTGAGGCAAATCCACTACTCAGTTTTACCACTACATTCAGATCATATGACCATTAGTGCATAACCTGAACAAAGAAGCCAGAAACAGGCAGAAAATCTCACAGGCAGGCAGTATCAGATGTCTTTTCTTTTTTCATTTCCCATGCTTACCTCATCTGCCCAGAGATACTACAACAGAAGTAATTGCATAATTGTACTTCAAAAATAATTATTGAAAGAGCCGTACTGCAGGTAAACTAAGTCCGTAGCCATCCCTTACATCTGTTATCTATAATTGTAAGAAAGACTAATCTAAAGACCAATAAATGCTTTAAAAACAATAAGGTTCCAAAATACTCACATGAAGACAGTTTTATCGAACATTTTATAAATGGGAAAATTGTAAGACAGACAGACGTAGTAACAGACAGTATAAAGTACATGCAATCATTGTTGAACCCTAAAGTCACTCTAAAGTGACTTTTCTAAGTCAATAAATACTTAAATTTACTTGAACAGACTAGAGGCACAGTGGGAAGCAGGCTTCCTCCCCTCACAAAACATTAGCTGTATATCAATAGTTCAACATTAGCAATGGAAACAATTGCTTAATCTTACCTTGAAAACAGTTCACTTCTTAAAAGTTAATAATGAGAAAATGAGGATATTTGCTTTTGGAATGTCTACAACTTTTGAAAGTCTATATACTCAGCCTTCTAAGTAAAATTAGAAAAAAAAATAATAAAGAAATAGTAACAGAAAAAAAACCTGAAAATATCTTTCAGTGCTTTAGTAATTACTGGTCTACAGTGAAATAATGGAATTTATTCTATGTATTTAGCAGCTTCTAATTCAATCTATTCCAGTTTTCTCTGTTCTCCAAACACAGATTGCTGGGTGGTGTAAAAGGGAGTTAATTAGGTATAAATACCAAACAGCACCCAAATAAAAAGGATCATTATGAACATACAGTGAACAGCTGTGCCATTTGATAAACTGGTTTTGTTTCCAATAGTGCTTCTATCCAAACATTTTCTAGATTGGAGAAGGCTTTTCTCTTTACATAACTGTCTTCCATGAAAACCAGATCTGTTCCATGCATAAAGGGCTATGAAAGGCCAAAGAGAAAATGAGCTATATTTTTCTAAGGCAAGAATAAAATTTGTATTAGATTGCATTAATAATAATTTATTCACTAACAACAACAAAAGTAGTACTATAATTGAAAGAATTTGTGTAGGAAGTGATCATTAGATTGTGATAGGGACTAAAAATGTTGCCAGATGCCTTTTTACTTATTATTATCACAATTTTAAAAATATTACTTTATTTACTTCACTAAATTTAGAACTATTGAAAAATATTAGATCAAAGATTGAAGAGTGTAAGACTATCATAATTCTTCTGTTGAAATGTTGTAATCTTGAATTAGAAGAGACTGTATGTAAAAGCAAATCTTCAGAATTAAGTTTTTCAGGAATATCACATATCTGTCTATCCTCTATTTTCAAAAGTGATTCATCATATAGAATCTGGTGCCAGCTTGAAATTAATAAAATACAAACTGTCCCATGACTAAAAAGTGGAAGCTTAAATCAACTTTAATTTCCTATGCTCACTGATATCCTTTACTCCTAAAAGTTTCATCATGGATGTCTTACTAATGAGATCTAGCTTACACTACTGAAATTGCACCTCAAATCCAGATATTATATAAGAAATCACATAAACAGATTTCAAAATACACTGGAGTCATGGATCCAATTAACTGCCAGATGTTCGGAGTCATAATCACTCTGCTCATTTCAAATCCACCATCAGTATCAAAACTTATTAAAGATTAGTTTCAATCCGATTTGATAAACTGCTTGAAGACTGGCTTTTTGTGGCTTAGGAAAAAAACTATCTGGAATTCAAAGGAATATTGCAGATTGTGACACCAAATAGGGACCAGATTTTCAAGTCTTTCAGCTATGGCTGCTGGCCTGAACTATGAAACTGAGATATAGAAACCTCTCTGTTGTATAACCCAATTTCTATGACATTCAATCATAACATTTTCTGTCTTTCGTGCCAAATTGACTGTGTGCATCAGCATAGTGAATCTTGAATAAAGGGCTGTTAACTTAATTTAAAGTTATAATTTCAGCATGGAATATAATGATTTACCTGTATTATTCTGTTAATATGAACAATTTGTTCATACTCACAATGCAATCAACACGCATCCATTATTATTGATATGCTAGGCAATGCTTCTCTAATTTAAGGAAAAAAAGGCCCTGCAAGACTGTGGTAGAAAATTAAAAGAAAATTAAAAGTCATCATATTCACTTGGACTTCAGCTGCCATAACAGATCCTAAATTTGGGACTTATTCATATGGAAGCTTTTCTGTTTCTTTTGTACCAGACTGAGCATTTTCAAGTTACAGGAATTATTTTCAGACAAGGAAAGCTCTTGTTGCTGGATTTTTCTTAGCAAAATTTGGTATAAGACTTTTTAAAGTATCCTTCAGTTGTATAATTTCAAATGTGCAAAATATAGCCTCTTATACATTGTTATCTCCCTCTAGTATCTGCAGTAAACATGTGAACTGAATTTCAGTGTAATAGAGATCTCGTTTATTAGTAAAACGCATAAAGGAATTGTCATATGCCTGTTTTAAAAGATACTTTTAACAATTTTTTCATTGATAGAGCAATGACATTATCATTCCATTCGAATTCCCAAGACTTACCCACACAGCTCTCCCATGTGAGACTGAGTGAATTTACTCTTGAGAAAATACATGGTAAAGGTTAATATTGTCCATATGTGGGATTTTACTGTAATGCCCTTACAAAAACAAACTGTGGAGGTCAAACCAACCAACCAGGAACTGCAAAAACAATATCTCAATTTTCCCTTTCTAGCCATTTTCTTTCCTGCAATAAATTGCCATTCAGGTACTGGGGAAAAACAAACAAGGAAACAAACAAACAAAAAACCCACAGTTTTAATGAAGTATGTAAAACTTCAAAATGCCTAAACCTTAATACTGTAAAGGAAGACAACCTCAGTGCAGCAATCCAGAGGATACAATATTTTTAAGACGTTCTTTTGCCAGTAATACCCTTAAGAGTCTCATAATGAAGATGCTTTTTTTTACTTTTTTGTCCCACATTTTTCTAGTTATTACATTATATCTGTATGAACCATTACAATTTTAAGACTGGTTTGTAGCATTCATTTCCCTTTATTGACACTAACACTCTTCTAGAGGCTCCAACATGTAGAAAATATCCACGAAACCAAATAAGCTGTGACTACACTTATTACTGAAATAATTTCAGATACAGCTGCAAATGTTAGTTTTGGAGGTGTGCTATGAAGTCATCCCTTTCTTAGGTTGACTATTTGGTTTTTGAAACCTAGCAGAGGAAAAAAGAGATCTCTAATAAATGACCTTCCCTTTCAAATGATCTGCAAAGCCTGGACCTGAAAATATTCAGTACACAGTACGAGGTTCACCTTTTAATTCAGTAATTCATCATTACTCAATTTGCAGAATTGTAGACTTGAAACAGAATTCTAAAAATTTAGGAAATGCACTGCACAGGCCAGGTACACAGATTCTGTTACTGAGACTGTGCTAAATATGTGTACAGCAGATGAAACACAAGTGTATAGCTATTTTCAACATGGTATCTGCAAGCCAGAGGCAACAAGTTGTTGGCACTTGCAGAGTACGCATTGTTATCAACCTCTGAAGCAGTGAAACAAGAGTGTTCCTGATTTGACAGAAAGAAAAACTGTTTCAGCAGGAGGATAGTCAAGCACTAGATGAGATTGCAGAGCAATCTCCTTCCTGGCAGGTTTCAGGACGTGGCTTGGTAAAGCCCTAAGGAGCCTTGTCTGATCTCACAGCTGATGCTGCTTTCAGCAAAAGGCAGCTCTCTGACTTGAGATTCCTTCCTACCCAAATTATCCCAGGATTTTGTCAAATGTGATTAAGATAGGTATCCTGGAAAACAATGCACATATTAAATTTTTGGAGTCAGCAAATAAAAGTGATGTCTAAAGATGAAAGGAGAAATGGGAAAACCAGGACTGAAATACAGACAATGAAGTGTGTAAAAACTATTAGATGACACGAATCTAAATCTTTCACATTTCTGTATAAAACTCTGCATACATTTTATAAATCTGACATTTACAAAGTGATAAAAACTGGAGACAGTCTAAACTAAATTTATTCCTGGTAGGGGAATTTAAGACTTTATTTTTTGGTTTTGTTTTTTTTTGTTTTGTTTTGGTTTGGTTTTTTTTAGATCAGGTAGATCTACTATACAGGATTAGATTGTAAAAATGAATGAGTGAGTAAGTTCCTTTCTCTGACTGGAATGACATAATGCTAGCCACTTGTAATACCACTCAGCAGCTCTATGAAACACAATGAATCTAAAATTTCACATGATCAAAATTCCCCTACTGATGGCAACCTGTGTTCCTTTCTTTTGGGATTGCGACAAGAACAATTCAGGTGTGTCTCAAAAGCCATTTAAGAGAAAATTTTCAAGTCCTTTTGGAAATGTAAACTATATTTGAAATACAATCTCTTATGATAAAACAAAGAGAAAATATATGCTTTTATAGCCCTCCGAGTATGTGAGTAGTTTCTATTGCAAGTAGTTCCATTACCTCAATACATATTGATTATTAACAAATGAATAGTGCTGTGCAAACTTAGATCTTATATAGTTTAAGAACTGCATTTGGATAATAATAATGATATATGAAGTGGGATGAACTGATCCCATTAGAAAATAGCTGCCTATGTAATTAGCTGAGGTTTGAACATTTGGTGTATGTGTATTTTAGCACTCTGTAGAATCTAAATTATCTTTGTTTTAAATAATACACAGAGATTAGAACATTCCTTGTTTATCTGCGGATCAGAGAGATATCTAGTACATGAGTTCCTGTGAAGTAAATGTGAGGATTTGCACTACTTCTTTCTTCCTTACCAACCTAATGCAAGAAAATACCAAACATAATTCAGCACACTGGGAAGAATCAGTGCAAGATTTGGAAGACTCAGCAGAAATAAGTTTGTCTACATAGCACTGACATCCTTATAGGTTTCTAGGATTATTGTTTAAGAAAATGCTGGTGTCCTGTACCTCTGTGAAATATAACTTTCCTTTACTACTGACACCATTTCCAATTCAATTTACACCGTACAAACTCTGTGCACAATGTGTGACATATATCTAACTTTTTAAAGAACCAAAGTTTCTTTTGGGGAATTATAAGATTTGTTCAAACTTTTACTCCTTCCAGATCTTTTGTTTCTGTTTTTGTTTTTTTTTAATATTACTGCTACTTTTACTAAAATAATTCTTCTTTGGCATTTTAATAAAAGCCTTAAACCTAGTACTTGAGTAGTTTTGTGTTCCATGCAGAATATCCTGCAATTCTTTAAAAGAATCTTAGAGTTTAAGAGAGTGATGGTATATGTGTCAATGGTTGATAATATAAAGCTTCTAAGAAAAATTGGAAACCCACAGAACAAAAATAAGAGCACACTCAAGTGAAATGAAAAAGCAATAAATTAAAACCTTTTTACAAGTCATTCTTTTCATATTTAATTTCTTATTCAGTAAATCAGCAATCCATGGATTTTCACCTGTAAAATACTGCTGCAGGAAATTGCTCAATATGAATTATAAAGAGAACAGTTTAGCTAATTAAAAGTTTGACTAAGTAACAACTTACTTAGATGACTAAATCCCAATTTCAAAATAATTTATCCACTTAGCCTGTCTCATGAAAATTTAATGGAGAAAGACTCATGTAGACTTTAAATAACTTTTGCAGATATAGTTTTGCTGGTACTAAATGTATTTTACCAAAAGTAATTTGATTTTTAAAATAAACAACACTGTATTCAAAGGCTTTTTAAGATTATGTCACCAAATTCTGAACTGTTCCATGCCTATCATCAAAGACAGTATGTGGCAAGAGACAGCCTAATGACAGCTTCCAATTAATATTGATGTATTCACAATTTTGTTAAATAGCAGCAGTACAGTCCTCCATTCCTTGAATTACTTATATCTTATAAAGTCTGAAGAACAGGTTTTTTCCATTACAAAGAGTCACTTTTATTAATGCAATGGTTATATAAAGCTTATTTATTAGAAAAATGAAAAAATGTAAACAACTCTGCATTCAGATTTAAATGTACAGTATGATAAAGATTAAATATTTTATTCCACCTCTTCCCCTCTGGCAGAATTTTATATCTGTGTTAGCTTCACTGTGGACAGATTTTTGTTTTTTATTTGGTAAATTCTGTTAACTCTGGGACTTCCACTTGCATCTTGTAAGGAGTCAGTTCTGGTGCAACACAAATGCTCAGGACTGTATGAGCCCTGCATTAGCCCTCTTCCCTCTTGCTGTCCCAGTATCAGGCTCATCAGCTTTTAATAAGTTTTTCACTGGTCTCCCTATCTGTTTCTATCCAAAGTGAGAATATGTATCAGTTCATTTTTATGTGCAGTACACAACACTCTCAAATTTTTGTGAAAAGAAACATAATTAGCTTACTTCCATTTATTTAACTGGGAACTGCAAAACAGTGTTTGGAGCCAGCATTTCCTTCTGGAAGATATCCACTGCTTAGAATGAAATGCTGTGCAAGCTTTCTCCAGCTGTTCTTCACACTTCCTGAAAGCTTCACTGTTCTATTTCTCACTCAAAGTATTTCTTAGTTTGTTATTCTTCTGGCAATGTGTGATGTTTCAGTTGGACTGCAGAATTATTGTCAAATACAACATGTCCCAAACAGAAAGGCTCACTATTTCAGACTTACTATGTAGCAGGAATGGGGGCAAAGAGATCAAATATTCTAAATTTTGTATTGAAAACTGTGTTTAAATTTGTAAAATGCGCCTAATGTTGAAATACAAAGGAGCAAATATCCATAAAATTTCCATGGAAATTTTAAGGTTTGTTTCTACTTCTTTTTTTCTTACAAAGGCAAAACAAGTATAAAGAAAACACTTCAGCATAGGAAATCTTTCAAAGCAGGAAACACTTCTCATTTTGCTAGTCAACCTTGAAAACATGAAGAGTTCAATCACACTCAAACAAAATAGGAAAAACAATCACAGTAGATCTGCATTAACATCAAAGGATACAAGATAAAATAAAATCCCCCTCACAGTCTCTCTTAAAACAGTAACTCACTTCACCCTTTATGATGTCCTCTATGCCAAGGCCAGAAATACATTATAACTCATATTCCACCCCTTAATTATCTTCTGATCATTTAAAAGCTTACTAATCTCATTGTTTGCTAGGAAACTCAAACATCTACAACAGCTGGGTCTTTGCTTAAAACTCATTTGATTTTCTTTGACCTAAGCTTAAGCTAATGAAGGTCTGCAAGGAACCAGCAAAACAAGTTTCTGTGTATACTGGCATAAACTGAAACAAGCTCTCTTTGTTTCAGGAATGTCCTAGATATAACAAAAGCATTTGTGCTACAATTGCATTACATAAGAAAATACATAATATGTCAGCCATATCTAACCAGTCAATCTTTAACAGATGAAAGACATTGGCACAAAAGCTGAATTCTGCCACAGTTTTGTCTTTTAAGACATTCTGAAACTAGAGGCAAGCATAGTACAAAGCCCCTGTCATCTCAGTGCCTATAGATTACCATTGAGAAGAAAAGCAATCCACACTCTGTTTTCACAGAATGTTAGTTTCCCACTATATTCACTGATATTAATAGAACTATAACATGCATATTAAAATATATGATTACAAATAAGGCATATTCTTCTCTGCCAAATTAGGCTCCAAACTTAGAAGAAAAGAAAGACAGAATAACTGAAAAACCAAATGTGCTAAAGTGATGATTAATTGCTATTACTTGTACAAAGTTATTTATTTAAATGTATTTATTTAAAATATTTAATCAGGAAATTACCATCAAGATTAAAAGAATTACACTTAGCCTACAGGAACAACATGCTAACATTTCCAGTATCTAAAGGCTAATAATTTACATTAGGGATAAAACTAAGCACAGTGGATATTAGCGAGCAAGGAGCAACACGGATGTCACTGAAAATGAAGACTTTATTATGGAATAATAAATAAACATGCCTGATATGTGAAGAAAATAAGACAAAGAGTATAATTCATGTGGGGGAGCAGTGGCATGATCAAAAAACATCTCCAAAGCAATAGTAAATACATGAAGATACAATGCAAAGCATTCTGGCAAGTGCCAAGTGGCACTGATGAGGAAAGTGACACAGAATGCAGTATTTTAACCAGGCACCTTGAAATCAATTGAAGCTTCTATCTTGGAAAGGATCATTTCATCAATGAGGCCTTTTTCTTTATGGCATGTTTATGCCCCCTCTGTAACACCCTACTGGCTAATCTCAGCATGCAAAGAAACACCACAAGCCATTGGAAAGCCAATAGAAAGGTTGGCAAGAGCTGGCAAGCCATCCCGTAAGGTAGATAATGTTCAGCCCCAGTGCTCAGAGGATTAAAGGCATGAGTTTCTGGTTCCTTTTCTGCAGTCTGGAGAAAGACATGATATTCATACTGGTTAAGATGTAAATACAGCATGATTGTTACATTCCTGAATAAGACGGCTTTTTGTTGTAATGGTTTGGTTGATTATCAGTTTTGGGTAGATGAGAAAAAATTTAGTATAGGTTTTCTTATATCAAGAGAAACAAAAAATCAATATCCTTTTGCTAAGGATTATTTCTTTGCAGACAAGTCTTGCTTTCAATTGTCTGTACCTGACCTTACAGACATACCCTGTATTACCCAGGAATTCTCTTCTAAGCTTTTTCAGATATTGTTCAAGAACACTGTCACTGCTTACTCTGTAAATGACATTCTTCCCTTCCAAGTCACTATCAGGCCATTAAGAATGTGTATGTAAAGGACATACTGTGCTATTAGACAAAACATGTTATAAATAAAAACGTGGATAGGTCCTCATCAATATCCCAATATTCATCTTGGTTTTTTTAGCTGATATCCTGCTGAACAGTAACATTCTGCAATTTCAGATGTATAGAATAGACTATGTCCTCTGAAAGTGTAAATGAGTGTACTGTCATTGAATGCTAGTTTACATCATCTGGAATACCATTCAGTGATAATTCCTTCACATTAATATGAAAGCAGTTTCTATGGGCAACACATGTTGGGAAATAAATATATAAACATATTTTTTTCAGAAATTTACAAAATATCAGCTTTGATTCAGGAAATGTCTGAATAACTGATTCCTGGATGCTTGGAGAGTATTTACAGGGAGCCCCACTAGCTGTGGCCCCTCCCATTGTTCCCAATGTATTCACTACTGTCCACTATAGATTTGGACACATATAAATAAAGCATGAAACTGTTTCTTTTGATTTGGCTACAGTCTCTGAGAACTGCAAGTATATCAAAAACGAGGAAAATTCACAGCTCTCACTTAAATCAGTAGGAGGTTTACAATGCCTTGGAAACAAAGGATCAGCTTCCCTCTACTCCACAGGTTTTGCAAAACATACAATCCCACTAGAATATTCCCTATAAATACTTTCATTTTCGTACAAGACAATAAATGTTTCTGATCAAAATATGTTATGACGCCAGTCTCTAAGGTTTGCACTTTACTTTTCAATTAACAGAGTTTTCTGAAGGGTTTACAATCACAGTTTACAAACTAACTAATTTTTCCACTGGATGTCACATACTTCATACATAGCAATAGTAAGAGTCACAAAGTACTTTTCTGCTTTCATTGTTGGCATACATAGACTAAACCATTTTCACATAGAATTCACAGAACAAGAAAGGTGGAAACCTAGACTCTTCCTCTATCGCTTTTCCCTAAAAAATAAATTCAAGATAAGGTAATAAATTTTACGTTTCTCTCTGTTGAGAAGATCTCTTTTCATGAAAGTTAAACTATGTAACTGCTCTTTGGCACAGTTTTTCATAAACTAAATAATGACCCAACTGATTTCACCACTACCACCCTAGGGCATGATGAACACACAACACTTTTTTAGCACAGCAGGCAAATCCTAAGTTAAACATAGATATAAATTATTAAGTAGCACTTGTATAGCATATCATATTCTGAAAGTAGTTCTAAATCATATAAACTACTTATTTTAACAGTATTTTTTTTCCTGCCAATTATGTTTCTCTTGTCTGTGTTCAGGTAATTGTAACACAATACTCTATTTGGATAGCTTAAAAATTCCATATTTCATCTCGTGCAACAGGTAGCACCAATTATGAAAAGAATGGCTTTGGCATCTGTGTTTAGCTCATCTCTAAGCATAAAACTTAATTATCCTGTATGGGGATACTTGATATTTATTAATAAAAGCAATATAATTTATATACATCATTATGGACATGTTTCAGTCTAGCTTTCACAAACTTTTACGTATTTCAATCTCATAAATTCTACTTTATCTTACAATGACACCCAGAAGAATTGAGAGAGTTGTAAGAAACAGAGTAGGGAGCTCATAAGAACAAATTGGATTTCTAATTTAAAACTGGAATCAAAACCATTATTCAGGGCTGTATTATTTTACTCTTTTGGAGAAGGGCAAAACCTTTCAGCTTCTAAGTTATATATAGTTTTCTATTTCCCCTCCCTACTGACAAATACATTAGTTGAGGCAATTTCTCTCCATTAAAGGTTTTGAACTTGACACTGTAATGTAGCCACTGTTCACATTACCCTTTAGGGGAGCATTTTTTAATTCAAGGTAACAGAAGGATTTGCATTTGTCACTTCAGGTGAACATAGTTCTTCTTCCTCCCTTCACATGTCCCATGTAACTCCATCTTTTTCCAGTTCAGTCAAGAGAAAAAAAAATATGGATTTTTTTCTATTAGTAAACTAAATCATCAACTTGTGCAAAATTTTTACAAGAGCTTGGTAGGTTGAAATAAAAACTAAACAGAAGAAATTTATTTTGAGGTCTGATTAAGGAAGCATCAAATTATATCAGCTGTAATGACAGACTAGGGACCATTGAAATGTGTCCAGAGCATGAAACAAACATGGACAGGACACTAGCCAATACAATTCTAGGAAAGCTGCTGCATCTGCAAAAGCCAGACCCATAATACACTATATAATCCACAGGGAGCTTGAAAAGCATTACCCTAAGAATGATTTATTTTATTTTTTTTAAAAAAAAAAAGGTTTTAAAATAAAAATATAAAGAAGATAGAATTAATGTAATATAGATATCCTAAAAATACATATATTCTTCATGTAAGTATTAACACCAGAACTGATATTTTCCATCATGGCTTTTCGCATGTCTGTCCCAACCGCAGGCAACTGACCCAGTTGTTCACTTCTAAAAAAATTCTTATTAAGATTTGACTATAAAAGCATGACTTGGCCTCTAAAGGTTAGCTGCTAAAACCTTCTTTCTTTGAATTTGTTTTCTCTCAATTCTGACTCGGAGAAATAATCTCCTTTTGTTTGTTATCAGCCACAGAAAGCCAAGTTTAGCTAGTAGCAGCTGGAGAGAGGTAGCTGACCTGGTACTTCTTGCTGGGAGGAAATAGTGGATTGACCATGCTGAAAAATGTTGTGGTTTTTCTCTAGATACTTTTCAAGGTTTTTTTAAAAACAAACAAACAAAACCAAGACATATGATACTCTCACTAAAACTCTATGCCACAGAATAGAAACAAAACAATTATTTTATTGATAATTAATTCCAATTAATTCCAGTGATTAGATACTTGGAATTGAGCATTTTCCTACAGAAATCTGGTGCTAATAGAGACTTCAAAAAGAAGTATCAGCTTAGGTCAATGAAATACATATAATGATTGCACTGTAAAACTACATATAGAAAACTGTACTTGTTCTACGATAGCTAGTTTAGCAATCAGGCTGCTAATCTAGAATTTGAGATAATTTGAATACTGCATAGATTTCATTTCCTTGCTCAGCAACTAACTTAGGTTCAGATGCTGAGCATATATGGGTAACTAATAATGACTTCAATACAAATTTGCCATTGACGATCTAGATCTTTATATTTTTGACTCACATTCTCTGTGAAGTAGTGATAACATCTTTTTCTTGCTTCCTATATATCATATAATTATGCATAATAATATGCATTAATTAATGCATTTATGATTATAAATAACTCCATCCTTGGAAACAGAGGCCATAGAAGTACCTAGGATCAGCAGTTTCTCACTATAGACCATAGAATAGCTACGTGGAATACAATTTCTTGATGACAACTCAGATGTACGTTGTCCCAAAAGAACTGACTAAACGTTTTCCAGTTCCTCCATAAAGGAGATATCCAAAGATGAGATCAGAGATTCTCTCCAGTTTCTTTCAAAAGGGAGCATAAGTTAAGGAAATGAATAATGCTTTTGTGTATCCATCTGAAACACTAACCCTAAATACACACTGTCCACAAAGCTGGTTCCTATTTCCTTCTCTGCCAGAAGAATTTTATTCCACTTGACATAGGGGTGTATATTGAATAACAATATCAAGTTTGAACTTCACCTTTGCATTAAATTATTTTTTTGAGATTTTTGTTGAAATAAATCACTGGATAAATGCACCACGTAGTACAATAAGCAAGATTATGGTTTTTGTCTCTCATACAAAATTGATTACAGTGTTATTTGTAAGAAATAATAAAGAAAACAAGTTTTGCATACCCTAAAATTACATGTGTGGGAGTGCAATTATTATATAAGATATCAAACATATCCCACACTGCACTGTTTTTTACCAGTGCTATTGTGAGACTAGTAAGAACAGGTATAATGGGAATTGTAGAATTCAAAAAAAATGCAAATACACTACAGTAATTTCATCTACATGCCAGAAAGAAAACACAATGTTTAAAACACTTGAAGCTTTTCTGGTATGTACAATAAATTGGCATGCGAACAAGAAAATATCTTAGAAAAAAGTTGCATACTCAATTATTACAGGAACATTTTGTAATTTCATTTCAAGTTTAAATGTAAGATATGAAATGTACACTGGTTTATTGGATGACTGCTTTCAATACCATATCTCCTTTTTCCTTTCCTAGCCCTCTTAGTTATTTCATAACAATATTAATAGTTGGGAAAACATTTCAGTGCAAAAAAAAATAAAATATCTGATATCAGAACTTTAAGCAAAATTAATGCTTCTTTTATAAAATGTCAAAAGACAAAATTACATTCTGATATCATAGATGAAAAAGCAGCAGTCATTTCTCATAAAACATAGCAATGAGCATCTACAATGAGCATTTAATTATTAATTTATTAAAAATTCAGAAACCAACAACAAATTGTTGAATCTTAAGTGGAATTAGTTACCAAAGTCTCAATTAATTTTAAAATTCATAGTAGCCTTCCAGTACCTGAAAGGGGCTACAGGAAAGCTGGAGAAGGACTTTTTACAAGGGCATGGAGTGATAGGACACAAGGGGAAATGGGTTCAAACTAAAGGAAGATAGATTTAGGCTGGATATTAGAAAGTTCTTTATTGTGAGGGTGGTGAGACACTGACCCAGGTTTCTCAGAGAAGCTGTAGCTTCCCTTCCCTGGCAGTGTTCAAGGCCAGGTTGGATGGGGATTGGAGCAACCTGGTCTGGCGGAAGGTGTTCCTGACCATGGCAGGGGGGATGGAACTAGATGATCTTTAAGGTCCCTTGGAACACAAACCATTCTGTGATTCTATTCAGGACATTACATCACAAATTTTCAGTGTGATGCTACTCTTTGGAATGGAGTCCTGAACACTGACTGAAATGTGTGCTTCCCCTTCCCAGGGCACAAACCACATCTCACAGTAGGATTAGAAACACCTCACAGGATGGCACTGTCTAGACCTACCCACTGGATCAGCTCTGAGGACAACATAAGTCTCAGATTCTGCCCCTGGGCATCTTATGACTGCAGAAATCTACTCAACATCCTCTTTAAAGACAGAGTATGGCTTTGGAGAAACAAGCTAATAGGAGACATATACAAGAAAAGATAAGGGAAAATGTTCATAGTAGCAGTGTAGTTATGGAGGTTAGAGACAGTTTTAAAGACTCAAAGGTCTAATTTTGAGCTCTGCCCTACTGAAAAAGATCCAAATCTTTACTTCCCACCTCCCAAGAGAGCCCGCTCTCTTCCTCTCACTGACATAGGGCAAATGTAAGATACATTCAGACAAAAAAACAACAGCAGGGGAATTTAAACTTTGTACCATATGAACCCTATATTTAATTCTTTGCTACGAAGACTCGGATCTCTGAAATCCCAAGGTATACTCTAAACACCATATTCTCATTCTCCTCTGTTGGGAATTTCAACTACAAAGTATATAGAATTCGGTGGGAGTCTTAAGCCAGGAAGACTGGGTTGTATTCTTATACACTGGACAGCATCAGAAGTAAGAAATTAAGGGGATTTTCGACTGCTGTGCGTCAATGTAATTCACTTTACTCAATGAAGTGATAAATGTTAAACACCAATAGAGGAAATCACTTTTTTTTCTTAATAATATAAATATAATGTGAAAGTTACAGGCAGCTTGTTCTTCTGAAATAAGACTTTCACCCTCAAGAAGAGCAAGACAGGAGAGTTTCAGTAGGATATTACTGATTACACCTTTCATAAAAAGGCACTTCTAGCAGAAAACAATTCACTGTCCTTTACACAAAAATAGAGGCATGCGTAGCCACTGGAAATGGCCAAAGGTCTGACAGATCCTCAATTCTAAGAGACACCCATGTTCTTATGGGATAACTGTGATCTTTCAGTATGGAGCATTCCTTCAGTCTTGGTCCTGAATCTCTTTCAGTTTAATTTATCCCATTGTGAAAATAAAATGTTTGTATCAATAGCAATAAGCCACAAGTCTTGTTAATGATGACAGACAAAAAAGGCATCAAGCCATAAATACTGAAAGCAGCAAAACATTTTAAGACCAACAAGGAAAACAAAACAACCCAGAAGGACAGGTTTTTCCCATAATTGACCAAGAATCTGAAGGCAACACACAGTAGTGCAATGCTCTGGATGGTTGGTGTTACTGCTTTTGAGCTTTTGAGCCGAGAGTTTTAAGAGAACAGTTTATTTTTTTCAGCACACTGCAGTGAGGTTTTTTTTCCCATTTGTCTCATTAACTTTTCAAGGTCTTCTTTGATTTTTTTGCAGGTAGAATGAAGTCCTTGTGTTGAGTTCAGATAGAATCTGATAAAAGAATGCCAATGAAAAAAAAAAAACAGTGGCCCTTAAAGGTACTATCCCTTATACAACAGCATGCATGTAATTGCACAAGATATTAAAGAGCTGTTTTCAGCAAGCTGTCCTACAAACTGCAGCCATTACTTGCAGATTTCACAGTCTGTATTTGCAATACATCTGACCACAGAACACAAAAAGCTAAAATCTGTGCTACCTTATTTTAAGCAAATTCTATAAAGTGAAATATTACCATTAAACACTAACAGATGACTCTATGAGTCAATCACAAAAGAAACACTTCCATTAACAAATAATTTATAAAGATTTCTGGGAAACACAAAGATCATTTCAAAGTGGTAAACTTCACTAGTGTTATATTCTTTAGCTAATTGCTTTTGTTTCGTTTCAGATTGTTTTGATATTTCAATTTCAATTAGTATCCTCAGCAAGGTGTGAACTCAGCCAGCCTTGTTATTCCGTTTCTCTGCTCCAACAAGAACACATCTACATTTTTATCTTGACAATGTTACTCAGATAATTACTGGATAATATAACCGAAAGGCTGCTGACAAAAGTGATATTCTGTGCCCCAAGCAGAAACTACACACATTGACACCTTGAAGTGGTGCAAGTCCATTGAAATTGATGGAGTTAGACCTATTTATACCAACTGAGAATCTCTATTCCTGTAAAGCATAGCAAAATTTTCTCTCTGGGCTTTACCTTTATTGATAACTCAAAGCTATATGTAAAATCTATAATATAAAAGAAGCGTTCCCTAGGACTTTTTCCTTGAAAAGACACTGTTGTTCCAAATAGTAGATCCTTCTGCTCAAAGACTCTTCTCCTTCTGCACATTCAAGTTAAAGCCAACAAACCACACTTAGCACGATCAATCTCAGAAAATAAATTTAGCATATCTGTGCATTAACAGTATGGATCAATAGAAGAAGTATATCATAAATCCAAGAAGAAAATAGAAATAAAGCTTAAATACCATTAAAACCCATTATGCCGTTCATTTACAAGCCATTTATCAGAAACAGTGGATGTTATAACCCACGTGTGAAACTCTATATGGAAAATTCTACAACATTGTGTACACAACTTTAGAAAAGTAAAGAAAAAAAACATAAATTAAATTTAATCTCCAACTAGAATTTAAACAGGCTTCATAATAATTTCCTAAATTATTATCCAGCACAGGCAGTAATATCCCTCCCCTTAAGAAAAGAGAAACAGAGTTTTTGTTATGGTCTGGAGACACCAGCTAAAGAAAATAACACTGTCAACATAATTTTTAATCACTTTGTCATCAGACTTTGGTAAAAGAACCCCATTTCTGAAATCACTAACACCTATTTGCCTCTTCTCCAATACAGGTACAGCTAAGTTTTTCTTGAGAGAGAACTGAAAGGGCTGCAGCTTTACTGCTCCATATTTCTAAGCAAATTCCATTAGTTTGGAGATGCAGAAAGATTATTAACAACCACTGAATTCTCATATATAAAAGCATGGCATCTGTGAGAAAAAACATTTAACCTTTATATGCAATGAAAAGTCCTTAGTGGTAACAGGTAACTCTGACTTTGATCAGAAAACTCAAAACTCTGTGCTGACAAGATCAATTTTGAGATGTAATAGTGATGATAAGAGACCATAGCCCATGGTTATAAGATATGTTAAAACGCAATCTAACACAAGCCTTGCAGCAATTCAGCAGCAACAATTTTCTACTGGCCTTCCAGTTTTACCACATCAAATCCATTCAGCCTCCAGATGAACAAGTGTTCCTTCAAGCTTACTTTATAAATAGATTAAAGTACAGTCACTGTATTTTAATGATTTCTCCTAAAGAAGCATTGTTTGATACACTAATTTGTATTATAATACCTACTGTCAGATGGTGTTGCTCTCAGATATTGAGTAGTGACTTCTGAAACATCCATTCAAGTGTAACACCTCAAATAAGTAAACAATCTGTTCTTTCACATCCAGACATATTATCATGTAAACAAGAGAAAGATACTTTCACCAAAATCATTTGCAATTCACATACAGAACACATGAGAACAAACTTGTACTCGTACAAGACCTGGCTGAGGCCAAGGCAAGAGAGAATGTGTTCCTCCAGTCAAACTTCACTTCTTAATTTATTTAGAAACCTTTGGCCTGGAAGTTTAGAAGGAGATGGAATAATGTTGCTTCTGATAACATTCTTCCTGCAACCTATGTCTGCTGCTAAGTAATTACAGTGGCCTTGACAAATGTGAGTTAAGCAGTGTTACCATGCCAAGAACATATGTCCTTCTCTTTTCAAATATTCTGATACCAGACACATAGAGAATTGGAGTATATTTTCCACCAGTCAAACTACTGTAAGATGTCTTTTGACCTCAAAATTATGCTAAATGCTATGGATTTCACTTCATATAATCAAGTATAAACATTAATAATAAATGTATTTCCACTCCTCAGACATTTTTTTCAGAGGCAGAATAGCATGAAGTGGCAAATTATGTGACCAACATTGCTGATATTCAGTAATAAACATTCAACGTTTAATGATATTCCAATGGGAAAAAAGGTCATTCATTTTTCTGGTCTAAACATATCAATAATAAACAAGCGGCATACCAGTAGTTTATATTCAGATGATCTTTATCCAGATGAAAAATAAGCAAAAAATGAAAACCACATGTGAAGTTTACAACAGTTGCTTTAAATTTCTGGATTAAATCTTGCCAGTATAGCCTTGTAGCCCAGTGAATATTGTACTGCCATTCCTTGTGACAATCTACTAGCTCTGTTCAGCTAACAACTCAGGTCTTGGGACGTGACAGGCTTTTTCTGGGCTTGTCTGGGCCTGCAAGGAGACTTCTTTTAGCATGATTATTTATGAAAAATCAAATACGAAAAACATTACTTTTACCTAGTTTGTTATAGCTTTTGCTTAGCTTTATATTATTACATGGTTTACTTATTGTCACATATATTTCTGGAACAAGTATCTAACTACATGAACAGTTACTCTGTGCAGATTAAACTGTCTACGATTCTAGAACAAAATGCCACAAACAGGAGACCAGGCTTGAGATGACAGCAGTAGCCTTAAAAGTACAATAACAGGATGATTCCAGAGATCAGTTAATGGTCGTCAAAAATTCAACTGGACAAGCTTAGTTTTAGGAATAAGAAACAGGAAAAAATCAAGTGTCCAATATATGTCCAACATATTATATGTAGTAAAGGTCCCTTGGAACACAAATTCCCCGAAATATCAAGACATAATATCAACCCCGAAATATCAAGACACAGAGCATATTAATAAGTACATTAAAATGCTTCTGTGCAGAATCTACAATAACAAGGAATAAAGCATCAAGAACAAGTTCTTCCAGCAAAGGTCACAGGATGCTTGTGATTTTCTATATGCTGTGCCCTCTCCATAAGTGAAGCCGTTGACCTTAGGACCTAGATGTAAAGTGGTAGATACTGGAATGTTTATATATTTTAACTGTATATAATTTAAACTATTTGTATCATCATAACCCAACTAACTACATTTTTAGAGTGTTAAGACTTCAATTAGGGTAATAATTCACATAAATTGTGTTTCCTTTTTCCCATTACAAGATTCTGGATGTGAAATTGATGGAAAATTCATGTAACCTATTCCATAACTTGGAAGCAAGAAACAGATAACACCAGCAAAGGTTATTGGTTATTTAAAAAACATCATGAGATAGGCAGAAAATTCAAACACAGTTTAAACGGTATGCAGTATAATGCAGGCCTAATCCTCATTTCTACTTCTTTTCTGTTTTGGTATTTTTTATAAAATATTAACACTGTAGAATTAATTACTTTAGAATTACCATAGAATAACCTGCATGAGCTGTTGTTTTGGAAAAACATAACTTCCTGCAGCTGCATTAGCAGTGCTCTAACCAGCATTACCAATAGTAAAAAGATACAGGAGACACCTGCAAAGAGTGTTCCTACAGACTAAAAATGGATCATTCTGGATTAGGTATTCACCTATACATGTAAATAAATCAATCTCATTTTCAGGCAGGCTTTAAGGGAAATGAAATTAACATAATGTGAAAATAATTCATTTATTCGCAAGAAGACACAATTATCATACAATCAGCATTCAAGAATCCAAATAAATCACTATCTTCCTATTTATATTTAAACAAAGAAGTCCCCCTGCCAATGATAGAAGATTCAAAATACAATTAATTTATTATGGAACAAAAGATATAATTCTGACTATTTGAAAATCAGGTACAAGGAAAGCAACAGAACTAATGACAACTCTAATGCATGCTTTGTTTGCTTTAGATAGAATTTGCATTATATAAACCAAACAAAACTAAATGTCAGGTTGTTCTACACACCTTGGACCCACAGGAAGCCTGCTTTCATATAGATTGCTGTCTTGTGATAAGATTTTTTTGATCTCTAACAAATTCTAAATAAAGCTTTTCTGCATTGTTGAAGCAGAGTAGTACAGGAGCTGGAGCACTGCTGGTTCATAGCAGCCCTCTCCCATTTAGATTCTCTGGTGCTACAGAAACCTAACCGCTACTACAGACTTTCTGCAACCACCATGACTTATCTATAGTTTTGTTTTTAACTGCTTTTCAAGAAAGTATAAATCTCTCTCTCCCCTACAGCAGGGATGCAGTTTCATTGGTGTTTTATACTGAAATAACTGTAGGATAGACTCACAAACATCTACAACAATGCAGCTAACTTCAGCACAGGGAAGCACTGAGAAGCATTGGCTTTGTTCTCATCCTGTAGCAATGTTACAAAAGATAATATTTGAAAGAGAAGGAACTGGGGAAGAAGAGGGAGTCTGAAGATTTAATACAACAGTTTCATTGTGAAGTACAGTGGCATATAAACTGATAGGGTAATCCTGAAACCAGTCTAAAGAAGTAATCACAGCTCAATCTCCAATGGTCTGTTTTTAAAGTGGTAATAATATTCTCTGGGAATGAATACACTAGACAAATATTTCCACAGTGAATGTCAGAATGTTTAGTCATATATTCTCACCAATAAGCTTGTGTTTGTTAATGTAGAAAACATTCAAATATATTCCCATATATCATAGCTGATACACTACAGTGAGAAGTACATATTCCTAGGAATCTCCCAGTATTATTCCATTTCAATAAAAGACTACATCAAGATATGTTCCATAAAACTGGAGTTCTCAGAGGAATAAGGACATAAACTAAGAAAGTTCAGTTTAGGACAAAGACATTTCACATATTTCCTTAAAGGCCCCGGGAGAGTTTGAAAAACCCAGTTCATGCCTGACATATTTTCATGATGAGTTTGATTCAAAGTGTTCATGTTTCCATAATGTAAAATATCTCCAGTTTCCATAATGTAAAATAACAGTTAGATTTAATGACAGAGTCTATTATGAGTTCAGTTTTGCTAGATAATACTGAAGAAGTGGTCTACAGGATAAAAACCTTTGCAATTTCATCATATGACTGGGGTAAGTAAAAGAAAAGGTAAGCTTCAGGCTTCAATAAAAAATTGAATGGCTTTTCTGAGGCAAACAAAAAAGAATTTAACAAAAGATGAAAAATTATTAATATAGTTTCTAAAAAAACCCAAAAGACTAAGATAACAAAAATATCAATAAAAGGCAAAAATACATATAAAAAGCAGTTACTTCAGTATCACCGTGCACTGTCCTGAGAAGTACCTATCAACTTAGCTTCCAGTAATACCCATCATCATCATCAAGTTAAAAAACTTGCACATGTATTTGCAGGACAGAGGCCTAAGGAAGCACATCTAGTAGTCAAACAGGAGTTATTCTCTTTCTAGTTTTTAAATTGAAATCCTAATGTTTATTTTTAGTAAGCATTATAATTTCTGTATGACTGTATAGCAATGGGAGCTTAAAATATTTGTTGCTAAAACAGAAAAGAAATTATGATAATTTCTGTAGTTTGTCATAGTGTTCTCTATAAAATAATTAGCATTTTTTGTCATTAAGAGTCTGATGTTTCCCATAGTAGCTTTCATGACACCTATGTATTTCTCTGGGACATGTGTTTTGAATATTATTAAAATATTTATTAATCAATCTGAAATGCTGAACTAATTCCAGTTAGTGCAAGATAGATTAAAAAAGCATTTTGCAGGCAACTGAGAGACAACTCTGGGCATGCATATTTTTCAGCCAGCTGAGTCTGACACCAGGGTATTTCATTTGATTCTCCTGAGAGAAAAAGACTCAGCTGTGCTTTTCATAGAGCACTTTCTGCCAGATGATCCAAAAGAGTGGCTATTCCAGAGAGAATGAATGCTTGCCTTTTCCTTGACTATGAAGTGTCAGTTATACCATGACCATTCCAGCACAAGGTGTATCTTGTTATTGCCACTTATTCATTATTAAGAAATAATTGTATCAATAGCTTGAAAGCAGTTCTTTGAGAGTCAGAAAATTCCTGTAATTTTGTTTGGTTTTTTCTCTCCTTTTCTCTAGTCTAAACGGTAATTGGAAACTTGCATGAGAAAGATGAATATATTTCAACTGGTTTCACCATCACACCACTGCTGAACAAGGCAGACTCCATCCTTCCTCCATCTCCCTATTAAAAAAAATGTAAAACCACCAGACACAAATAATATAGGTTCCTTATTAATCATGACAATATCCATCTGAATTTGCAGCCTTCTTTTGGTGTCCTAAAAACAGATGAGATTGATGAGGCCATTATTTTCAAAAGTTGAACTTATTTGAAATGAATATTGTGCAGCTAAACCACAGGGGCAAAAAATGTTTGGATAAAACCAAATAAGAAACAAATCCTTGTCAAATGAGGATTTTAGAAGAAAAGAAGTCCACTCAAAAATTCCATCTGAACCTACATGAAAAAAATGCTTTTTGAGCACCTATTAGAAAAGAAAATGAGGGACTAGATTCAGAAATCTGGTACTGGAGGCAAGTCTTTTCTATTTTACTCCTTAGAGCTATTTCCCAGACAATAAGAGGTTCAGCCTTAGTGCAGACCTCAGCCTGTGCAGATCTGAGCTCACATTTACTATCTCTGGAGAAAGTGCCCTAGGTGGACTATCGAGGCATGATTCTCTTATTATCTTATACAGAGTTATTCCACCCTGCATAAATCTCTAAGACTTAGAGAAGAGACTGATAGCTACATATCCCATTTTCCCAGGTGAGTCTTCCATCTACCATGTTAGTGACTTATTCCCTTTCTGGCTCAGAGATTAAATAAATACTTTATACAAATATATTTGCTGGCTGCAGCTATAAAAATTCAGAAAAATCCATTTGAAATTACTTACAACTTCTTTAACTGGGTAGTGGAATATACACATAAAAATCCACTCCCCACTGGGTTCAGAGTGGGAATTTGGACAAGGATTTTGATAGACAATAACCTTCTAGTCTCCTGAGAACTGAACTTAGGTCTCTCACATCTTGGGTGAGAGCTATTACTGCTGATCTTCCAGGGGAAGTGAAAATATACCTCTTTTTCTAATAATGCTGTTTCTATAAACCAGAAAGTAGTTTTCAGAAAGCTACTCCTCTGAACAATTTCAGAAATTGTTCAGTGATTTTGGCCTATATAGTTTTGAGACAATGGAAAGACAAATTTGTAAGGTTTCTCCTCAGTTCTAGAAAAAGAAAAAGGATCTTTGCATTTGTCACTCTAAAGCATCACAATTTATCATAAGATACAGCACTGGGCAACTTCTCATTTCCTTGTATTTTATTTCTTTCTGACTCTTCCTTTTCTTGGTTTTATCTATCTAGAATTTCTTCTAGGGGCAAAAATTAGAAGCTCATATGATTGTGTTCTGGGGTAAGGGTAACAACAAATGCAGCACTGTATAAATCAACTGGAAGTGACAGGAATTAGTAAGTCAATCTGCTACTTCACAAGCATTATTGGCCTGTATAGATCAATGTAGGGCACCCAGTGCCATATTAGAAACCCTGTGGTATCGCATTGACAGGAACAGGTCTGAAAGATAGGAAATAGGACATATAAGAAAGCCATGCCTTTTTGGAGCAGGAGCTGGAGGGCACCAGACATCTGTATTTGGGCAGGTGATTTGTTCCCTTTCTATCCTTATACCTCAGCCTTGACACCAAAGCTTTTATGTAAGAAAATAACCACAGGAAAAATAACCCAGCAGTATCTGTTAAAAGGCAACACAATTAAAAAGAGATGATTAAGCACCAAATTTTCAGCAGAGTCCGAATTTCTAAATCATGTTCCAGACAAATAAAAAAAACTGCATGTAGAACTTGGAAACACTTTCATGTTAATATTAAAGTAGCACTGTTGGTGTGTGTACATGTATTTTTATAAATATATGACAGTGGGTGGATTTCTCATACCCTAGGTTTCTACATTGATTACATGAATAGACTTGCATGCTACTTTGCCATTATGTAGTAAAACATTCTCTTACCTGCACTGGCTCTAGGAACCATGTGTTTTCATTTACAGTCCAGTGCAAATCTGTAAGTTCCATATGCACTGTGTTTGTAAATATGAACTTATGCTTGGAGAGCAAGCACAGATTTGCAAAGTTTAAAGCAACATATCAGAAACCTAGAATATCATTATTTAGAACAGAACCATAGTAATTATAATCACAAAGAAAGGTTATGGCCTTAGTACTGACTATTGTCACAGATGGCTTGTGTGAAAGCTATAGAAACCTTTAATGTGTATGGCTAGCAGTACGGTATGTGTCACATAAAAGAGAGAGCTGAATAGCTACATCTCTAGGTCATCCTATTGGAATTGAGAAAGAGTTTTGATTGTACCAAAAAGATCTTTTGCTAAGAGCATTTTTTTTTCTGTCAATTCCCTTCAGCTCAATATGAAGCTAAGGTATAACATATGCTGTATGCATCATATGTTTGCCTGCATACCCATGCATATTGTCGCTTTGTGTTATTCCAGGAGTCTCCTGAGCACATGGGAAGTAGAGTTTCAGTGGGTTGGAAATTTATGCTTCAGTAGATGCATTGTCAATTTGGTGACCATCTGTAACTTACAGCATTTTATTTCACACCATGGCAATGAATAAAGTAGATTTTAGATTTCCGAACAATAATGTTCTGGAAGCCCTATATTTGGTAGGGTTTATAAAACCCAAGTATTAACTCGTCACCAAGACAAGCCTTCCATGAGTTCTCTTTAGGTAAGCACATTCCAACACAGTTCCTACAAAAGAAATACTAACATTTGCAGACCAACACAAACAGTAAGAGAAAGCAAAACTCCACCAGGATGAAGCAGAGATACACTCATTTTTCTAGAGGAAAATTCAGATTATTTTCTGTATCTGTCCTCCAATACAAGAAAACATGGGTTTCCCATTTTTTTTTTGTAGTATTTCCTCATCTGCATCTGCAGAACCTAGGAAAAGGTCTTCAATTAAATCATTTCTCTTATCTTTCTTATTTGTTCTCTTATAGGCAGGATTTGAGAGGGATGCTAATGAATTCCCAGAGGATTAAAATAAAACTACAGTAAACAGAGCTACATTTCTGTCACCTAGTTCTTATGCTGACATCTGTATGTCAAAAGATGACCTGAATTAATATTATGTCCCTCCTACTCCACAGGTTACTAGGTTGACTTTAGAGAGTTAGTACTGCTTTTACTAAAACGGCTTTATTCAAGTGACACTATACAAAGCTGAAGAGATACTGGGAGCCCTAAGGAAAGAGTTTAGGTTGGAATTTAACAACAGTTTGTCTTTTAGCATTTACATGGAGCAGAAACATTTCAGATTGTTCAATTTCTCACATCATCCATTTGCAGGTCATATATATACATTTATCTATATGTATCTCTATACACAAAATATACTATAACTGCTTATTTGTTCATCAACACAATTCAAAATGTGCAACTGGCAAGGGTTGAAATACAAGTTAAACAATAGTAAGCAAAATAGCAAGGTGGTCAAGGACTGGAGGGGAGTCTCTTTCATAAGGCTTCTTCACTACTGGGATACATAAATCTAGTTGTTGAAATTCTATGCTCTTATTTGTTGATCTGGAAAAAAAGGATCTCTCTTGCCTCATGTGGGTATTCTGACAGATAAATATGTTTTGAACAAGCCATTCTATACTGTTTCAAGTTACTTAACACAATAAAACATCCTGTTGTAAAAATTAAACATTAAAGTATATATTACTCTTCAAAATCCTTAAGAGGATTTTTTGGTTTTTAGATTTCATAGCATTGCTTATGTATGAAAAAGATACTGCTGTTACAGTCAGAGTGCTTCTATTAATCTTCATGTCATAACCATAGACACAGAAAAATAAACCATTCAAAGAATTGAAAGGGAAATGGAATGCTCTCAGGAGATGGTATTTGTGTTGTAACCTGTTTAGCTAAGATTGAAATAAAACACTACCTGGATTGGTGGCATGTTCCTCAAATTTACAGCATTTATATATTTCTAAATTATACAATTGCTTTTAGCTGTTTTGAAGACTACTACTTAGAAATGTGGATATTTTAACTGCTATTTGCTGCATCAGGACAATCTTATAAAACTTACTGTTCTACAGATAGGATCTTGTGAAAATTTGCCATATCTCCTGCTATACTTATGGCATTTTGAAACTTCTTCAAACAGGCTTATTTTAAAAGGTCTGCTTAAAACTTTCTTAATTAGTTAGTGTTCATTTTTTCAAACTTTAAAGTCTTAGGCCCAGTACTCTCTACTCCAGTCAGGGTAGCTAATAGCTTCAGTCAGGTATTTAATAGCTAATATAAATACAATTAATTGTGTTAACGAGTAAAATGAGAAATCCCCATGAAACAAAAAATTATTATTATCTAAATAATCAATTTCTCTTTTCCAACTACTGTTTCTATAATGCAAGAGAAACTATTGAAAGTGAAGAAGTTAAAGTGTATGCCTCTTTCTAAATTTACAATAAATTTCGGAGGTAAGCTTATAGTACTGTACACACCAAGGAATGTCCAACAGTACACTTTTAAATTCTATTACATACAGTTTTAACACTTGGAAGAGTATATTCCTGAGTTTCATTCACAGAAAAGGTAAGATTGCTGTAAAAGCAGAGAGTAAAATCAAAGGTACTGAACAGCACATTCTTTTATTAGGAATTAGCATATCTTACTAGCATTGGCAACACTGCTGAGACTTCTAAATTATTCAACATCTACAATCAACATGCCAAGTTTCAGTGGAAATTTCTGTGCTTTTGAAAGTAAATTCCTGTCTTCCCCAATCACGTTTGTTAAGTTTGATGTACAATTGACTAAGATTTTTCAAAAAGGTACCTCTGCAGCTTGCTTGGTAACACTGTCCCCTCATTTTCTTAAGAAAAAATTAGCAACTTGCATTTGAAATTCATGTCGTAAATTCTTCAGTTTTCTTCTATCTTATAAAAATATTCTATCTTTAGAATCTTCAGCTTTGATGAAACTAGGAGAAACTACAAGCAGATCTGTAAGGACCATCTATTTATTAATTTTAATAAAAGTTATCCTGATCCACAAGGCTCAGATGTTTAATTAAAGTCTATGGAAAAAATGCAGTAAGAAATCATAGTCCAATTTAATATTAAATCAGCCTAAAGCAATTCAAGAGAAACCAGAGGGGACTGATAAAATGGTGATTGATGGTGAAGGATATATTTCAAGGAGAGGGGATGTCATGCAATATTGTCCAAGCTCAAATGAAGGCAGAATACATAGGTGCTAGATAACTCATTTACATGCAGAAATGCTGACAGTATAACTGGAATGGCCGAAATACTTGAGAAGACAAATCTTGGCATAAATGATTTAAGCTCCAGAGATGCAATGCACACTACTCCCTGCTGTGATTCTCATTTTTGCATACATACCCACACTAACTTTAAACAATGTAATGTACCTAGCTCAGGAATGAGTGCCGGTGTAGGCGTAGCGACGTGAAATTATTGCAGATTTCAATACTCAGCCATGAGTTTGAGTCACAGCTGGGTAACTAGGTTGCACTGAACTTTTTACCCTTTCACAACAATATTGAATACAGTGGCTAAGTAACTAGCCTGTGCAGTCTCACTCTTCATCCTCCCAGACTTTCTGCTCATGTATTTCATTGAGCATTTGCAAAACATATTCTCATGATCTTTATTGCCTTGTCAAGTCTTCCAGTTCCTGTTTCTCAGTTTTGATGACTATATCTTTCCTATCATACTAAGAACAGTGCAGAAAGTGACTGACAATCTTTCAATTTTTGAGGCACTCAAAAATATTTTTTTCCTGTCTACAAGTTAATTTTGTTTTATTCTTTTCCACACTCCCCAGCGTAGTTTCTCAGATGAGAATTAAACCCTTTTGCCAAACACATAAATACTCTAGCAACTTTAGTGGCAACATTGTTCCAACTCCTTTCTTCTTGGATTGAACTAGCAGATTGTAATTTATCTGGTAGCATTACAGTTCTAAAAGCTTTTGTTAAATATGTTGCCATTGAGTTAAAAAAATAAATAATCTATCATTTAAATTACATAGAATCTCTTACTTTCTCCTGAAATAATTCATAAGCTAAATATAAGCAGTAGCTAGTATATAAAATTCTTCAGTCAACATCAGGTGTGATTAAGAAAACATTTCTTAAAACAGTGAAACAGAAAATTATAATCTACATTGGAGTCTGACTGATGATGAAGAAGAAATATTCCTTCTCCCCCCACCCCCCCCAAAAAAAAAAAGAAAGCTGAAACACAAATATTAATACTATCCAAGACTTCAGTGTGGGTAAATAGCTCATAAAAGTTAATTGAATTTTGTTGGTCAGAAAAGGGATAAGATCAATTCAGTAATGAGACACATGAGTTAATCCCCTACAGCTTCTGATATGAGAACTGCCCTTTTCTATGACCCACTCCAATTTGTTCCCTAATAACATATAGATCAGTCAGAAAACAGTTTCTAGGGACTCACTAACAGTTTCTGGCCCCAGAATCTACTTGTGTGGATTTTATATCACAGGAGGGAGCGTACAAGTCACTAGCAATTGAAATAATTAATTTAGTATATATTTAGTCCTTATGTACTTATTCAGAAGTAAATATTTTCCTGACCTCCCTAACCACCAAAAGCTATCTAAATGATTCCCTTATAAATAGAACACATTCACATTTGCCCTAAGTAAGTCTGAAGGGTGTATTTTAGATTTGTGTATGTTTATGTGCAATTTGCCAGCTACACCTATTAACTGTTCTGTTAAGTCATCTACACCTATACATTTTACTAAGCTAAATGACTGACAGCTTCCAAAAGCAAATGGAAATATCAAAAGTATCACTGAAAGAAGTATCTCCCACTACTCAGACAATGACATACAAAGAGCTATATCAGCAACACCACAACATTTTCATACAGTCTTAATACCCTCAATTAAATATAAACTCTGATGTCTAGGAAGAGATGATAGCAGCAGAAGTTGTTGAGGAAAACCAGCAAATTAGAAACCATGTTTATTTAAACTATCTCATCTACAGGTTAATGAAATTTATTCTGTTCCTCTCCTACTTGATAACCCCAATTCAAATCCTAAAACTGTAGCCACTCATTCACTTTATGAAATACTGTAGCATGGTGAACACTCTAAACCCAGAATATTAAAAAGGTCAAAATAATATTCAATTCAGGGCTCTGCAAAATTGAAGAACAGTCTTTCAAAGCACTGACTGGTCTCAGTTCACAGGGAAAACCAGAGGAATTAAAGATACATGGAACTCTGCACTTAGAAGGATTGCACTCAAGAGGAATTCTGATACTACACACTTGTAACAAAATTTAGTAAAAAGAGAAGTGGCTAAATATTAATTCATATCAGTTAAGATTACAAAAGCAACACCCAAGAGAGACTACTGTGCGAAAGAAACATCAATCCTTCTTCTATGAAAATGATTGGAAGGAAAAATAGAGCAGGATTAAATTAGATGTGGTGCGACTCCCGCAGTTCACTTGGAATCATTTAGTCTGTTTAATAGGATTCCTATAGGATCACTCAGAGAAAATACTAAGTACATCTATCTACAGACACAGAAGTATGTTATTCCAATTTATTTAACTAACACTTCTCTAACACACATGCAAATACAATACATCCCTGAAAAGTTACTTAAACAGTTCCTGAGACTCAACTTCTTGCAGTCCTTCTAGCCAACAACAGCATACCAGGTTAGCTTTAAGAGATCCAGTTAAATGGATTTTCACAGCAGCAGTATAGGCTTCTTTATCCAAAATTTCTGAAAAATGAAAACACTTAACCTAACATTTTATTATCATGTATTTATTATTGATAGACTCTGCTCCAAAAATGATTGCTCCCCACAACTTTTTAGCTGTACAAATTTTTTTCTGGCTCCCACACACACAATTTTTTTGTTAATTTCCTGGCTTGTCGGTCATATAAGAAAAGGCAGAATAATATAAGAAATAAATAGAGTCCATTAGCTTGTGTCAAAATGAACACTTAGCAAAAAGTTATAAGTGAAAGCTGTTGGTTAACACCATTTAGCATATTCCAGTTAATCACTAGTGTTCTTGCAGAATTTGAGATTGATTTGTGACTAACTCACAAGCAGAAACAAAATAATCTAACACCATCCAACAATCAGGTTGCATAATTCAAGCAATTTTCCATGACATCTGCTTTACACTCATTATACTGCTAGCTGAAATGCTCAGGCTTGGTGTTACACCTTAACATTTAAACTGCATAGGCTTTCTTCCTGGGAAAAAGTATCAAGCAATCATCATTAACATGGAGCATTCACAGTTCACTTAGAAGGCTTCAGTATTTTCCTCTCTCCCCCATATTGCTACATGCTCTAAAGGACAATTTATTTACACCTGTGCACCCACACCTGGAGATTCCATTTTCCAAAGTCAGATATGCACAGACTGTGCACATCATGTGCAGTTTCTTTTCCTCGACTGTCATGATAAAGCATTAAGTACACATATAGTAAACACACCTTTTCCAGATAGATGTATAAATACAGCTTCTCATATTTAAAAATGCAGCCAAAAGAATCAGATAATTTTACACTAAGGCGGTGTTTTCAGCAGTCCATCACGTTCCTGTAATGGCTGGCTAGTTTCTGAGATTTGTTTGGATAAGCTCTCTCTCTTCCACCACAAAAATCTCCTCTACAATTGACAGAACAGATCAGTTTCTTACAAAATGTTCAGGAAACAAAGACCCAACATGAATGTGTAAGGTTTATTCTATGGAAGAGCTTGAAAACAAACAAAACGTAAGCTTATAGAACCAGTTGATCATTATTTCTCACTTCCACACCACTTGCCTCTAAGAATTTAATACTAGATTTACTACTTTAGAACAGTTTAGGTACCTTTTTTTCTTTTACCCTTTCTGCAAATTATAATCCTTTTCAATTAAAATCCTACAATGTTAGAAGACCTTTAATAAATTCTTCACATATGCATAACTACATAGTCATCTTATTTCCAATTATTTCTTCTTCCAACGTGTATCTGGGGTTTTTTTTCCTACTTCATGTATCTTGCATATGAATTTTCATTGTCTGACATGTAGACATGTAGACAACCAGCTAAGGGAAGTTTGCTGTCTTTGAAAAGACATGGCTGCTATTTTCTTTTTAATTTATTTTTAACATTCTATTGCATAAATTCTTAAGCATGTACTACTATTCCCTTTTCAGCATATTTCAACAGATTCCAAGCTATTATTTTTTCTTAATATCTAGCATTTTTTTATTTAAAGGAAAATACAATATAGAAAAGGATGACCAATACAGTACAGTCCATAACACTATGAGTACAGTGATATTTGGAAACTTTCAGAACATGGTACAATGGTATCTTGTAGAATAAGTAGAAACACTTGAAGTACATGAATAAATAGAAGCACTTTTATTTCATCTCTGTTGATTCTCAAGTACTAAAGAAGGTAAAAAAACAAGCAGAAATGCAATGAGAAAGCAGGAAATAAGCTAGTGAAAGCCTACATATTGGCCATTCCAGTATGTAGCCTAAAGAACCTATTGATTACAGAATATTAGCAATAATCCATATACTGTCCTGAGATCTATGCAGTTCCTACAGTCTTAACTACTGCCACCACCCATCTGCATTAAGATCTTTGTAGCAGATAAAAAGTATCTATACACTGCTCTAGAAATATGTATTTGCATGTTAGGTGGAAGGATCTGAATGGCTTTTCTTCCAGGGGAACAGACATCCTAGTTATAGGGAGCTGCCTTTACTGCTTATGCTAGATAGAAAATCGATACCAGCTGGGGAAAAAAGAAAAAAAAAAAGATTAAAAAAGGTCTCACTGTTTCTACCAGACAGCTGTAAGAGAATTCAGTAGGTCAGTAAAAACCTCTGTTTCGAAGGCTCTTGAAAGGGCAGAAGAACTAATTTACTGGTATGAAGACGAAATCTGATGTAGTGTTAAGAACTCTGTTCATTCACATGGAAGGCTTTTCTATTTCAAAAATTATGGCCAGAATAAAGCAATTAATATGTCTGATTACATGTCCTTACTACGGAAGTGTCAAGTCTCATTAGATGTATGTATCACTCATCTACTGCTGTTAAATCACAGTACAGCTAGTACACAAAACAAAGACTTCAGGCTGTTTCCAAGGTGATAAATCAAGAAGCACTATTACATGTGGCAATAAGTTCACATTGCAGTTATTTAAGCCTTAAAATCTTCTTTGCTAGAGGATCTGCAAACCCTTTCCCCCTCATGCCCCCCCCCCCCTTTTTTTTTTTTTTAAATGAACGATTATTCAGGATAGGGAAACACTGGTAGGTATTTGTGGTGGCAAGACTAGCTAAGACACCTAAATGCAGAGAAAAACTTTCAGGAAAAACTACTCTCTGTCATGAAATGCTAAAATCTTCCAAAATCACAGCAGGCTCCTCTCTTGGGGAGGAAATGGGTGCTTTCTCAGCCTTCCCATCAGGCAGATTCTCAAAAGGTTATATCAAATTTCTGTGCTAGCACAGTTTTTCTCAAAAGACATCACCTAGCACTTTCAGACCACTGTTATTTGTATCTTTGCAAAGGTAATGATTAGAATAACCAAGAGGTGTACAAAAATTTTTTTGTTAGATACATATTTCTATATCTTTGGATATTACATGTGTGAATATATCACACGCCCTAACTCAAAGTCTGTCTTGACTCCAGTACTCATTTGAAGTTACGTGTAGCTCATACCTGTAATATTTCAGTGCTGCATTCTTTTAGAATACAGAGGTTATATTCAAAATGTTGTTTCTTTTTTTAAGTCAATAACCTCAAATACTTTTTAGACTGCTTTATTTTTCTCTTTTCTGGTTGCTTATGTCCCGAGCAAATGTTTTTATGAGCACAAAGTCCTGTTTTTAGTGGAAGTCTGGAGGGGTCTGCACAAGAACATTAAGCAGGGTTGTGACCCAAGAGACTAAGGCTTTGATCCAGTAATGAGATCATCAGATACACTCCCAGCAGTGTTGCAAGAAAACAGAACTACGGCATCAAGAAATGCAGATCTAGAACAACCACGTGCACAAAGCAATTAGGGAATATAAGGCTAAAGAAACAATAGCTGAAACATGACCTTCACTCCAAGGACTGAACGATTATTACAATTTCAACTTCAAAAATACAAACTGCATTAGTAATTTACATTACAAATATTATCTTAATATCCACGCAGTACAAAATACAGATTGAAGGCAAAAACATAGCTTTCAAAATCCTGGAAAATTAGATTGCATCTAATCACCTACAAAATACCTTACTGAGGTATATCATGAAGGAAATACGTGTATAATTTTTAATAGATAACACATTAGTTTCAGTCTTAATAATGAAAGTTGTCAGGCAGAGTGTAAATGCTGCTACACGTAATATTTCTACAGTAGGGAGATTTTCAGGGCTATAAATTGTCCCAAGGATAAAGAAAGTGCTGTCATTACAGTGAATGTTACACTGTGAACATGCAAATTGTATTTATATATAGAATAATATATTAGTGACAGCTCTTTTATGCAGTAACCAGTTGGTGATCGGTTATTGGAACTGTGTTTATCTCAAGCTGCATCCCGTGTAAGGGAGACTCCTTAGCTGTGTCAACTCATCAATTATAACTTAATAAGAAGAGTTACTCTGTTTAAATGTTCAACATGGACAAAGATAAATTCAGACATTAGCATAATGAAGTCTAATATCTCAATAAAGGGCACAAGTCAATAACTGCTATGAGCCATGTCCTATAATAAGCCAGTCCTTTACAGGTTACAGGGGAGACATGGTCAAAATATTCAAAGGAGGAGGGAGGGTGTTTAAAAGAAATTTGATTTAGAACATGGAAGTGAAACAGAATCATTTAGGTTGCTTTAGATTTTGAAGTTGGGATCTGAATATTGCTATTTGCTAGCCAGCAGTTCTGCTTTTGATTTTATCTGGAAGCTACAAGGAAAGAAGATGTCAATACTCAATTACTCAAAACAGTTTCCATTGCAGTGTATGCTTTACTGTGTGACAGACAACCCTTGTCAGTTACTCTTGTGTTTTACTTGTGTACGTTTCTATCACCTGTTTTATCTTTAGCCAGATTTTTAAAGCTACTTTAATTAGTGTAGTTAAAGGAAGATTCATCTTTTCTTAAAATTTTACCTGAACCCCCTGCATCGTAGGGCATCACATACCACTTATTCAGGCTTTTTTAGAGTTGTGATTTGTGTTTCATATTATCTGATCTCAAAAAGACTAGATGTGTAATGGTTATGTTAGAAACACTAATATTTATTCACAGATATAAGTGGATACTAGTTTGATGCAAAGTACTACCATATGAAATACAAGCAGTTAATGAAGATTGCTTCTTTTTACAGATACAAAAATAAGAAAGTCACACAGAGCCATACGTTCCGTAGCACTGTAGATAAGTTAAAATTGATGTGGCTATGTTGCTCTGCACAATAAAAGATGACTCATTAAGAACAGGGAAAATTGAAAGAATGCATAATCCAGCCTAGCCCCAAACCCAGCCATAATATTAGCTTGAATATGCTCGAGTGTGCAGTACCTAGACTGAAACTAAGCATCAGTCAATAATACCAGCTGGCGTTATCAGCAGCCCTTGAAATCCAGGCCACTTAACATATAGAAAAATATTCAATTAGCAAATGCTTTTTTTGCCAATTTTTCACACACATGCTGCAACTGTATTCTTGAGCATACAGACATGAGCTATTGCAACAAAAATTATGAAGGTGCCAATAGTTTATGCTCATGCCAGTCATCAACTCTCTGGGGTTTGGAATGTCCAGCAGTGAACTAGCTACTGCTTGGCTAATTCAGCAACAAACAAAGCTTTTCAATTCATCTTTTCTCAAAACCTAACATCAGTAATACCCAGGTGACCACTTTTAAAACCAAAATTAAACAGCTCATAATCCTGCTAGCACTGGCATTCATTCTACATCTCTGAATACAGCAATAAATGAATATGAAAACCTTTATTACAAATTACTATAGCCAACATTTCAAGTGGAGACAATCAGAAAATAATGGTGTATGATCATAATTTCTTTTTTACTCAGTAGCTCTGTGATCAGACCACTTGTGTCTGGCATATGTGGGACCTAGATTCAATTCCTCTGAAAGGATTTGAGCTTGGACTTTCTGTCTCCTGGGAAAATTCTCAGATCACCCCCTTTCAGTCTAATCTTTGCTGGATGTTCCCAGTCCATCAAGTGGATGCTTTATATAACATGCTTTCACTACAGCAGGAGCTAGAAGATCCTGGAAATCTTTTCTACACCATGATAATTTTAGCTATCAGGCCATAGCATCATTTGTTCATTTTGTGTTTTTAAGCCTTTTATACAAGAACTGAACAGCTCAGCTGAAGGCACGGAGATCTAGGCTTCATTATACATATGCACAGGAACCAACCTTTCCCCAAATTTACTCCTAATTCAGCAGAATTAGCTGAAAACTGTGAACACAAGTATAGATATGAATACCCCCAAAAGTACTTCTGTTTTCCAGCACCTATAATTGGAATTTGACTTCAGCTTTGATGTTCAAATCATATATGTGTCTAGCATTCAGCAAAGCATAAAGCTTATATCAAGATATCCAGCTTGTGAGTTTTGCACTATCACATTTGAGAAAAACATTATTTCTCATACTTATTGGAAAGTAAATGATTTACATTAACTCAGGTGTACAATAGTTATAAAAGCACAGTCTAATATTGTTAGATATACTCTGGCTTCCTTGCTGATAAGATCGTTCTGCCCTTGCAGAATGTCAACAGCTAATCATACTCTTTCTCTGCACTGATATTATACTGAGAAATTGACTTTGCCATCTGGCTTTCTAGAATTTTTATCAGGTCTTTTTAATTAGGTTCAAATCATTGATTTCCATTGTTCCCCAGCTTCTATCTTTTTCAGTACCATTAGGACTGAATCCATTTCCAGGTCACTGAAGTGTTCTCAAGTGGAACCTAAAATGAACAGGATTTTCCCACAGGTTTTCACACCTTACATCTGCTAGCAAAAGTTCTGTCATGCTTGCCTAGTAGTGCATATAATTCAATTTTTGTTTTATTAAGATATAAAGATGACCATTCTATTAAAAAATAAAATTAAACAACCTTAAAAACTCCAAATGAAAAATGGGCCCAAGGCTTAGAGACCTCTGCAAGAAGGTTGGAAAGCTAGGTTGTAATAATTAAGCTGAACATATTTAAATCAAAGTGGTTGTAAAGACTTTCCTAGGTCAGGCCATACTTCTACATTAGTGTGCACAAAACAACAATTAAACTGTACAGTAATTTTGGTAATGTTAATCTATAATGAAGACATTGTCCTTTGTAAGGAAAGTCTTTAGGAATTTGCTTTTATAACAAAAAAAATGAACACAAGTAAATGAAGACTATCTTTAATTGGAAATTCCGCAAAATCCAGATCTGAACTTCCCCCAGAAGTTAATGTGAGAGGGCTTGGATAGGGACTGTAAGCTTAGTTTTAGTTTGTTGGGGTTTTTTTAAAATCATTACTTATTTAGAAATGTCTTCGCATTTTAAAAGTCAGATACAGTAAATCATTTGGAAAGGAGAGTAAAACTGCCTTTTGGGGTCCACAGAATAAGGTCATCAAAGATTTCAGTCAGAATGAGAAAATACAATAGTGCTACTCCAAATGTCACTCACAAGGTGCTTCACTCACATTTAAAGCCCATGGTAGCTCCTCCTACACTTTCTGTCTCTATTTCTTTTCTCCATCACACCATTAAAAGAATTGAAAATAGTAAAAACTTATTTCTTTACAGTCTCTTTAATCCTATTTCACCTCATCTAGGTTCACACGAAGCACAAGCCATCACTTACCTAAGTTTTTGGAATCTATTGTTTTATTTAATTATCTTCCCTTCCTTCCTAATGATCATGAATTTACTGAAGAAGAATAATTTCATGATTATCTTCCAAAGTTGCATTTCACCAGCATATTTTCAACAATTTCCTCCTTGCTAATTTCTCTTGTCTTGACTAACCTTCCCTTTCTTTACTTCTCCAATTTCAGTATGTAATTTTAATTATGCTTTTACTAGTGTTTTGTTATTTTTTATTTATTTTTTTTAAAAGCCCCAAACCAGTGAAAACCAGTGTAGTCTGTATTCTAGCTATATAATATTGTGGTAATTAAACTGAACTAACAAACCTGGAGTTTAATGAATGCTCACAAAAAGTCTCCTAAACCTGGACTTTGCTATTTGGGGACTTGTATTACATATATGCACCACCAGAGTAATTTCACTCTTTTTACTATACATTTACAGACATTTAAACTCTGTGTTCTGTGTTCTGGATATGAATAAGTTATTGTAAGGGAATATCACTTTATTTGTTGTTTTGTTTTGGGTTTATTTGGGGTTTTTTTTGACAAGCTATACTCCTGTCATATCAAATATTATTCAAGAATTATATCACGTGAATTATTCCTTCAAGTCTCCATATGCCAATTACATCATAAGCTTGACCCTGTGCTGAGACTTCAGTTCCTGTTCCATATTGAATGTATTTCTCATGTTTCTTTCTTATATATTCCACAGGAATGCAGATACACAAAATGTTTGACAAGATAATATTATTATTATTATTGTTCCTCTTACGACACTATTATGAATAAACTTCTCTAATTTATAACCCCCATTCACTTAGTTCTTTTAACAGATACAAGTGTTATTTCTTGCTCTACAGGTTGCTCAACCACTCAGAAATACTTTAGTGATTTTTTAAAAAATTGATCAGGGACATTTTTGATGATTCATTGTTAACTGACTTCTACTCTACTTCATTCTGGGACAATACATTTGAAACATATGCCATTTTCTATCCTGTGAGAAGTTCCTTGGGGTTTTTTTGTCCCAAGAGACAGCTATACTGAGAACAGAACACCAGTGCAGTCAGAAGCCAGTTGCTTACATAACTAAATTGCAGGCTGAGTCCACATGTCAGACTTTGTAAGTGATCTAGATTCATTAACTCAGGTGTACAAGAACTATGACAGGTTCATGCTTTTACTGTAGAGGATGAAGAGTTCTACAGGAAGACTGTAGAACATTATTGACACGTTTTAGCTAGCTTTTATGTGCTGTTAAAAGCATAGCTACAGCAACAAAGTTCATCTCTTCAGCTTCTTGAACATGTTTTCCACCTTTCAGTGAATTTGCCTATATTAGAGTCAAATAGGTAATCTCAGCCAAACAAAAGCCCTCAAGTATTTTACCCAGTTGAAAGTAATAACCCAAAGCACTCCTACAACCACTTTTCTTCAAGATGGTAGAATGAAGAGCAGACTCTCATCTCCTAAGAAGATTTCTTTGTTGTGGGGAAATGAATAACATGCAGAAATGGCTTCTTAATCGACCCTTTTAATCCATTTTCAGTTTTCCTGCATTTACCATAGTTTACCTTCTTCCCAGTTCAGTTTCCTTACAGCTATCCTACTACCCAGATACTCACAAGAATGAGAAATCTTTCTCCACAATATCATAACTAACCCAGAAAATTTCCTTTTGCCCTGCATATTCACAACAACATTAAGAATCAATATATTTTATTTATAAATATAAAAAGACAAAAGTGTTACCTGTCCCATGTCTCCATGGCAATGACGGTTAGAGAATCACTGCATCCTTGTCATTAATTAATTCCATTTTCTGGAATTAGACAAGTGTACTTTCACTTTCTCTCCCCTATGATGGAAACTATGCTGATGATAAAGAGGGGAAAAAGCAACCAGGAAGATAACTTGCATAGTCATTTCTTCTGCTACCCACAGTGAGGAGGCATGTTCAAGGTCAAGCTTTTCACAGGTCAGAACCCAGATCATCTGGGTCCGCAGCTGGGCACAGGCACAGCTGTAGCCCTGATATTAATACCCCACAGAAACAGCTAATCATGGATTGACTTGGAACCACAGCTCATTGTGCCAGGCTCCAGTCAAATACAACAGCTCTGTCCCAGAGGCTACACTATTCATTTTATGACAATATATTGAAATCTGATTATACACAGCAGAATTAAAAAAAATTTATCAATTTTCAGTAGAAGATAAATACTGTATTGTTCATTAATCAACTTCAGAGTTTTTCTGAACATACTCAGTGTTTTCTGGTAATTTCTTAAAATCTGTATTTTATTTTAATCCACAGGTCTCACCAAAAAAAGTCCAAGATCTCAATAACACCTAGCTGATTAAGTCTGCTTAAGCCACATTACCAAAAAAAATAAAAAATTACCCTAGTTAATGATGTGCCTGCTTAGAAAAAGTCTGCCCTATGTGTCCATTTCTGGCAGCATGAATTGAACTTCAGCACAATGTGCTTTGCCAGAAGTCCTGCTCTACAGCACCACTGCTGCTTCCTGGCAAGTCCATATTATAGTATGTGGCAAGTAGAGGCATCTATATGCTGTTAACCTTTTCAGACCACTAAAGAACAGATGGTCTCAGATTAGCTGTTGACAAGCTGTTAATGTGACTATCTATCAATGACTTTTAAGACAATTTTCTTGTTTTCAAAACAGTCAATATTGGATTTTTTTAATTTCTTTTTTTAAAGCAGAATAGAAAATAATCTGCTCTGAAAACACAGAACAGACCTATAAACACAAATGAACCTGGACAGTGTTCTTCTTTCTCCCCCTGTGAAAACTACATGTGAACATTCATCTGTATAAAATTATCAAAAAAAATTGTAAACATAGATGATCTTAATGCATGTCAAATGCTCCACCTCCACTGAGAGCAACATTTTAATGACCTGTTCCCAGAAATCATAAATTATACACGATGTAAAAATTTCTATTACAAAAAATCTTCCTTCCTAAAAAATGTAACTTTAAAATATCATTTTCTGCTTTGGGAAAGAATAGACATATTACCATAAATACCTTATGGATAAAAAATTACCTCTGCCTTCACATAGTTAGATTATTGCTTAGGTAAACTCTCTTTAGGATACTACAGTGAAAGCTATTTCATTTTCATTTTAATTACAGTGAATTACTTGTTAAATAAAAAAAGCCTTGCAGAGATAACAGATTCACATACCAAACCTTCCTTCAGGAACCAGTTGATAGCCAATCCAATTTAATATAGTCCGAGCCATTTTATTAGTATGTTATCTATGCAAGTAATTCCATCAGTCAGATGTGCACTTTCAAGAGATGAAGTGACATTGTTTCTCCTGTGTTGGATGCTACACTGCTCCCAATTTTTGTGCAGATAAAAGCAGGCAGAAAGACTATTCATGAAGCTCTGTCTTAACTTTTCACTATATTAATATCACAAATCCAGATTTTTAAGATCTTATGTGGGATTTTCTAACAAAGATAGTCTGGAATAAGCTATACATTAAATCATTAAACAAAGTTATGGAAAGATTTAGATATGTGAATAAACTAACTGAACTGAACCATTTTATTATTATCTATAAGGAAAGGTTATGTTTACTGTAATAAATTTCCTTAATGTGTGATAATTGAATTCTTATGAATAAGAGCTTCTATTTTTACAGAAGAAAAGTCTACAACTCTTTGCTACAAATTCACCTGTAAACTCTTGAAACATATCTGTGCTATAAGAGAAAGACTTACCTTTGCAAAGTGAACAACAACAAAAAGAAGTCTTTTTGGGATTCCTACCAATTTTCTCCACCATTTTACCTGGAAGGACAGCAAACATTAAGGTTTTACTTCCATGAAGGTAAATATTGGTATATGAAATGATGAAAAGTCTGCCATTTGCACCAAGCCCACAGTCAAACTCAGAGATGACTCTGCCACACATCACCTACATGTATCTGTTTAAGACTACATGACACTAACCTCAAATCCAAAAACTAAAAATAATAGTGATTAAAAAACTACTTTTCATGTCTTTCATCCCATCATGATCTTCCTTTGAAGCCTTCATTCCAAAAGGGAACTAAAATTTTTATTATCTATGAAGAATTCAAATAAAATAGTGTTTTTGCAAGAAGAAACGTTTGCTAGAAGGAATACAAATCTCAACAGACTCTGGAAGTTTTGATACAGTATTATAGATATTTCACACTTGGAGAATTAGATATATTAGGTATTCCTTAGCTCTGGGTATTTGTAAACTTCTATCCATCACTACTAGAAAAATGACTCTTAACTAGAGCTGAATAAATGTATTTCTTCCTTCAAACTTCTCCATTAAATTCTAGTGGTAGTGCAGCGAATATATGGATTTGTCATATGTCCCTCACCACTTGAGAACTAATTAAGCTTTTCCCAAGTCCTTTTTGGCAGAATTCCTTTTACTACTAAGTTTAAACACTTTTTAAATTAAAAAAAAGTAAATTAAATAATTTGGAACTCTAATTCTCTCACAGAACACCATCAGTGTTTCACCTTCCTGCAAATGGCGGCCATTTCCAGGTAGGAAATGAGTTTTAATACTCAGGCTGTCAGAAACACCTATGACTGTTCTGAATAATATGATTTTGTTTCCAAAATAGGTCAAAGGGTCAGCACCTCAAACTGTCAGCTGTACTCTAGAAAACATTCTGCTTCTTACAGGAAAAATATTAATGTCTGTCTGTCGTGGTTTAGGCCCTGGTGGACTGGGACAAGGAGAGGGAGGGTTCGCTCACCAGTTATGGTCACGGGCAAAACAGACCCGACTTGGGGAAAAAAAATCAATTTAATTTGTTACCAATCAAAGCAGAGCAAAATGAGACACAAAACCAGATCTTTAAAACACCTTCCCCCCCCTTCCCTTCTTCCTGGGCCCAAATGACTTTGTTCCCGATTTCTCCACCTCCTCCCAGCAGCGCAGAGGGACGGGGAAGGGCGGTCATGGCCCGTTCATCACACCTCATCTCTGCTGCTCCTTCCTCCTCAGGGGGAGGACTCCTCACACTCTCTCCCTCCTCCAGCGTGGGGTCCCTCCCACGGGAGTCAGTCCCTCCTGAACTCCTCCGACCCGAGCCCCTCCTGGGGGTTACAGCCCCTCAGGAACAGACTGCCCCCACGAGAGCTTCTCACAGAGTCACAGCCTTCATCGGGCACAGCCACCTACCCTAGCATGGGGTCCTCCATGGCTGCAGGTCCATATCTGCTCCACCATGGTCCTCCACAGCTGCAGATCCATATCTGCTCCACCGTGGTCCCTCACGGGCTGAGGGACACAGCCTGCTGTCTCAGCATGGCCTGCTGCCTGTTCCCGCACCTCCTCCCTCACTGACCAGCAGTACCTGAACAGGTATTTCCCTCACTTCCCTCTCCTCTCTCTCCACTGCAGGTCCCTTAGCAGTTTCCTTTTCCCTTTCCTAAACACATTTTGCAGAGGCACCACCACCTTTGCTGAGGGGCTCAGCCCTAGCCTGAGGCGAGTCCGACCTGGAGCTGGGGAAGCTCCCAGCTGCTCCTCACAGGAGCCACCCCCGCGGGGCCTCCCCACTGCCAAAGCCCCTCACAGAGACCCACACAGCCCTTAATGCACCCAGCAAAACTCACCTGCAGTGTGCTGCTGCACGCACAGGCTGCTCAATCCAGTGATTCAGACACATAACAGCACCTGCAGAAAGGCAGCAGCAATACCATTAATACACTGAATCAGAATGTCTCTGCTATCTTGAAACGTAGTAGGTGCTGTAGCACATTGCTGTAGTGCAGGCCTGTGGGGGACCCGCGTTACAGCAAGTTTTAGCGTGCCATGGTAACTAACTACAGCAAATCTCTGGAATATAAGGTGAATTCTGAGCATGCAGCACCAGGAGTGTCAACAATCTATGATTTAAGGCTGTTTAGCATTGGTTTAAGAGCTAATTCCCTCGACACGTGAAGGGACAGTAGCGTCAGAGTCAAAAGGGTAAAAAAAATTTATCATTAGTAAAGGGCAACAAAACAGCAAGGAAGGAAGAAGTAAGGAAACAGAATGGGGGAAACTACTCTCTGGTATTACTCCTGAATTATATGGAATGTCAAAATGTCAGGCAAACCTGTAGATAACTTGCCTCAGTCTACTATAACAGGGCTCAGTGGAAGTAGAAGGGGAAAAAGCCATGCAAACAACAGCCTGGCATTAGAAAAGATAAAAACCAGATTCTCTCTCTATATATACATGTTCGTATACAAACATACATCTGTGTGTTCAGGCACACACACATACCAATCATGTGCCAAAAAAATATTGAGCAAAGCATAACTTTCTTCAAATATGCCAGTCAGTGCTGAGTGTGGCATAGAACTATAAAAAATGCAAATGTTTAATAGGTGTTTTGAACCCATTGCAAATATATACTGCCAAGGCATGACCTAACAGACTGTATTAATAATGTATCATCCCATCCCGAGGTCTCTTTCTGCTGTGGCCCCTGAACTTTTCCTTCAATGACTGCTCAAAATCAGTTGTGATTTATTCTGATGACTGTAACTTGCTCCACGTTTTTGAGGCACTAAAGCTATTATTTGATTAGTGACTATGGTGTATCTTCATCAGTTTTAAAACAGTATTTTAAACAAGTGCTTACTGTGACAGTTCTGACAGGCAATAGTGCCTTTCATGTAAAGGTCATTGGCTCACTTCTGGCCCTAGATAGTAAAGGCTGAAAGTCACTGCTGCCCAATGGCTATTTTGTACTCTGTATGAAGTGAATTGATGGGTTTGGTCCACAGCTTTAGTGGATAAACATCCACATCACAACTAACTGTTGATAAACTGTGAGATTTATTGGCAACTATGAAATTCAAAGGTCCACAAAACATATAATATCTGGACTGTTGCAATCTCCTTGATCAGTATTTATAAAATCAAATTAATTTAAATTAGTAAAGGAAATAAATGGCCTTCTATCAACACAAGTTTATCTTTTGCTATGTAATGTCCAAATAATTGTACACATTTCAGTCACACCATTTCCACAAAACTTCTTTTGGGTATTTTTCTTTAGACTTTGTTTATGTTTTTGATTAGAATTAGCAAAATTTGAGCTTACAAGATTTGTTGGGAACCATATGTATTCACTTAACAGCTGAGAGTTTTTTTCTGTTCCACTTTCTGCCTTTTGAATCCCATAGGGAAAAAATTGTCTATTTCAGACCCTTTTAAAAATTTTGTCAGTTTCCAAAGGAGATTTATAGTGTTTGTACCATATTCTTTCAGGGAAAGTTGCCCTTTTTCTGTACTCATAGCAGCATTTGTGTAAAATAAATACTGCAGGTCGATAATATTTTATTCTAGCATTTATTCATTGTGCACAGCTCATCCACAAGGTATGAAATTTCTTCCACATACATGATTTTGCATGCATTTTTTCTGGACAAAGGTTCAAAGAATTACAATTATATATAGTGTTCCTATTAATTTATACAAATAAGAGTGTGTTTCTTGGTTTTTTTTTAGAATCAAACACTAGTGCTATCTAAGTCAGTGGATAACTGATGGTAGTGAGAATACATGTCCCTGAGAACAACACTGCTGATTTTTTATGTTCTGTCAATTCAGGTCCCTTGTTTTAGAAGTTAACTCTGTGCAAATGAGAGCTCCTGAATGAAAAGCCTGTTTGACATAAAACTAATGGCCTGCCCTCCACAGCTGGCCTGTGATTCTGTCCTAGTGAAACCACAATAGTCTCACACTAGGAAATGTCTTTTACCATTGTGGTTATGTGCTTGATCTCCCAAATACGGTTATGGACTTGATAAAAGAACTATATAAAACACCTACTCCCAAATGTACAGAAATCTGTTTTTAAAAGCACATAAGGAGGAAACAATACAAATTCCTCTTTCTGCCACATGGCAGAAAAGTAAACTAAAACACAAACGTGTTGTATTTTAGGAGAAGGCACTGACCTCAAAGAGAGGAATGAATTCCAATGTAAGAATGATTGAGCTCCAAAAGAGAAGTGACCTCACCAGTACGACCTAGGCTCTGTAACTGTCCCCTGCCAAGGTGATGCCCTCGCCTCCTGCCCAATTGCCACAGAATTTTCACTGTATTCCAAATTTCAAAGTGCAACAGGCACCTCTGAGAATTTGAGCTGCCGTGTTGACTCCAGCACTGGCACTGAGCCACAGGTCACCTTCAGGATTGCTTTCGTTAACAAACTAGATGATACCCAAAACTAAAACTGCACAATTCCCTACACATTTAGTGTAAGAAATCAACTCTAAGATTGGTTTTGGTGATTATAAATATCATGCCAAGCATATGCACTAATATTTAATAGAATTAATTAAAAAATTGCCAAGCTCTTCCACTCAAGTAATTATAGTCTATAAAAGAAAGCTATTCAGATTGTTTACTGACTCTAACAGAAATCAAAAGACAAATAGACATATTAAAATGTATAAACAAGCTCTCTTTTGTAGGCACTGTGTTTATTTTAACAGTGTCAATAAATGTCTGCTCATATGGGTTCAGCAGTAACTAATGTTCACCAGGAGGTACATTTTAGAAACAAGAACTAGGAAAAACCTCTATAAGCACAAATGGGAAGATTAAATGTGGAGTGAAAATTAAATCTGTTAGGAATTTCTCTTGAATTTATATAATTGAGTAATTTGGGAAAAGCATTAATTTCTGTTTTGTCATCGGATAGAAATCCAGTTTGTAAAAAGATTAGAAAGGCAACCAATTTACTTATTAAAAATAAAAGAAACATAAATGACAGCATTAGGGTGTTATTAAAATTTAATTTTAAGATACAATTTGTAGGATGAAAATTGTTCTTTGTTAATCATGCTCACTGACATGGAACAGCTTTAGTGAAGTATATTATTATATAATTTTACTTTCATGTTAAGAAACTAATTCTGAGCACTATAAATTTATTGAGATACTACACATATATATAATTTTTATATATGTATATTTAGAAATAGATTTTTTCCTTTTCAGAGACTGGCCAGAGAATTTATATGGGGGGACAATAGAAGAGGGTGATCTTCACAGCCTATTTGTATTTCCATTTCACAACCTCTGCATTATTCTAGTGGCTGCCTTTGACAGTGTCTACCTGCTGGAAGATAAGTGACAAAACTAGAAGAGTTGGAATTGAAAGTTTCCCAGGCTGTTGCCTGTCTAATGTCTCGTCAGCGTTCAGAAAGCATCCAGTGTCCCTCCATTTTCCACAAAGCGAGTTCCCTTCTCATCACCAAGGAGGACCTAGGGCAGCATGGGTAAGATATACCAACTTAGTGATAGGCAAGGAGAAAATGAAAAAGAAAATATGTGAATTAAGCCATCTTTTCATAAGTATCCTAAAACCACATCATTCATTGATACTGATCTTCAATAAGATGAGACCAGGTTAAATCTAAATCCATAGTCATATAGCTCAATTAAGGTGAAGATGAGTGAATCAGACCTCTTCATCACAATCATTTCTTCTTAACAGGGATATTACTCCTTCAGTCTCAATGAAAATCTAGTTTGAACACCGGTGCTTAATTTATTGTCAAATTAAGCAGGCAGGATTTTCAAATAAGAAAAGGACAAAAAGAATGTAATTTAAATCCAGCGGTTCTGTTCTCTTATTAAGCTTGGTCTCTCTGTGCTTTAAAATAAAAGTCAAGGAAGAGTCAGACCTGACAACTAACATTATCTGACCTCTATATTTGTTTATGAATATATGACAGATTCATTTTAAAGAGATAGGCCAAGATGATTCAGATAAGTCAGCCTGAATCAACTCCACACCATGATAAAATATTACTGAGAAGTGCTAACTATTACAGTAACCTCACTAAGAAAAGGCAAAAATAAATTTCTCCTTCTGAAATGCAATCGTTTGGGTTTTTTTTTAAAGTTTCATGCATAAATACAGAGAAAAAGCATTTGAGAAATAAGGATGTCACAGGACTCTTACAATATAATTCTACTATCTGCTTAATTGTCATGGAAAATGCAGCAAGATTAACATAGATATGAGCATTACTAAAATTCTGATCACTAATATTCTCAGGAATGGTGTTAATTTTACATGCTAATGAGTAGATAACGAGAATTAAGATCCCTGAGGGAGAAAAAGAGGTTGACTGAGGCATAAAATGCCCCTAAGAGTGCAGTCAAATATGATTGTGGATGTGCTCTGTTTCTGCAAGCTGCCAGACACATTAACTTGCTTTCTGCTTGGGGTAGAGCTATTTTTTTTTCTTGTTTGTTTTTTATGTAGAATGAAGACCAGTGTGAAGAGTTGTTCTTATGAATGTAATGCTTTATTAATATAAATAGCACTTTCATGAGAGTGTTATGGAAAGGTGGGATAATTATAGGTGGAATAATTAACATGGAACATGCAAATCTTTACTTTCAGGGAGTGCTTGATATAGGACACCAAGGAATATTGCCTGAGTGGAGTAATACCTTGGTGCTCTCTTTTAATCCTCATCACTGAAAAAGGAATTTATTCCTTCAGGTATTAAAAATCAAACTACAAATACTGCAGTGAAAAAAAAACAAAACAAAATAAACAAACAAAAAAACCCCCAAAATAGAGAAAAAATATAGGAACAAAAAAAACCAACTGGCAATCTACCTTGTTCCTTAAGCAGAAAAGAAAAACAAAGACCAGTACTACTGTCCTCTTTAATAAACAGATAGACAGATATTCTGACTGATTGTCAAAACGTGTCATCAGACCACACAAGTAACCCACACTCACTTGCAAGCTGTCTGCAAAGTTAATCTAAGAACCTCTAAATTATCCCAGGTTTGGAGTATAAATATCTTGTTGAGAAAGTTAATTCGGAAAGTTTTAAAAGTTACTATTTGAATTTTTAAACACACAGGACTGTTAAATATGTAAAGACCTAAACCGAACTTCACTATTAAGACCTGTCTCTAATACAAGAAAATAGGTATTCACAGGTTCCCATCCTGACAATACACAGTTACACATTTCACAAGTGCAGCTTTGCTTTTGGAGCAGTAACAGACACCTGCCCCCCACATCAAATGTTGCAATGCTTGGTGTTAATTTAATGGTTGAACTCTGGTTGAGATTTTTCAGGGGAAGATTTTGAACTGGTTACTTATGGCCAGACTAAAGATTTACCTAACTCTTTTCTGAAAGCTTGTTCCATCACCAGGTTCCACGTTGCAGAGCCACTACATGAAAGCAAGTTAAAAGCTTGTAAGCATTTAAGAGTCCAACTCTGTTCCTTCTGTTCCTCCTAAATCCTTCCTCTGTTCCTGCAGGAAAAAGGGGAAGGCCCTTGTTACTCAAATCATGTACTGCTACACCAGTAATTGCTTTTGGTTAGCAGCTGTTTGTGCTACAGCATCAAGAAAAGATATCTTCTTAATGCTTCTGTGAAGATACTCAAAACCTGACTGGACACAATCCTTGGCAAGCTGTTCTATCTAACCCTGCTTGAGCATGGGTTTGGATGAGATAATCTCAAGAGGTCTCTCCCAACCTCAGTGATTCTGTAACTCTGTCATTCTCACACTTGAGAATGTGGTTTTCTTTGCAGGTATTTTACTTCTATTTAGGTTTATTACTGGGAAGTCTGAGATGTAAAAGGAATATTGTATATAAATAAAAATGTCTCTTTCTCCACCTTCTTGTTTCCAGATGGCTGTGCAACAGAGCAAGTAGAAAAGGGGGTAGTCAGCCACTGTGGAAAAGTACCAGCTAGACCCTTCCTTATATATCTAAGTGGTAATTCTCTAGTTGGGTAGCTATTCTTGATCGCTACTGGTATTCTCTGTATAATGTTGCTACTTTATGTAAGAGGATACTGTTGCCTTAAAACTAGCATAAAAAAGACTACCTGGCAGAAAAAGCAGGAAGAAGATATTTTCCTAAGAAGAGTTTGGCCTCAAAAGAGAGACAGGGAAATACTTGCAAGAGAGGTAGGACAAAGGTAGCAGATACAAAGAGGGCAGATGACAGGATACAGAAGAAAAAGAGATGTCCATTGCAGGACCCACATGTTACACTGAGAAATATACAGGACAATCACTCATTTCTAAAATTCCAAGATTTAATATAAATGGACAAATGTGTAATAGAATAGGACATAAAATGTCCTAAGCAGTGCATCTGCTCTATATTGAAATGAAGTATGTTGATGTACAGGCTTACGTCTCCCTTAGGCCAAAGACACTTTCAAATAGAATTTTTGGTAGCTAAAGCAACATTTGCCTAAAGCACCTGTCAAGCATCCATTGAGAACTGAATCATGTGATTTCTAAGTATATATCATCTTGGACTACTGTCAAGATCTGGTGGTGACCTGATGTTAAACATTACAGTAAAAGGATATTCTAATATTGTTCAGAAAAAACAGGAAAAAGATACTTTGCTGAGAAGACTTTGGTCATGCAAAAAGGAAAAGCAAAGCCAAACCCTAACTCAGAAGGAGCAGAGGACCTTCCACACAGTGTCTGTGGCTCAGGAATCCTAACTTTTCATAGCATCACCTGGACTGAACAATTATTCCTCCTCCACTCTATGTCTTCTCATCAGTATCAGCCAATTTCTCAGAGTAAGGCCACAACCTATGTCTCAAGTGGTTTAATTTTTCCTCTGCAGCCATATTCAGGCAGTGTTTTCCTGTTAGATATACTGTAAGTGGTCCAAGCTGCCAGCTGCAGTATAGCTAGCCTCTTTTGGCAACAAAAAATTGTCTTTTTTTCTATGCTTTCCTTCCCTCCATCATTCAGGGGTATATTTGGCACAGAAAAGCCAACAGGTGTACTTCATTGTTAAAAAGACATGAGGCATCGGTGCTTTAAAGACATTACTGTGTTGGGTCTCCCAGCTGCAAATGATGCCACTCACCTTATTATGCAAAATGCCTATATAAAGCTATTATTGTTTGGCATCCATGCCACAGTGAGATGGTCCAACCAATTAACAGGCACAATATCAGCCAAGGCTTCCTGCATTCTCATAAAGGTTTGTTTTTTTTTAAAAAGAAATCAAAGTCAGATTTCCAAGTCAAAACCATGGAACTGTCTATGTCTGTCTTAAATTTATTTATCTAGTGGTAAGGCACAATAATAATCCCCTATTTTCATTATTTTCTGTGATATAGAAAATACCAAAATTTAACAGATTTATCAGGTCAGAAAAGAGGTATCATAAATCCATATCTGTCTACAGAAGTGAATGTTAAATCCAGCTAAAAGCACATACCTGTGTTTCAGATTAACAGACTGACAAGAAGAATTAAAAATGTTGTGAGGCCGCATGTATGAGATATGAGTAAAGAGTCCTTGGACTGCACTACTGCCATGTCTTTCACTATTGCATCTGTAAAGGACATCCTTGCTAACTGTGTTGATGAATGGAGAGAACTTCAGTTATCTTGCCCAACACTACATTTATGCACATTCTAAAACTCCTTCTTTCCAGTCCAGTGGAGTTCCAGAATTAGAGAAGTACTGAGGGTCATGCCCACAAAAATTAGCTAAGTTGAGAAAGGAATCCTTTCTGCATTTTACACGATACTACTTCTCTTTAGTTTTCAGATTACAAATCAAAAAATTCTTTTTAAAACATGCAAATGAACATTCATTAGAATGCAATCTACACAAAGACACCTTCTAGAATGATTTGAAAAAAAAAGAAAAAAATTAAATAGAGACATTGCACAGAAGTGAAACAAATAAGCAAGACTGATGCAAAATGCAGTTTTATATCCCAGTCTAAGCAAGACATGCAGTTTGCTATTTCTGCTCTGATACATCAATGTAAGCACAATTTTACTGAAGTTGGTTTGAAAGCCTGGATTTCCACAGAAAATGCTTATGCATTTTCATATAGGTTTGCTCTGCTGAGAAAGACTTCTTATTGTAAACAAACAAAAAAAGTAGATAGTAGAAATTCTTTTGAGTAAAATTAGCTTTAAGAACCAAGACTAGACTTAACAGAAATATTTTTTTCAGTTAAGGATACTTTTATTCCTTCTGGAACAAAAAAAAAAAAAAAGCTACTGGAAAGAGAGATATTAAAACAGAATCCAAAAATAGCTAATAATTGTTTGAACAAATGCTGTGTTTTCATTTGCCAGAAGAACCTGTTTTTGAAAAGCAATTCTAAAGTATTCTCTCTTAACTGTGCTTGCTTCAGTGATGTTATATGGAAAAAGAAAAAATTTAAGACAAACTTGACACTTCTGTCAAAATGAACACTGTGTTCCTCTGTTTTATCTTTTGTGTTTTGCACAGGCGGGAGTTGGGATCTACTGTATGAAGAGGAGAAATGTTTGGCTGTAGATTTAAAATATGTATTTATAAAAATCTTCAGTGAAACCAAAACTTCCAATGAAACTTAGTTCTTTACTGTTCAGCAAAGTGGTTTTATTTATGAGTGTCAAGGCCAAACCCACAAAGCATTTTAAAATAACCTGGAATATATGCAAAATGGCATCTACATGCATATATATGGCAGCTACTCTCTAAAAATTCTTTTTGAGGTGTTTTCTCCCAAATACTGAACTTTCTGATTTTTTTTCCTGACAAATGAGTACAGATGTTATTTCAGTGAAGAAGCAGAGAACAAAAGCCAACTAAGGGATACTGATTTAAGTTTATATAAAGATCAGGACTGAAGTCTCTTTTTATCCTGTAGGAAAGAAACAGTTTTCATACAGATTATTCTTGTTTTGTGAATGGCTGTTTCAGGCAAGGTACATGGGATACTGAATACAAACAACACAAAACCGCTAGAAAAAGGAAGTAATTTCATCCATACTCTGAATATTCTGATATGTACAAAGTGTTATCAAATATAACAAGATGAAAAAACCCAAAGCCCTGTACTTGCATTAATTGGTTGACCATCACAACCAGGAAGTCAGACACAGAATCTGAACTATACCCTCCCAATTAATGACAGTTGCTCTAGGGCCAGGCTGGGTACTTAGTGCACACATTATTGTCAGAACACTGTTGTGCTGCATTTGTGTTTAGAAGAAATTTGTAGTCTAACAGCAGCTTGGGATCACAGGAACAGGACCTTTGTTATCCTAAATGCTTAGAGACACATTAAAGAAAGAAACCCACAATTTAAACTTATGACATTATTCACCTTATAAAAAGATATAAAAGAGACAATGAGACAACAACAAGCATCTATATGCTAACCTGTGTTGATGTGTTGCTGAGTGTCAGGGAGGTCAAACATGACATTGTTCCATTCCTTTCTGAAGGCAATACAAATTCTGACAGGAAGGCACAGCTGTATCCGAGAACAGCATGGGCTGTTTTACCATTCTTTACTGACAAAAATCAAAGCAGCTGCTTACCTTGGTTTTCTGACCAAGCCATTTGTAGTTGAAGGAAGAGGCATTCAGCTCTTGTCTGACAACTGGTCACCATTTTCTTCAAATAAATTGCAATTGTTCACTTGGATTTCCTTATGCAATCCCAGCAGGTTCACACTGTGGTATAAAAATTGAAGATGAGATCACTGCTGCACAGTGGTTTTGAATCTAAGAAACACCACCTACAACATATTAAACATAGTATGAATTGTATCTACTTATAACTTCCCAACACAAAAATTAATAGTAAGTCTCTGCATCTTTCTGTTGTTGTAGGTGTGCTTTTGCAAAATTGACATTGTTTCAATGCCATAGAATTCACTACATGACTCACCTGGGCTCTCAGAAAAAGATGGTGAAAAAGGGAGACTGTCTGAACAATCTCTTTGATCCAAGAAGTGCAATGGATCCAGTCCACTAGAAAAGTTAAAAAACCTCATGGATCCCAAATTAAGGGAAACTTTCAGGTACATCGACTACAGTAGAAGAAATCTTCAGCTGTGTTGACTATTGGAAGTCAATGGAAGATGTAATGAGAACTGAGCTGTCCAGTGGAAGAAGTAAATCTAATGAAAGCAATGAAAGAGAGCAGAACTGCATCTTCCAACTACTATTCTACTTGAACTAGAGTGCTCTATCTCCTCTTCTTCTGCCATTGACAAGAAAACATGAAACTTTTGCCAAAAATATCTCCTCTGATTGGTATTTTTTCTATCTTTCTGTACCAAGACTGCTTAAGATCCAACTTGAACTTCCTTCTATCTTAAACACATAGCTCCCTTTAGGCACCAACTTCTCTGTGATAGACATTTCTCTCCTACCTGCTTTTCTCATTCCCTGTAATCACTCTTGTTTGAATCTCCTTTCCTTTTCATAATAGGTCTGTTTATGGTGCGTTTCCTGCTGTGCTTTGAAACTGAGCACTGGATGCTCACTGACCATATGCAACATATAGGTGCCTATTCTCAGGCAGCCTTCAGAGTCTAGAATAAAGATCTTCAAGGCTAGTTCTAACTTCTCCATGACATAAAGTTTCCCCTCCTGACTTCTGCAGTTTAAAATTTCATGTTCTGAGGCTGTACAGAAATTAAATGGAGACTATAAATTCATATTACTATACATCATGTTAATGGAGCAAGCACCTAGACATGCAACTCACCCCCCCAGAAAAAGCAAAGAAGAAAACAAAAATCCTGGAAATAAAAACCCTCGGCAGATCATTGACATCCTGTAAAACTCTGACGCTTTGGACAGTTCTTCCATATTATTAAAACCTCGCTGTCCTCCTGGATCAGCCTGCGAGCCCTCTCAGCAAGCTTTCTCTTATTTGTTCAGGACCAGCTTTCTCTCACTCATTCAGATTCCCAGCTCAGAGAACATGTGCTCTTTTCTCATCTATTTTCTCACTAGGCAATTTCCATTGTTCTAATTTAGAAGCAGACAACTTGAGACAATCACTTTCCTTTAGTTTAAGTAGTCTATTTAACATATTCAGTGCTTTACTGAGAAAAAATCATATCGTGTTATCTCTTCTTAGATTACTGTTGTATCTGGTCTTGCACAGAATGTGTGATCTATGACACAGCCCCAGCCAGCAAGTGGCAGATTAAATACAGACCAAGGAATAGAGTGGTACATGAAATTCATAAAATAAGTCTGGATTTATAAATTATACATACATTCTCCAAATTGTCATAGCTCCCAATCTTCTCTCTGCTGTTTGCCAGATTTTCTTCCACCAGTCAATGTCACATCATAGCTTCTCCTTTCTTTTTTATGTCCTGATTAACAGGACATCTATATTCTCCCTTGAGCTCTCTTCCTCCCAGCAAGATTGTTTTCCATATCCCTATAGAGAGGGGCTGAAAAAGCATTTGTGAGCCTGAGACGCTTCTTTTTCAAGATATATTATGTGATCTAATAAAACATAATATTTTTTCTTATAAACTTACCTCCATGAGCACAATTCAAATGCTTCAATATAGGTTCAGAAAAAATCTATATGAAGAGTATTTATTTTTAGATTACTTAAAAAAAATTAAATCTAGACCTTTTCTGTATATGTAAGAGGATTCTATTAATCTTTTGGGGGAACAGTTTGACTCTGTGAATATTGACAAAGACCACAGAATTTGCAGTTGGAAAAGTAACCAAATTTGGAGTGGTCAGATTCTCCTGGTAGTACTGATTCTATAGTGATGTTCCTGACACTTTCGAAAACCTGTATATGTGGCCATATACACCATTTGTACCCCATACTCTATTCCAAAACTTATCCAATAGAGTAATTAATTTAGAATAAAGAGATACAGAACTGAACAGTAGTTCAGAGGGGGATTTTTTGGTTGGTTTGGGGTTTTTTCCCTCAAAAAATACCAAACTTTATGCCTCTAGCTTCATGACTTAGCTCTCAATACTCAGAAAGTGCTTAGAGGATGTGATACATTCTGCAGCATGACTCAGTAAAGACTACACAGCTGTACAACACTGGCATAAAGATGTTTCAATATGCCAAAAAGTAAATACAAAATTTTTGCCTAGAAATAAATACTAGAGAAGTACCAAATTTTGGTAAGAGAACAATGTGTGATACAAGAAAATGGTTCATTAACCCTGAATTTCTTTCAATGCTTGAGTAGAACCAGGACTCTCATTTCTACCCCACAGTCAAATCTGCCATCTGATTTTTTGATCACTCTCTGCAACAATTTTCCTGGAATTAAATGAGTGCATATGGAATCATAATGCTCAGTACATACATGCACCTGTTGCAAGTTCTCTTCATACCCTGTTCCTGGTTTCACAATTTATTCAAAATCAAGGGAAGGTGCACAAAGGCCCCTTGTTTTTTTTCTCTCCAGTGACTTCTTCTATAAATTTCCATCTTGAATAAGAGCCACTTTGTTTTCCAAAATGTGTATTTTATGACGTGTATATTACACACACTAGAGACTTGTAGCAGATAAATAAGCATCACTTTATAAGATGGGTTAATAGAGTAAGCGGCCTCTTGAAAACAGAACTGTCTTGCAGTTTTACATCCTTTAATTGCACAGTATATGTTGCTTTTGATTTTTCTTGTTTATAATGAGCCTTTGTTATCCAAGTTATGCTTTTAGCCCTAAACTGATGAGAAACATCCAAACACAAAATACATAAAACAAATATAAAGTATAGGAAACACTAAAATAATGTGATCAGGTTAGGAATGTCTCACTGATATCATTTGGAGAGTTTAGTGGTTCAAGGAAAGCAGTTTATTCTGTCTGTCTTACACTAAAATTCAATTTGCAGGTAAAAGGGAGCATCTGTGCACAGATTACACAAGTACCTATCCAGCCTTAGCCTGGAGTTCAACTTATTTTTTCTAGCACAGATCTAATAAATACAAAAAGAAAGCAAAGTCCTTGACTGTTACAAGGCACAGTTCTCAGATGTCTTCCCTCTTACTTCTTCATAATTGTCAGAAGAATGTATCTTACTCTTAAATATCAAGTTTCTGTGACAGGCACATTTAGCTCATTTCTATCTTTCCCTTGTCAGAAGGGCAGTAAATGTGTTAAACGCTCTGCTTAAGATGCAGCTGTAATGCTTCCATTATACAACTTATTGTGCATAAGATATACAACAATCCAGCCTCTGAATGTCACATTTTATTCAAGAATGTTACTTTCTACTAGATGGTCTAAAAGCACAGGAGCTCTGCAGCTTGGACTGGTAAAAGTTCTTCATTACAAAAGGACATCAAGCCACGGTTTTCTATATTTCACTTGTAACAGAAACCTTAGTTAGTAATAGCTATGTGTTGATTACTATTTCAAGTGTTCACGTTGAAACTAAATCTGTATTTCATGGTTTGGCCTTGAAAAATATTTGGGTTTTGTATCTAGAATACAAAAGTGCTTAGTGCCAAACAAATAATATCTTTTTAAAAAGGAAAATTATCAGAATAGCAGGAGTAGCTGTATCTTAAGATATGCTATGCTGTTGTAAGAAAAGGAATAGAAAATGCAATAAAAAATGTCAAACACCAAAGGAAATCACAAAAGTAAGGGTTGATGGAGAAATTCCTTTTCCTTTGTTCTACATTTTATTATTTACTAAAGTAACTGCTGTTAGATAAAGTACACAAAACACCCTCCATCAGCACTTAACTAACATATGGTTGATCAGATGGGGCTCACATTCACCTCCACTTCAATCACCTCTGCTCTCAGTGGAGAGGAGGATCAGAACACTGGGGGTACTATCATCTTAAACTGCTGCAGTGAGTTTTGTTAGAGAACATCTGTCTAGGGCAACTATTGAAGTGCCATAGTTACATAACTGAAATGTAGGTGGATGCAGCAAAGATAATATCACTTTATTGGTAAGATCAGTAAAGAACCCATAATTATCATAATCTCTCCTTTAGGGGATTTATTAAATAATACAAAGTAAAATTTAATTAACGTGAATGTTGAATTTAAAAGTAGAAAATCATTTAGAATGAGCAATTGAGCTCTTGAAACCAACTTAATTTATACTGGCTAAAGTGTATACAGTGAAAGATTAAAATAAATCCATTCTCAGAGAAACATGCTTGAGAAGTTGCAGTACTGGCACCTTCTGGATACATACAGCATGGATGAACTGTAGATTAAGAGCAGTGTAAGTGTGTACAGTTTTCCTTAAGATAGCCTACAAAATTATATTAGGCTAAACAAAAGTGTATACCTTTTGGCAATTCCAAAAGGATCAACACACATTTCAAACTGCTTTGTAATCTAGACATGAATACAGTGTTAATAAAAGCTTGAGTACATAGAGAAGAACAGCTGTTATGAATGTGAAAGACAGCTTTGAGCATATACGGTATATAACAGGGACAGCTGGCAAATGAGAACACAGATAAATTTTTTTGTTTGCAGAAGTTGGTGAAATACTGGTATCACAACTTCTGAGGGACATCATACTTCTATGTGATGTTAATAAATAGTACATTTATCACCTGACTACCTACCAAAACTGGTGTTTTGGAGGCTGTAAACTGACTGGAGAAAAACAAGAAAAGGGGAGGGTCAAAAGCAAGGAAAAAGTGCAACATACCAAAAAGATATGAAAAAAAAGAACAGAACCAAGGAAGACAGAAAAGAGAAGAAAGAGCACAGCAGTTATAGAAAAGAGAATGAATAACAGAAACCTGTGGGAAAGGAGAATGAATACAAATGAGATTATATTTCCATTTTTACTGTTCTGGAAAAACATCAATGACAAAGTATGTAGTTACATGAATGAACGAGTATATAAAATGGATACAATGTATCAGGAGAGGTCAGGGGGCAGATATAAGCAGATTCACCAAGAGCAACAGAATGCCCTGGGCTAGTTCTTAATACTATCACACCAGTTCAGCACATAGTGCCTTGGATTTCTCCTTGCAAGAAGAGGAAAGAAAAAAAAAGTCTGGCTTATATTTACTGCCAATTCTTTAACTTTAATTTCTGACGTGTCATCTCATAAAGTGATGATGACTGGTATCATGTTACTCTGGTCTTATGCACTGGTTTATTTTGATTCCTTGGGGTTTTTTTAATTTTAAGTTTTCCATTTACTTTAACTAATCTTTCCTCAGTTGGTCATGTCTCACAAGTGATTTTTTATGTTTTACTTTTTTTTAATTTTTATTTTATTTTATTTTTAAGCACTCATCTGGTAGATTTTCCTTTTCCTTCAGGGCTTTCTTGCTTTTTCTCAAAGAACAGAATGAAAGAGTTGAAGTGCACTGAATACAGGCAGAAGAACTGGGCACTTGTCTTTGCAGCAATATATTTTTTAAAAATTGGTAATCCAGGGGAATTAAAACAAGAATGGAAAACAACTTCTGCCAAGACAGAGAGAGCGAGAGCATGTATTCTTTCTTCCAGTTTCTGACATGATATGTTCAAATACCTTTCGGATACAGTATGTCAGCTTGTGTTTCACCATGTGATATGACATAATGCAACATGACACACCAATTGTTTTGTGACAGAAATGTAAAGAAAAAAAGCGTCTCCACTCTGCTGGTAAAGATATCATCTTAAATAGGGAAATAGCTAGATTTCTCCTACACATTAATGCATCAAACTGTAATGGCCCTGAGAGCTTCCCCCTTCCTGGAGCTCCTGGTGTCAGGGCTCATGGACAACTCGGCTGTAGCACAGCTACGGGCTGTCCCCTTCCCCAGTCAGCTCTGCTGGGAGGCCTGAGCCAGGGCTGATCCCCCTTCCTGTGGGAATTGCTTTTAAGCTGACACTCTCATGCTTGGCTCCAGCCTGAACTACAGAACCAGCTGTGTCACAGCCAGGGCTGTGCCTGGCCGTGGGCCCCACTGACCCAGGCCTGTACCATGATGCAGATTGACTTCCCAGCCTCACCTCAGACCTGCCTCACCACTATGGACTTGGCTGGCAGTCACTGAGATATATCTGACCTTGGTCAACACCACCAGACCTGATCCTGTCCCTGAATCACTGAGGTGTGTGCCCAGCTTGACCCCATGGGCTGCTGGTCAGACCTGACTGCCATCCCCAGGTGTGCTCTGCACCTTGCTTGGGGACTGTGGGACAGGGCACTGACTCTGGTACCACACTTGGCCCCTCTCCCTTAGGGAGCAGCCGGCCGTGCTGTGCCCCAACACAAAATGAAAAGGGTTCATTCAACCAGAAACAGCACTGCTCTGTTTGACCCTATCGGCCTTGCTGGTACTTTCCAATCCCAGTACATTCTAATTGTAAACCTTTTCATATCAAAGCACGTTTGTGAGGCCCTGGGTGAGTGGATGACTTTTAGTTTTAGACGTGTATTATGTGTTCAAAGTGATTAAAGGAGGAATTATGTTCAGCTTCTAACAGCTGGAAATTTCATCCAATCAGTTTGAGTATTATAATTTTAAAGTTTTTCAGCCACAACATTTCCAGAGATCTAGAGATTTGTTTTGTTTTGTTTTTCACTTTTATCTTCACCAGGTCTATTTGATCCCAGAAGGCTGCATCCACCTTCTCAAAGGCACAATCTCCAGCTCTGAAAAGAAACAAGCACTGTAACAATGCAATAAATGGAAGATGTCATCACCTTCAACTGAATCTATGACTAATTTCCAAACAAAAGAGATATCACCAACAGAAGGGAGGAGTATGCCAAAACAGCTTTACTTCAGTGCACTGAGCTGGCTGGCCAGGAATATTTGCACATACGAACCTAGAACAGACAAAGACTCCCACAAAACAGAGCAAAACAATTCATGTGGCACATCACAACTCAGTGCACTAATTTGAACTAAGACATATGTTCTAGAAATCCTACCAGTTAAGCCCAGGCTATGGCAGTACCAGTATTTATATATTTACAGATATATGAGTCTATTGGCACCTTCAGGTGAGTAAGAAAGAAAAAGGAAAAAAAACCAAACAAACTGGGTTTTACTAACTTAGATTGCTTTATCTAGATTTTTGAAGAGTCATTCAGCAAATCTGCCTTCTGAATAAAATCCATAGTAACCTAATGCATACCTTCAGGGCAGATTTCCCAAAGAAGAAGAATCAAAATCAAAAAGTCGAGGAGGTGTGTAGTTACAGAGCCCATTCTGTCCTCTATGCTCAGGTACAGAACTGCTAAGGAATTTTTATAATGAAAAATAGGTTTTGCCTTAATTGACTCTTGAAGTTCTTTCCACTGGGGAATTGCAACAGTGCTTTTAAAAAATAGTTTTATTGACATGACACATTTCCTAGGATAGACCATTAATCATTTCATGCTCTTGTATCAATAGTATACTTAATATTCAAAATTCAAGCAAAATCCTAATGATACAACTATTAGGAGGAAAAGTGTAACACTGAATCTACCTAAGTGGTGCTTCTGATGTGACCGAGTAGCATATTCAGACAAATACCTATCAGCTGGATTTCTGTTGGTTAATATGTGGCTTTATTCCTGAAAGTATTATTTATAAAAAAGGAAAGAGGTCAGCGATGTCATTCCTGTAACCTACCAACCTACTTGGAAAAAACTGCCTGGATGTAGAATCTTGCTGTGTCCTGTTCTCTGGAGTTTTTTCTCAAAATATATGCCCAAACATATCCTTAAGCATACTACTGGGCATTTGTTTCAGCCCCAAGCAACACTGATTACTATGGTTCTGTACCAAAATAACTTAATGAGACAGAGGCTACAGGTTTTACAACTGTTTTCTGGATAATAACCTGTCCTCATTTACGTGTCACTGGGAAGAGGATTAATTTTAACTTTACAGCATGCAAAGATTTTACACCTCTAGAAAAGAAATTTATTAATGTGTGATTAGCTTAATTAGTATCTTTTACTTTTTTGGTCCTTGCTGTTTCCCCAAAAGCCTTTTTTGGCAAAATAAACAAATAAATATTATTAGCATTTTAAAGAGCAGGAGGGGAAGACAACAATATTGTACATATAAAGTGGAGCTTCAGAGACAAGGAAGTTGTCACTGATACAGAATAGAGATTAGCACAGCTGCAGACCCCAACCATTACTCAGTAGAGTGAAGCCTGAAGAGAATAAAGAAATGTCTTAATAAACCTACATCCTCCACCACAAAAATCTGACCCAACTGTATTACTGTCACTCTTGTGATACCCTAGGTAATTATATTAAGACTTGACATAGGCACAAAGAAGCTGTAGTTCTGTCCTACTTATTATGTTCTTCCAGATCCATATTGAATATATAAGTTTGGGTTTCACTTACTGCACTGAATTTAACATAGCCCTGCAGTGTTTTGGTCCTCTTGTGTCCCTTGTTTCAGCATAAGTCCTATATCATAGAATTGCTTTGGTTGGAAAAGACCTTTAAGCTCATCAAGTCCAACCATTAACTCAACTCTACCGAGTTAGGTGCTAAACCATGTCTCTAAGCAACACATCTACATGTCATGGTGAGTCAACCACCTCCCTGGGCAGCCTGTTCCAGTGTTTGATAACTCTTTTTGGTGACGAAATTTTTCCTGATATCCAATCTAAACCTCCTCTGGCGCAACTTGAGGGCATTTCCTCTTGTCCTTTTGCTTGTTACATGGGAGAAGGGGGTGAGCCTCACCTTGCTACAACCTCCTTTCAGTTAGTTGTATCTATCCAGTTCTGTTGTGCTGCTCTGCTTGTCTGCCCATCCTACTGCAAGCAAGCTGCCACTCTCAGACATGGGATCCATGGCCATGTACACTAGACTTTCCCTTCAGATTTCAAAGATTTTGCCGTGAAAAAAATTTTTGCTGAGTGTAATATTAGGGGCTCTATAGAGAGCAGCTGGTTAACACAGGCACTTAAGCCGACTGTGAATCCTATACCACTACCACCATTGCTTTCACACTACCTTAATTCAATCTAGAATTGAACAAAGAATATAACACACACTATAACAGAGCAATAGAAACCAGAAAGTGACAAAAGAAAGGTGACAGAAAAGAGAACCGAGGTATGCTAGAAAAAAAAGATCAAAACCCACAAACTGCACTAAAGCTCTTTTCCCTACCAACTTAAGCATGACTATCAATCTCCTGTGATTTTGCAGGCTTAGTTTACAAATGCATTAGTTCATCATACTTCTTTCAGATTTAATAAAAAAAACCCCAAACCTCAAATGAGTAATAGTCAGTTTTGTTGTCTGATAATAGGTTGATGGCCTTATGTTTTCTCAAAGGAAATTCAATTTGAATAAGGATTAAACTCGAATTGTTGGTGAACTATCCATCTCCAAATAATTATTTCTCACATTCATTCTAAATGCACTTTGTCTTCCAAAACAGCAACTTTTGAAGCTAGATATATCCATCTATCTAGATATATCCACAGAATATCCATATTAATAAAGATATTTACTGTAACAGCATTGTTTTTCTCACAATATATCATGTTCCAAAAAGGTCTTCTGTAGTACCACAGGAAAAGAAGTTATATCTGTGAGAAGTCTTGAAGGATTGAAGTGAAAATAAACTATTTTTTTCTTTTGATATTTTTGTTGAGTTTTCTAAGTTCACGTGATTATTTTAGGGCTTTCTTGTATCGCTCTTTTGCTTCTTATATCTATGTCTAAATAATTTCATTAAAACACTCACGGATGATAATTTTAATGAATTTATGAGAAGTTAATATACTCTTTGTAAAGGGGTAACTCCAGGTTACGTTTGGTTTTGATTCAGTTCCCGATATGTTTACTGTTTACTGAACAGGAAAAATATCAGATGTAATGAATGGTGCTAAGCTAGAATGGTGCTAAGCTAGAATAAAAAAAATTAAACTCACATTTTTGGACATCCAACCTTTGATGATCTACTGCCTTTTCAGTGAATATTTAAAATAAATACCCATCATTCAAATGAGCATAAATACCTCTACTCTGGGATTTAACAAGAAAAATGGCAATCATTACAACTACGCTTTATCCAGCTAGATATATGAAATTGATATTTGGAAGTGAATTCCCATCTGCCTTTTTCTTTCAAAATAGAGCACATACAAAGCTGGTATGACTAGGCAAGTTTTGACTACCTCTGCATGAACCTATGTTTGTTATAGGAAGAATGCAGAGTGCATTTCAAAATCATTCCTGCATGTTCAACAGTATTTCCTGGAAAACTGTATCACAAAAAAAAATAATAATCAAATAAGTCTTTTTATACTATTTCCCTCTTTATTCTTCTTTTGGTTTTGTTCTTGAGCCTGCAGTTGGCTGCATATTTAGTGCTTCCACTGGGAAATTGAGTGAATGCTCCAAACTGTATTTATATAGGATCTATACCCTTTTTATCGTTTAAGCTGTTTTCATACATCCTTCTCCAGCTAGAGCAACACTGGTGAAATAATTACCACCTTCAGTCTGTTGCAGTAGTTAGAGGTTACTGCCTTCTCTAATCTCCCAGGAGAGCTGCTTGTATAAGCAATTCCTAACCTGTTTCAGTTCCAATCAGTTTGATTAGCAAAATTCTACTATGTATGCTCTTTCTGTTGACTTGGATCATTTAGTTAAGAAGCATACAGATAAGAAAATCCATCAGATTAGAAAAAGGACTATGTTCTACAGGGAATACTGAGATGAAGAGGAAAAAGGGCTGGGGAAGCAGCAACTGCTTCAAGCTGGCATGAAGAATAGTTAGCCTAAGTGCACAATAAAATATTGTACTGGTTTATGCTTTATACCAGAACAAATCTGACTTATATCAGCTGCAGGAGAATAGACAACACCTGACCTAGCATTAAGTTAGATTTTCACAAACAGATGATACTTGATCTAGCATAACCTCTATTGAGACAAAGTTATTCTTCCGAATATATTAATAAATATGATCTGGCAGAAAACATTTATATGAGTTCAGCAGAACGTCTTATCTGGACTCAGCATTTCTGGTCTGTGCTCATTGAAAGCACAGTTAATACCCCACAGAAGTGCAATCTGAGTCCTTCAAAACAGGAAAGAGTACACTCCATACTAAATTACAAAAAGAAAATGTAATATTTTTTTTCTATATGATTAGAAATATAGCAGGGAAAAGAAAGTAAATAATCAATTTCTAAAGCTTTGTAAATGTATACAAATGGTGCAGAGATTTAAAATATAAATGAAGAAAAAGGTAGAGCATAACACTACTGTTTTGACACTGTCTCCAAGTTAGGTGACAATCAACCTTTCCTGGACAGAGGTATTTTAAATACTTCTGCCCATTATTATGCACAAACTGTTTCTTTCCTCAGCATCAGGTATATGCATTTTAATCACTATATTAAATATTATCTGACTTTTCTTTTGTACCTACAACATTTATTGGCATACAGTAGCTTCTAGTCAGTAACAAATTATGAGTTTGATGCTAAGATTGGGAATAATGTAGAAGTGTTTACTGTAGCTGGTGTGATGTTTTCTTCTTTACAGTATTTTTACTTTGTAATTTTTTTCAGATCTCTTAGCATAAGTGTAAGCAACTTTGCACCACACCTGTGTCGTGTTTTGTTAAATCCTCATTCAAGATGCTAGTGCCCTGCAGCACCTGGAAATGTGCACTGATCTTCTGCAACACTAGTTTCATCTCTTCAAGACTAAAATTGATTTTCCTCAAGCTGGCATGTAAAGGTACAAAGTGTACCCAGTGATCCATAGCTCAAGTGAGTGTAACAATACCAGCCTCAGTGGTTGGAAAAGCAGTAACTTTCTAAGTCTTTGCAAGCAACAGTGCAAGAAAAAAAAACAACAGTGAAGAATCTATCTTGTAAAATGCCAGGCAGTCAAGTTGTTTTACTGCTGCTGGAAGCTATTGTCAAAGTTGCTAAGTAAATAGTAGAAATAGTTTTCTTTAATTGGAAAGAGCTGGGATACCATGGTGATATGCTTTGTATAGCATACCTACCATAAACAGATAAAAAAGGATTTCTAAACTCAGAATTTATCACTGCATGATTTGCCCAATTCTACAGTTTACTGTGAAAGGCTCAAACCCTCCCTTTTGAACACTGAAACAGGAGGGAAGGCATTGGAGTCTCACTTTGCTCTCCCCTGCCACATAATTCTGTCTATAAGGATTTTGAGTTTATTGAATGGAAAGCAAGTAGAAGTCAGAATATGCCTTTAAACGCAAAGACCAATCTTGCAAGTCCTGCACTTACTCAGCCCTCATTATCAATTCCCTGGCAACTCATGCACTTCCCTAATGTAGCAGAGCAATACATATGTCTCAGAAAGAACATGCACAAGAATTAATGTCACCAGTGCCCACAGACTACCTGCTACTCTTACAATGCTTCCTTAGTAGATGATCCATTAGAGAATGTGTGGCCTCAGATGCGATTTCACCTGTAGAGTCCCTGATCCGTTAGTTAAGAGAAATGTTACAAAGCTTAAAGATAGAACATTATTCAACACGTCACTGGCTTGTTCTGGCCTTTCACAGTTTATCTGAAGCATATATGAACAACAAAATTTTTATTACTACTGAGTCCTGAAATAGGAACCTAAATATTACAAACAGTTCACACTTCTACCTTTACTGGTTCCTGCAGAATCCAGGGCTTCTTCAAAAAGTCTCTTTATTTAATTCTCATTACATGTGCATAAATGAAGGAGAATTTTCACGTGCTCAAGCAGAGGTGGCACACAGATGAATAAAAGACTTGAGACATTCTAATAGCTGAAAGTAGATATCTTTGCAGTTACAAGTGAGAAATTACCTTTGCGGTTTTAGTTCCTATTTTTTCTCATTGAATGTGATCTGTCTTTTTTCTCCTACTGGCAAATAAGGATTGTAAAAATTCAGGGCCTCGCTTTCTAGAATAGCTTTTAGGAGGCCATTCAAATTGAATAGTTGTTGTAGATGCTTGACATTTTTTGAATTCAAAAGCAAACAAGTGTATCTGAGAGGTACCAGGGCCTGAATAAATTTCTAACATGCAGGAAAGGACTTAGGTGTCCTAGTGGTCAAGGATTTGAACATGAGTCAGCAGTGCACTCTTGAACCGAAGAAGACCAAATGCATCCTGGGCTGTATTAACAAAAGCACAGCCAAAAACTTCAGAAAAATTATTTTTCCCTCTATTTGGCTCTTGCAAGATCGCACCAGGAGTATTGTGTCCAGTTTGGGGCTTCCCAGTTCAAGACAGACATGGATAAACTAGAGATAGTATAACAGAAGGGCATCAACATACACAGAGAGAACTGCTTTGTTCATCCTTCAGAACAGAAGGACAAGAGGAGAATCTTAATCTTAGCTTCAGCTACTTAACAGGAGATTATAAAGGAGATGGAGTTAGACTTTTTGGAGACATATCGTGATCGGACAACAGGCAACAGATACCACCTGTAACAAGGGAAACTCCATTTAGATACTGGGAAAAATAAATTTCACAATTAGGGTGGTCAAATATTGGAACAGGGGCCCAGAAAGTCAGTGAAATCTCTGTCCTTGGAGATATTTAAAACTTGACAAGTCATGGTCCTGCTCTAAGTGAATCCTGCTTTGATCAGGGCTGGGACCAGTGGTGCCTTCTAACCTACACTGGTCTATAATCCTATGATGACATCTCGACCTGATATCTCTGAACCTGTTAATTGTAAGAGAAATGCAACAGAGCATCTGGGAGTGGCCAGAATTTCCTCTGTGGACATGGAATATATTGATGCTGGCTGGTTAGCTTGATAACATTACACTTACGTAGATAAAATTGAAATTAATAAAAGTATTTAATTACTAAATCACAAGTTAGAGACACAACCACCTGCTCTACCCCTTTCACTATCCTACAGAGATCAATATCAAAATGTGTCTCCTTCCTTTTGCATTCATCTGATTAAGTGGTAGATCTAATCTCTGTTCTGTGTTCAGTAACAGAGAGAATTGCTCTCATCAATCTTGTGTGCTCAAAACTGTGGTTACAAAATTCTGGGAGTGCAAATGGAAAATTTGTACCAGATCTGAAGAAATCAATGTCATTGTTACAGACATATGAAAACTACATAAACACAACGTTGAAGGCTCAGGCTATTCCAACACCAGGTTTGTGCTGTTCTGACAAAATGGTATGGAAAAGAAATGAGCTTTAGTAGAACACAAAGATTATTTCAGCTAAGATTTTCTTTCCTTAAAACTTTAATGGCATGTGCATCTTTTAAAGAACAGATTATGCTAATTATATATCTTGCTTGCAGTAACTTACCTTTTGAAATAGTGCAGCTTCTGATAATCACAACTTCAACGTAACTGTTGAAGGAAATAACTCCAGTGGATATCATTCCCAGGGTGCTTCAGGCTATAATGACTAACAGTTTTCTAATTCCACTCACAGAAAGTATAAATCAGGATTAGATTCCTGTAACGTGCCCATACTCCGACAGTGATGAGCACAGTGTGCAATATGGACCACAGCCTTCAGAGAAAGTTCAGCCAAGGAACTGCACCGACACAGGAATTAATTCTGTCACTGTTACCTGGTACAGAGCAAAGACTGCATTGTCACTGTATGGGGAGCATTGCTTTGAAAAAGGACCTATTGTAACATATCCAGGTGTCCCTTTATCTCAAATACAGACATATTAATAGACTATTTAATCTTTACTAAAAAGAAAGCTAGTAACACGGTCTTACTTTTAATTTATGGTTCATTAGGTCTATTTCTTAATGTGATTAATGACAAATCACTACTTAAAGCACGGGACATTCATCAGCAGAACTGCATGCCCTTAAAACAGGTGTTGAGGGAATTTGAGAACATTACAATGCAAAGCTTTACTATTTCTATAATAGTCTAAAATGACAAATTGCAAAAGAACAAAAACCATTACAATCTAGAAATATTAATTAATTTTTGTGTATTAATTTTGACATATTTTTCTCTAAAGCTGCAGGACTTTCATAAATCTCTATGTGCAAGGCATATGAATATAGATGTAAATATGAACATAGGAAAGCTAGAGCATAAGAAAGAATTCAAATTTCAAAATTTTACAGTTCTGAATGTGAAATAACAGGAAAATGGATCCTTTCTTAAAGCTAGTAAATAGCTTTGGTCAAGGTTCGTCCTTCTTAATGAAGGAAACATGTTTTGAATCTTGATTATTGAGAGAATAAGACAGACCAGAAAAAGAAAGAAAACCTAGGATATAACTATGTAGCATTAAAAACTATGTAGAATACTGACTTTCTACATAAAATAAAAAAATAATACTTCCAAGCATCTCTGGAATTAGAGCATGAAAGATCAGTTCTCAAAATTAGTTATTTATTGCACAGAATAACTAATGAAATAACTGTCCACAGAGGATACTATTGATAAAACTGAGAAGTAGACTAGATAAGCCAAAAACCCTAAGGGCAAAGGCTCTCAAAATTGTCAGAGAAATAGAAAACAGCCTAAGAAGTAGATAGAGGCAGCATGTCTTGCTCCCTAAAACATTAAGAAAGACTGTAAATTAATTAATTATTAGAATTAGAAATAATTGAAGTAGATACTCTTAATTTTTACTTTTTTCTAACATCTGTTCTCCTAAGAACATTTTTGATCAGATATAATATTTTAATATTTATGTTTCTTGTTTTACCAGGAGTCATCAGTGACCTTTGCTTTTCTGCTCAGTTTTGCTCGGTTTTTATTTTATCTTCCTTCTCTTGCCCAACCCTGATTGTCTTGCTCTGTTATTTCATCTTCTCTTTCATGTATATTGTAAATTCTCTGGAGTAAAAACTTGTTACCTTGTTATAGGTCTGCAGAGAGCCCTGCATAACCCAGCCATGATCTACAAATGGAGAATTTAAGTGATAGCATACACAGCAATAGTAAAAGGATGTTTATTGCACTTACCTCCTAACAGAACCAGGTGATTAATGGATAATAAACACTGATTTTATTAATTTTAAAAAAAATCAACAAAGGGAAATCTTGTTGGTAAACAAACCTTTAAAAAACATTTCAACACAACTTCTATTGAAGCAGAAAAACCTCCCAGTTCTGCCTTCAAAGGCAAAGCATATTCAAAAAGAAAAAGGAAAAAATAAAAAAAGTAGTAAGTTGTACAGGCTTCCAAAAAGAGGCCTCTGAATTATGTAACACCTTAGTGTCCTGAACACTGTGGAGGATTTAAGACTGACTCTTTGGAATTCAAATTAAAGAGACGTCGCAAAACTTGATGCCAAATAAACATTTCTCATGGTTCCAATTCCTTCAGAACTGGCCACAATAAAAATGAACATTTATACCAGAATGCAACCTTTTTTTTTAATCATTGAGGGGCTGGTGAAGAAGTGTTAATGTCAAATACAAATAATTCCAGTCTGAAAATTCTCACCTGAACAATAACTTCCAGATATTGTTTCATTTCAGGTTGTGCTATAAGCCAGAGCCTATCTGGACACCAGGCAGATCCAGGACTAGGCAGTTCCAGAACTAGGAACAAAAAAGTAGCTGAGATCTGCCCTCCTTTCAGCTTCATTAGAGTGGACTCTTGATCAGCCGAGGGTCTTGATCTCCAGCCAGTCATTCTTACTTGCAAAACAAATAACATATTTTTTAATACATTTTTAATTTCATTCGCTATATCACAAACTGCTTTCAGAACATTGGTGAAAACCTAAACTTTAGCCAACATACCATAATTGTCCACATGTTCTTGTTTACCATTTAAGAACATTTTGTCTTCCTAGATTCCTGACATAGTTCTGCTCCAGGAAAAAAAAATCCAGAATATGTAAATGGTGAAGACTTTGAAGTGCAAGCATAGCTACATCTCTGCTGTCTTTGTGGACTATGTCAGGGAGAGACCCTTCGTCTCTGAGCCACTTGGTATGGTGAAAATCATACTAGGGCCAGCTTCTTCCAAATCACGTTAATGTCAGAGACCAACACAGTGGGTGGTTTTGATTTGTAGCATGGTGTATGCTGGATGAACTTGTTTGCTGTGCAAGAATGTTTGAGAATGACTCTTACTATGCCAAAATAGTACTGGAAAAGCTCCCAAATAGGATATTTTCCTCTTTATATCCATGTTCTTACTTCTGCTAAAACTGACTCCTAATTCACATCTCAGATATTTCTAAAATAATAGTATTCAAAAATTATAATTCCTAAAACTTTTCATAGTTCGTTTTACCTCAACAACCGTACTTATAGAATGAAATTTCATCCTTATTCTCATCTCTACTTTGAGTATTTTTTTCCTCTTTAAAAATCAACAATCTGCTAATAATAGATACTTCACACAAGATGTGTTAAGTGGTCTTTTACAAACGATGTTTTATAGCAATGCATTACTGATAACATACCAGCCACCTAAATCAGCATATGTTTTAACACAGAAGTGGAAGATTATATATTACACTAGACATTGTTTTTAACTTTTTGCATATTTAACTTTATACTTCCATTTTCAGTTATTAGAATCCTACAGTATCCGCAGAATTGGAATAAGTCTGTACCTGTTATAGATGGAAACAAAATAAAAATGGAATCAACCAGGAGAAGTAGCATCAGATACTGTCTTTGTCTGACTATACCTCTTCATGCACAATTCTACCTAGGCAAGGCCAGAGCAGAAGTTTTATCTGTCTCTCAGGGAAGTTGACCTTATTGTCCATTTTTCCAGTTTTGATTGGCTGGAACAAAATATCTGTTGCTTTTCCAAGCCATACAACTGGAGGCTGAATATCACTGTAAGCTTTTCAAAAAGACAAGCCCTGAAGTTTGTCCAATTGTATTTGAAAAAATGCACAACTTAATTTGTCTACTATTGCTCACCATCAGCATACCTTCCTGGACAATGGCAATCAGAATAGAGTACTGTGTCATTTTGCTTGGAAAAACAGAATTCAGAGCAGATTAACAAAGAAGAAATTATCATTTTTGTTGACTTCAAGTCTATTGTCCAGCTTTCATCTATTCAAGCAGCCACAGTCCTGCAGAGAAAAGTAAGAGAATATTAGCACAAATTATTTAGGTTTTTGCATATGATAAAAGTAACTTTTTTTCATCATTGGGAAAAAATTCCTAGCAACAGAATTCAGGTCTATTTTTTTTTTTCCTCTCCTAGTTAACTGTCTTTAACTGTTTTTAGCAGTCCTCACATTAGTTGTCCTGGTCAACTTCTGACCAACATACTATTTTAGAAATATTTAGGGATCTTGTTTTTGCTTCCAAGCCATCATATGTATTTGTACTCTTTATGTGATCACTCTTGATTACAAACTGTCTGGTCAAGTTTTTCTGTGGCATGACATGAGAAGTACTGTACAAACAGCATTGTTTCTGCTGACTAACCATCTGTGCCATGAAAAGATATTGCCTGGGAAATGAAATAGGCATGAATCAGTTTTTATATCCTCATATAAACCAAATAAGAAATAAATCAAATCATTGTTTAATATACTTAATTATCTTTTAATGTGTCTCAAGTCACATAGCATATGTCTGTTAAAAAGCACTTGGTTTGGTCCTTTGAACATGTCATATGTATGTTAATGATGAGAGATGGCACAACACGTTCTTGCCAGAGTCACAATCTACTGGAAACAAATGAGTTCCAAACTAGAGTCCTACTCGAAAAACTGTGTTAGCACAGGCATATTTGATTTTGAAATGGGTGCATGAAATAGAAATTCCTTTCTCTGAATACAGTGAATAATCCATTTTAGTGATTAATATTTATCAAAGAATAGCTGATGTTGGAAGGGACCTCCTGAGCTCAGCTGCTCCAACCCCCGTGCCCAAAGCAGGGTCAACAGAAGCAGGTTTGAGAAGGGCTTTGGTCCAGTCTCATTTTGATTGTCTGAAAGAATGAGTATTTTACAGCCTGTCTGGGCAAACCTTAATTGAAAAATACTATTTTCTTACATTTAACTTGGATTTCCTGTATCATGACTTGTGCCCATAACTTCTCATCCTGTCACTGGGCACCACTGACAACTGGTTGTAATTTTCAAAAGGGCTTAAGTCTAATAATAGTTTATGCAGGAAAAAAACCAGTGCACTACTGGAAAAATGCAAAAGGTGCCACATAATCCAAAGTGTGTCTTCTCCACAACTGAGTTCTTGCTTGTGGTGAATACCAGAATCTTGGAATGTGACAAAGCACCTTTCAATAACAAATGCAATAAAGGAGTTGGAAAATGAAAAGAAATTGCAGTTTATTTGTAAATAATTTAATGGTATTTGTTTGGCTCTAAACAAAAATGTGGTGAAATCCAAATTATTTTGTGGCCTAATAACACTGACATCAGCAAATTTCTGTTACAGGAGTACACGCTTAGTCATTAAAATCTAGATTATGGGTATCACTAGCTATATATACTTTCACTTTGCCTATATATACTTACACTGACAAATTTATATATCTACACATGTAATGTCTTCTATTCAGTTGGGCAACATTTGCATTTATGAAGCTCTCCATTTTTAACAAGCCTGATATAAGGAACCTGTTAAATGTCTACAATATGTTCACCTTTCACAGTGCATAATAAAGTCAAACACACTCTTACAGCTACTGCATTGCAAACATACTGGCAAAGAAATGAAATCTTTAAAGGAGTGAACTCATCTGAAGGTGGTGACTGAAAGCATTTTCACATCTCTGGAAAGGAGCATTTTAACACTGCTTGTCACAGACATCTTGTCAGGCCTTCATGTGTTCCAGATAACACCTTTGGTACAGCATCTTCAAGCATCAGAGTGATCTTTTGCCATTGATTCTACTCTAAAATTAGATTAATGCATTGTACTCATGGGTTGTTGTATTCAAATGGTAATTTTTGCTTGCTTCTTGCTATTCACTAGGAAAAATAACCAGCTTCATATGACTCATCATGTTGTGGGAGTTCAATACCAAGCCTGCTTGCACACAAAAGAAAATTATATAATTATACTAAATTTTGCGAATCAAAAACTTCTTTGCAATTGCCTTAAGATAATTTTATATTCCATTTTAAGAAGATGCTTCCCTGTGTAGCTATTTAGCAGGAACATTTATTATAAAAGTTAATTATAGCTTCTTAAAGAATTAAACAGGGATTTTGGGTTCTTTTGGGTATTTTTAACCAAAGAATATATCTGTTATCCACATTTCTGAATGTTGGGGTTATATTCTGGTTTTGTCCACATTCTTGATAATCTGATTAAGGAAATGTCATTTATTTTTACTGTACACGTATCTGGTCTGTACTTCATCTTTTATTGAAAAGAAGCACTGCTGGGTAAAAAAAACCCCAAACAACCAAATGAGCACTGCTATTCCTAACAGTCTCTGAACTAATTTCAACTTAAGAAAAATATTTTCAAATTAATAAGGAATGGAAAAATTACTGAAGCATTTTAAATAACATGTTATTTCAATGTACAGATGAAAACAGACAGGACTTTCAAAACACTACTTTGCTGGAGGAAAGAAGGGCCAGGGAGAAAATTGATTAAAAAATAAAGCTTTTCCACTTTCTGACATTTATTTTTTGTGGGTCTTCTTGGCGGCCAACACTGCCAATCCAGCAATCAGCAGCTATTTCTGACATTTTGCTTCATAGCTTAACTACATTCTATCACGTTAATCTCTAGAGAATGTTATTGTCTAGGAAGACTGAACTGGTAATGGGAGAAAGAAACCAAGAAAATCACTTCTAATTACTGTTATGTCAATTTGGAGACTGACTAGAAGCATCAAAAATCTATCCTTATTTTTTAGAATAAAGTAAAACCAAAAAAAGGCTCAACTTCTGGAACCATGGCTCTGTCTGGTTCCTGAAAACGCCAGTTTCACTAAACAGGATTTCTAGACTGCAGGCAAGTGGGGAGAGGTAATAAAGGACTTATCATAATTTCATGATAACCGGTCACAGAGTTCTGTTTAGCCAATTCTAATGCTTCAGAAAATTGGATTTTGATGAGGTTTCTGCACCTTAATTTCCTCTATCGATGCATTTCCTACAAAGGACTATTACATAAAACACTGACTGAAAGCTAGCCCACACTCTGCATACTTCAAGATGTTTTATTGCTTTTGTGAACAATAGACACCCAGCTTATATTTACCACCTACTAACAGGACAGAAAATAAAATACATGCTGTGAAGCTCACTGATATTTTCTCCTATCTTTGGCACTTTTCTCTGCCTTTCTTTGAATGTTCTGCACCACAGCTTTCTCTATTTCTTACTTTCCCCCTTTACCTCTGTTTGTTGAAAGCAGAGAAAGTAAGAGAATTGTTAGTCTAATACTGTGTAGATGACAAAATATTTCTTTTCCCTCTACTGTGGGGACAACTTTGAGTGATGCTTCAGAGCTGCTTGACAGATCCACATCTCCTCCTGCCCAAATCCTGGCTGAATTCCAGTCTCATAATTACATTCCATCTACCTAAACCTCTGCCTTTAGTTCAAGTGGGATAGTGTACCATTTTCTGAGCTCCATTACTTTGCTTATCATGTCCCACTGAAACTACAGAGAAAGGCAGGCAGGATTTGGTTCACTAATTATATACAACGAACCAATTGTTCAGTAAAGCTAGTGAAACTATTTCCGTAGACTTAGGCTGGAATACTGAATCAAAAGCTGTTGCTGATCAATAAACATACCGGTCTGTGACAGCATTTAAGCTCCTGTTCTGCCTGATTCAAAGTGGTGTGGAATGAAAATCTTTTCATATGGAATCTGGAATTCCTAAGCCACTGCCCAATATAAACTCTGTAATAGCCTTCTCCCTCTCTGAAAACAATTAAGTGGGTCCATTTTTATTTCAGTGGGGAATTAAAAGTTTCCAAAACTTTGTTTTCCTGGAAAAAGAAATGTCAGTCACTAGTAGAATTTGCTTTTCAGGTCCTAATATAAATCTCACTCTTGGATTAGAGGAGTGATGTAAATCTTCTAGAAGTTCTAAGGTCTCCTTTCCTTATTAACACCTCCCAGTCATCTGAATTTTCATTTGTACTTGAAAAATATTACTAAACATTTCCAATGCTCTGACTCCTAATCACTAAATACTCGTGAAACCTAAAGATCAACAAGTTTAGACCGAAAAAAGACTGATATTTGCATGATTAAAGCAGTTTAATGTGAGTTAAATATGAACTATTAAGTAGTAAGACTTTCAAAACTTCAAAGATCTTTCAGTGTTTAAAAATTAAAGCCAGAACAGAGAAGAATCATTAATAAGAGGAATAAATGTGGCATATAGAAGGGTGGCTATAAATATGGATACAAAAAGCTAACCTCAGAGAAAGAAAAATCATCAGAACTTTAATAAAATAAGAAAAATTATGTGAGGTAGAGTTAAGACAGACAGATGAAAATTAAAAATGAGAACAGCAGAAGAGAAGGAAAATTGTTACAATCTCTTGCTTAAGGTTTCAATTAATTATTTTATTTTTGCTTCTGTCAGAATCATGTATTCAGCGTTTTCTTTTCTATATTATGTTCATCACAGTAAAGTTTGTGGTGTTTAGATTTGCTACTAAGTTGACAGAGGGATTTTGTCAGTAATTTGCTTTGGTTGCTCAGTGTTTGCCAGTCTGTTGTGATATATATTCACACGGAACATATTTGTTTGCCTACTGAGTAGGAGGAATGGAAAGAGGAGAAAAAAAATCGGTGTGGACATGGTGACCTCCACTGTGAATTTCACTAAGTGCCTTAATGGTTGCTGTGAATTTCTGTGACTTGTTCTTTTTAAGAGACAATGTGATAGACCTGATGGCTATACACAGCACGCACCCAAATGACACATTTTCCCCTTTGTATCAGTGGTATCCACCCACGGAAAGCACTTTAAAACATGCTGAGTGCTGAGTGAAGAGCTGCCTTGATCTGATGGCTAATAACATGAAATGGGGAGCCAGAAAAGCCTGTCTTAATTCTTTTTTTCCTCCACCAACTTCTATGCCTTAGGGAAAGGTACTTAACTTCACTAAGAACCTCCTGTACCTCCAAGGCTTTCCAAAACAGATTCAGTCTCAGCAACTTTACAAGATGAAGACTAGATTTTGTCTTCTACTTTGAAAATGTAAAAGCTAACAAAAGCTGGATATCTGGGTTTCTATATATTTTAACAAATTAACAAAATGCATACTACAGTTATTTGTGTGTGTGTGCATGCATGTAAACCACTGTCTTCTGCTGCAAAAGCACAGAGTGCCAAATTCTGATCTTAGGAACATGTTATCAGTATGAGGCAAATAACCCCAGAACAATTAAAATATTTATCAATGCTCATTAAGTGTATACCATACTAACTTGCATCTACTCTCAGTAATTAGTAAATAGAATAGATTAGAAGTTACAGAAACTAAACATTTTCCATTAAGCTGGCATTGAGAATTCTCCTGTAGACTTTTTTGCAGTTCCTCTAACAGCTGTTCTGTGGGGCAGGACAGGCAACAACTCCTATTTTACCTGGACACTACTGAGTCTCCTAAAGCACTGTAGCTTGCTTGCTTTTCAGTTATTAATAACATTTGCATCTCCTGATCTTCTCTGATCATTTTGCCTAGTGCTAATGTTTTACCTTTTCCTTTTGATTATTGCAGATGTTTACTGACTACATGCAAACTGCAGCTGCCTTTCAACAAGCGACAAATTTATCAGAAAACACACTGGACATCAGAAGAAAATTTCACTAGCAGCAGGTTTTCCAGATGATGAAGAGACGGAGCGCTAAGAAAACCTAATTTACTTTTTGTGGGAGGTGGAAGGGTTGTATTCCTCTGAGCCTTTATTCCTATGCATGCCACTTTGCAAATGGAACACAGCACATGAGCACTGTATGAAGAAAAGCATCATGAATACTAAGTTAGTCTTGAGTCGCACAGGAATGTAAAATGCATTGGTTCTAGTTAAAATTGATTTTGCCTAGGAAATAAGTATTAGATTCACTTTCTCTCTCTCCCCAAAACATTTAGACAGATGGAAAATACCACTGTAGCTGCTGTATACTGTAGTCATAAACATACAATCAAGTATAGTTTCAGTAAAACACATATCCATTGTTTCACTGAAAAGGGGTACAACCTCTAGAATGAATTCACAGAGTTAATCTGAGTTGATTCAAAAAATGAGCAATTTCTTCCCCCCCACAATACTAACAAGATATAATTGGAGCACAGTAGCTTCCAGAAGTTTTAAATCAGTAGTTACTATGGAATTATGAAAAGTAAGGAGGAGGAGAAATGGAACAGCAGCCACTCCTGGAATCCATCCTATTCATATTCTGAGCAGAATATTTTCTTCTCAAAAACAGTTTAGGAAGGAAAGGGGCTACATGAAATTATAGAAACAAAATTTTGTATACTGCTGTAATAAATGTAGCAGCTGCTGGATTCTTCATGCTTCCTCTCATATTAAGTTAAAATAAATTACTGATCTAAATTTTTTTAGTAATTACTGACTGAGATACTGACAAGTATTGATGAGATTAGGTACACGAATAGAATACAACTTGTACAATCTTTTGAAGGCCCAAATTATTTTCAATATCTTAACCCTGTAAAATTAATTCAAATATTTTTCACACATGAAAGTCAAGAAGCTATAGTACTTGATGAAGATTTTCAAGCTTTTCATATGGACTTCTTCACAGTCTGTGTGTAACTGAAATGTACAACCAATTCCTGTTCTATTGTAAAATATTCAACAGTATTATAGAAGGGTTATTGATGGTACTGATTCTTGTCACCTAAAAAGGGCAGAGTTCATCAATCTGGGGCTGTAAAACTGACATTTTATATGCATTTCCTCAGTACTTCTTAGGTAGCATCAATTGTATCCCCTATCATCCTATTTCACAAAATGAAGGTACAAGAGACATAATTACATTGACTGTGTACTGATGGATATTCCAATAATTAATAGATCTGATATCATTACTGTGGAAACAGAACCTGAATCACAAGAAAAAAAAGAGTGCTTCTGCAAGCACAACTTTCTAACACTTTCATTTCTTTAACTTTCAGACTCTGGGACAGGTGAAATGGCCATGAAATTTAACACAAATAAAAACAAATTACCTCATTCAGTTACTGAACAAGAGAGAATAAAGGTCATCTACAAACCAATATGAACTGAAAGACCTTATTTGCACAACTCTCTGTGCAGGTACAGAATGACTCATTAAATATTCAGAGATGGGAAAACCTGCAGACACGGCCCCTGAACTGAGAAGACTTTTTGCTTAGGCTGCTTTGGGTGGCTCCATCAGTGGAGCTCATCAGAGGTCTAAGATGTGTCTGAGATCACAGAGGTCTTGGACGGGCATAAGGAGATATACGCTCTAGTATTTCAGACCTGGACTATATATGGTTAATAAAAACATTTGGTGAAAATTTTCTGTAAAACTACTTAGCTGTGAGTTGCAAAATACGAGTAAAGAACTAAAAGAAAATTGTAAAGCATTAGAAGTGAGAAAAACAGAACTTACAAGATGCAAATTGAAACAGAGTTGTGTATGAAACTGGGACACAAAGCTTGGAGAGAACGTTCTCCAGACCAAGAAACCTCCTGCCTACTGCCAAACACTGCAGACAGGAAACACCCACTGTGCTGGTGACACAGTGCACTACAGCACTACTACACTGATGACACTGGTGTGCATTAACACAGCAGGTGCTGCACAGTGAAGGAATTGAATATTATAAGAGTCTTCACTCAGCAGAATCTGTTGCTTCTCCACCTCCCAGATGTTTTTCCCTTTTACTGTGGGTGTTGGAGGACTGCACAATCTGGCTTAAAGTATGGCAAAAGTAATTATCTTTCTATTATAATTCCTATTTCCTTTAGTATTCTCTGTGAGGCTTCTGCAAATCCATCCCCTATTTCTCTGCTGCATTGTATAAATTGCAGATATTTGCCTTTAAAGATTAACTAATATTTCCTTGAATTTGCATGCAAACTGTTATGAACTGAGAATACTGTTCTGTTTGATTTTATATTTCTGCACTAGTACAGGCGTTTTTGTATTATGTCCCACCACACTTTACTATAGACCCCATTTACCTTATTAACTAATTCAACTGCAGTTAATAAATATAACAAAACACTTAGTCATTTTTCTATTATTTTGCTGAACTTTGAATTCTTGGTGTGACATGTCAGATCTTGCATATCTCTACCAAACTCTCCTATAGTTGAATTTTGAGCTTCAGAGCTTTATACTGTATGAAATGTCACTCCTCAGGATTAAACACATTCTGGTAAAATACAGAGATTTCTTTTCCCAGCTCCCCAAAATACATCCTTTTCCCTGAAATATCTCCAAAGCTTTCTGTAAATTATTCACTTTGTGATTATACATACTCTTTCGACATATGGAAAAGCACTTGTTCAAACTAAGAATTAGCTGTCTGTTATCATTCTTCTCTCTCCCTGGATCTTAGACATATGCACACAGACCTGTACAGACCTCTACACTTTTTAAAATGAAACCAATTTGTCTGCTATTCTGATGCAATATATATCAGAATAGTGCTTCCAAGAAATCTGGATGGAAATGCCTGAGAGACATACAAGATGTGCTTGTTCAAGATTGGATTTTCTCTTTGGTACACTTATACTTTTCCAAAGTGACCTGGCACAAAAATGATCACTTTGCTTTGTCTATTTGAGCATGGTGAATAGTGTCTCCTGGGGAAAGACACTGTGATAATTAGACATATTCATGTACATAAAGTATATCCAGCTAATAGGGAATCACAATTACAAGAAAATAAATCCTAAATGCTCCTGTATTAAAAACACACCTATGAGAGCCTCACAAATGTCAGAGAGAGACCTCATAAAGGATAAAACAGTCACGTAATAATGGGAAGAAAGAATAAATATTTTGGGAGGTGGGAATAGGGATGATCATAAACAAATAGTTGCGAGTTCTGCCCTAGTCCTTAAATGCACCTAACTTATTGTGACCTTCATTACAGCACTTGAGTGCCTTCAAACATCCTCTGGGACATTTTTAGAGCCTACTAATTTTCCATGTGAGATAAATGGTTAAACTACAGTTAAGTTGAAAGGTTATAGTCTTTTAAATCAACTGAAGATGGACAAAAATCATTGGTGTTTGGTGTCCTCTCAGACTATGAATTTACTTATTTACTAGTTTTTCACTTATTTCTTATACACAGTTTCAAATACTTTTAAAATATTCTTCCTTTGTGGAATAAAACCTAAAATCTGCCCTCCATAATTAATTTTTGATTTCAAGAATTCCTAAGTCTAGGACAAGAGATGTCTTACGTTTGGGAAGGCATGAATGCGCTTTTCCCACTTGCGTTTAGAATGTCATAAATCTAAACCAGAGAACACTGATTTTAAACCTTTGTAAAGTCTAATCATCAGTCATTACACTCACTTTTCTACAAGTCAAATAATAATAATTCTATTCAAATGATAATAATTCTACAAGTCAAATAATTTAAGCGTATTGAACTTGAAGGTTAGGATGTACTCATGTATTAACTTTGTGAATAATGGCACTTGTGTAACTGATCACATGTACTATGCCTTTTGGGAAGTATATAGAATCTCTTTCCTTGGCATGCTTATTTTATGCAGGAAAAGGCAGAGTATGTCTTCTGGGGATTTTTCCTGCCTAAAATGCATCAAGCAGAACTTCTGATAGTTTCTGTTTGTTGAAAATCTGAGCGCAGTTTGGCTCAATAATACTATCGTATAGAAGTAATGTAAAATAGAGATTATAAGATAAGATGTTCATTTTACACCTCACTGAGTATACAAAGTAAACTTATTAGCAGGGAGAAGTAGAGTTGCATCTTGTGCATTGAACTGCAATCTGGACATAATTAATCTTTACCTGCTTAATTAGTAACAGTCTTACAGCATAACACTATCAGAAACAGACTATATATAGGAATTCCAAATATATTATCCTCTTTTCAGTTAATAAACAAAGGGTGGCTTAGATTTGAACCCATTTTGCTAGAGTTTTACTCTAAAACCATGATTCAAGAGCTAGCTTATGGCAGGAACTTGAGTTGCACCAAGAACTACATACCTTATTAGAAGGCAGAGTGAATTGCTACCTCTTCTTGGCATCAACAGTTTGAAGAGCTGTAGCACATAGGGAGAGACAGAAACGTGTCTTAGAAACATTACACTTGAAAGAACAGCACATGGAATTAAATATCAGATTGATCATTGTGCTTTAGGAAACAGCCCAGAGAAGTCAGATAACTGAAAATCATTATTTTTCACTCATCTTCTTCCAACTTATATTTACTTTTTGTCACCTGTTAATGTGTCTTATATTTATGGAAAGTCTGGGATTGCAACATTTTCATAATATAAAAGGAAAAACACTAAGGTGAATCTTTCTTCTTGAAAGTTCATTGTGTTACCACTGGGTCTTTCACTTAACTACTAGAGGGTGTACTTTAAGATATTTTTCCAGATAGGTTTTAATAAAAGCCAAGGAGTACAAATGTTAATTTGAAAAAATAATTAGCAAAATGTTTAACTGAGGTTTCCAGTACTACTTTCTCCTGGCTGAACTAAAAACTTATAATAATCATAATATGACACTTTTACCCTTTATTAATTATAAAGAATAAAGGTGGAGAAAAAAACCACACATTTTTCATGTGTTTATTTCTTAATATATAATAACTAACTTCCTTACAAGATTGTGTATTGAGTACATCTGTTTGAACTTGACTTCAATCAAGCTATAATTGGGGCAAAACATCCTTTTCAAAGTCACTTACTTTGTCCAAAAAGTGATAAATTATGGAAGGATAGAAAAGCAGAACAAAGACAGGAAGTCTTCAGAAGAAATTGCCAGACATCAGTTCCTATACATTTACATAAGAGCAGCTCATGTAGTACTAATACAGAATTCATAGCTAAATCTCAGATTTAAAAGAGGTCACATACCACATGACAGATTTCTTGTAGAACAATCTTGATAATTTATTCATCAAGATGGTATCAACTAGGATATGACAGTAGGGAAGGGAAGTAGAAAAAAAGAGCAGGATGAGGAAAGATGTGGTAGAATTGTAATATACTGCACAGCTTTTAAAACAGAAGGATAACATTATTAGTAGGAGCCAAAATTAAAAATGAGATCTAAAAGCAGGTTAAATAAAAAAAGAAAGGAAGCTAATAAGATAGTATTGTGTCTGTATAATAATCCTAGTGACAAAAACCAGGATTGGAAGCAAAAAGCACTACACTTGGAAAATACAATACAAAAGATAAAGTGAACTGTAAAACTGTGATTGAAGGGAACACAGCAATAAGTGCAAAAATGTGGAGAGAGAATAACATACGTTTAGGACAAAACATCAGCATAGGAGCAGTTGAGGAAATCTTAGTAGAAAAGATGTTATGTTGTTGACATAAAATTGTTGAACGAAATATAAAAGGAGAGGAATATGCAATAAGAAAAGTTAGATACTTGAAGGAACTAAACAGAGATGAAGAATGAAGATAGTGTACTCTGTATAAACAAGCTATAATAGAGAGTTGTATTACAAAACAGGAAGCAGTACTGACTTGCAGCAATAAGCAGAAATAAAATACAGTGTATCAATAGCACAGACAGAAATTCTCTTCACAAGCAATTAAAGAGTTACTAAAAATTAAATATGGTAACATAGTCTGTGGAAACAACAAATTAATTATTGACTGAGAAAAATGACATTGTAGTTTTGTTGTGCTTCATCTCACCAATTAGTAAAATTATTGTTTTTAATAGAAGTTTTAGTTTTGAAGAAGGCAACACAGAAGCATACAGCATTTGCAAGCAGATGCAGAAGTGCTGGCCAAGCAGATACCATGAGTATAAAGGAGGGATAGAACAGGCTGCTGGATGGCTACATTTCCATTTAATTAAAACTTCTGGATTGTTGTTTTGGAATTTCCAGTCAACTGTAATAAATTTTTTTACTTTAGTTGATCAGCTAAGAGGACAACCCTCTAGTCCACCTGGCAGCCGACAAACAGCAAGCTAGTCAGCATCCTGCCTTCCCAATCCCTCCCAGTGTTCTGTGTTCCAGGAAAAAAAAAATGAAAGCATATCAGCAATCAACTATTTGATTTCTACTGAAAATATCAACAATCATTCATTCTCAAAAACAAACAAACCCGCTGAGTCTGTGAAATTTGCATTTTCAGTTAGGAAATTCCTTCCCTAGAAACAACTCCTGAAACCCAAAATTGAATCTGTGAAATCTGCATTTTCTGTTAGAAAATTGCTTCCCTAGAAACAACCTCAGTCTCTTTCCTTATTACCATTCCATTTCATGTGTTGTGGGCACAGTAGGAAGTTATGACTGAGGACCACTGCACACATGTATTAATCTAGATATTTTGTTCCCATAAAGAAACTAAAATACATCTAGATTGATTTTTTTCTGAAATTGAAAAATATTTCATTTGCCCTGAAACCAATCATCCTAAATAGCAGTGCAAAATGAGCTTATTTACTAATACAGTAAGCAACAAATTAGCATCTTGTTGGATAGGTCTCCAGTTTTATTTTCTCCTCTGACAGGCTGAAATTATTTTCTTGTTTGATAGACAAGAACTCACAAATAGCCCTGTAATTTAATTAATCTTTTTTGTTCTCCATTAAATATCCAAAAGTATGTGTGTTAGTATAACCTTGCAATCACTCACAACAACACCAGCTGTAACGGGTCTCCTGTATTCTCAAAAAAATATAATAAAGTCAAAACCTATGAGCAGTAGGAAGGAATAAGCTCACACATTGGCTTCAAAATCCAAAAGGCTTCAGGATTCTTCAAAAAACCAGAAGATTCTCCAGACTTTTCAGTACAAAGCCCACCTGAAATCTTTTCCTAGGTTTTCAAAATAACTAAAGCATGTAAGTAAAAGTAGTGACTCTCTCTGTATCTTTTAGTCATTTTCATCTGTAGTTTTAGAACATCTTTTCTGCTTCTTTATTGCAACTATTAATAGATCTGTGCAAAAGATCACTTGCAGTTTGCCCATATAGAAAGACATCTTATTGAATTAATGAGATTATGGTTCTTTGGTTTGGAATCCTTGTAGTAATTAGACTTAATATAAGAATTCTCACACCTGATCAGAGATGTGAAAGGCATTTTATAATTAAGACCTATATAACACCACATTGTCTGTACCTTTCAGCTGTTCAGCTGTACATCAATAGATTATATAGGCTACTTAACAATTTGCATTGTGAATACCTTATTGCAAGAAAAAAGGACAGAAGTATCTTGCATTCTTATCAAGAAAATTATATTTCCAAGCATATTTTCTTATCATGTCCTATCATCAAATGTAGTGAACAAGGAAAACTGATCGAGAGATAACACTTTGGCTATTACCAATAAATAGAAACTTTATCACTAAATCCAAAGGACAGCTGACATCCAACCACTGACAAATTCTTGATGTTTTTTCAATGTAATCTGTATGAGCTTTTAAAATTTGATAAGCTGATCTTTGACTTAGCAAAATGTCCAGCACCTTTGTATTCTGAAGGACTCAAAATGCAGCACACCATGAAATGTGCAGCAATAACTTGTAAGTTCATAGTGATATCAATTGTTTAAAAAGCAACTATTTATTGGAACCATTTAATGTTAGGCACTGTAGGAACTGCAGGACTAATACCCCTCCCTTGATAGATTAATATTTTAGCTTTGGAAAGAAACTTGGGGTACATTCCATCAATGTCCAGCTACGTAAGAAGAGGTAGATATGATACGGATATGATATGGATGCCTAAAATACATTGATGAATTTATGTGCCATCAGTCACTTCTACACTAATTTCTGATAATGCATGGACTAACTTGAGCAGTGTGAAACCAAACATTTAAACTGTTTCACTAATATTTACAGATAAAATGTCATTTTTCATAAACAGTGATTCAGTTTCACCCATTTTTATATGTAGCATAAGTACCCAAAATGCATAAAATTCCCAGAGCTATGTTCTACTGTGTAGATATAAAAATATAAATACATTTCTTAGATCTTCAGTTGCTACTGACTGTGAATACTTTAAACTCAATGGAAAGATACAGACGTAAGTTCCAAAATAAGCTTTGAGTTTCTTCCTTCCAAAAATCTGTGACTTTTAAAACACAGGTGAGAGTTCTGCTTCTCAGTCAATAGTAATTCTGGTTTGTGATATACAATGACACAAGCTGTATTATGAAGCACCTAGTTAACAACAAACACATCTTTAAATACTGGTAATTTCATAAAAGGTTACTCAGAAATGGTAAATCACACTGATTTATGCTAGAATGGATGGATAAAAAACCCCAAAATTTTCAGGTTTTTTTAATAAAGAAATATTTTGGAACCAAAAAAACCCCAACAAAAACCCTGTATTCTTGATTTTCTTTAGAACGCGATAATAGCTATTTCTTCACAAAGGTATAGTGTTTACTAAGAAATCTGCTCCTAGGGTAAGCTATTATTACTTCAGCAGTCTCCAGACACCAAAAGGAATGAAAATAGTTTCAAAAACTCAGGGTGTTCATAAAATGGAGAAACGGATGATGAATTTGTGCTACTTACTGCATCTTGTCAATTGTTCACTTTTCATCATAAACTGCCCAAAGCAGCCACTAGGAAGCAGGGCCAGTCTGAAGACAAGGTAAAAGAGGAGGCTGCCTAACCTGGCAGGAGATAAATAATGGCAAAAGAAGCAAACCTGGTAGCATGGAACATCTATTATTCATCTGCAATAATTTGTGGCCTGGCAAGAGCTGATGAATTCAATTTTGAGAGTGTTTTACAGCGAGTTAAGAAGTTTACAAAGTGAAATCAGTAAAAATATTTTGTCCTCTTCTAGAAATAAGCTGAAGTCATCACTGGAAATCTGTTGTCTTTGATAACCTGACCGGTGTTAAACAAATCAATGGTCAGCATGGGGATGTTGACATTTTTTGTGGCAAAAAGGTCTGCTTCAGTCTCAGAGTATACAGGAGAAGCAGAGGAAGAAATGAAAGAGAGAAGCTCTGGTTCACTGGGGGTGATCTGGAGTATGGTGAAAGGTCTTGCTTGTTCACAAAAAGGGTGGGGAACAGCACAGCTAAGGTCTGAAACCATCACCAGATAATCCCTCCAGCATACTAAAAACACATCTCTTATGGCAGTGACTGGGAACGGTAACACACAAGCCAGTTTTATCATCAGCATTTTGCAATGGCTTAAATTTGTTTTTTAGGTGAAATTAATCTCATGGGATCATGGGCAGGACATTTACCAGTGGGTCTTCTTTTTTTTAGCTGATCAGCATATTTAGCATAAAAACATGAAACTTGTTCCATTACCAACACGACTACAGGAAAAACACTCATGTATTCACTGGATCTATAGCTGGCTTTCTGCCAGCTTCCTAAAAATTTCGTTACAAAAAGAAAATTTTCCTAACAAATGGAATTCATGTGCTGGTTAACGCACTGGGGAACAGACAGAATTTCTACTTCATCCAGCAAAGCAGAAAGAAGTAAACCAATTTCAATGTTCTTTTTTTTGTTTTTTTCCTGTGCCATAGGACTACAATTACCACAAATGTTGTTCATTCTAGAAACCTAAGTTTATTGATTTTGAGAGTGACGTGATGGTACCTAAATTCCAAAGTTTTGGTTGTAAATGCTGACTTGTCAAGTAAAGAAACAAATCTTCTTAAATAAGAAATTAATGACTCTTAGAATTGTAATATCTAATAAAATAAAAACTCATTTCATTATTACTCTGACTTCTTATTATGAGATACAATTTATACCATATTACAAATCCTCCTAAAGGTAATATATTTGACATCAGAAAAAATAATACAAAACCTAATTACATTTAATTTGATTAAATTAGAATGGATTTTTTCTGTAATCTCATTTAATTCAAGACATTTGTAAAAGAGTAAAATTACTAACAATGCCTAAAAACCCCTACATATAGAGTTGTAGACTTTATCAGCTATGTACCTGCCTCTCCACTATGGGAGATGAGAATGAAAATCTCACATTCTGGATCAAATTCTGCCACAGGCAGCCACTTTCTACGCTCTGCTGACCTAAATCTGTGTTACTTAGATCTACAGTTTCAAAGGCAGAGAAGAAATAGGGCACAGGGAGGGCAGAGTATTTCTACAATTCGCTATTTCTCTGAAAATGTATGGGAATCTCACTGATATTTCTCTGGAAATGAAAAAATAATCTCACTGCTGGTCTCATCACATTTACCCTAAGAGAATTCCCAATTCACACTAGTAAAACCTTTTCTTTTTCAAGAAAGAAGCTTTGTTCTGGCACAAGTCTGGGTCAGATGTTCTGTTGATTGCTGATATTGCTGGTCTTAATATACGTAAGATACTCTATACTGCCCAGCTAAGGAGTAGTAATCTTCAACCTGATGGAGGACCACAGTAGAAAACCTGCTGAACTCCTCTTGGGTGTTTTTCATAAGGTACAATTTAACCTAGCTGAAAACCCTGGGTACTCAAACTTGATTTTTTCAACAGGAAGAACTTTTTAGACTGCTGTTTTTCTTTTTTTGCCAACAAAGCTGACTTTGTAAACTCTCTGTTGATCATTCTCAAGGCAGATTTCCTCTGAAGAGATTTGATGCTTCCTTCTTATGTTTTGCTAATCATGGCTTTTAACTTTGATCATTTAAGCCACCTAGCCAAAGAAACTTGCCTGGCATCAAAAACTTGTTGCATAGCTACCATTAGTAGAATGAAATGGTTATTAGTTTCTATTGTTGATCAGTTAGGCATCTTACATATCTACAGAATAATCTGAGCAAAGCTCTCCTCCCTTTACTTGCCTCTCTTCCAGTCTTTGTGTGCTGTAGAACTAGCTTTCAAAATTTCATCACAACCCAGTCATTAAACAAAACCCAAATCTTTGGAGAAAGAACAGCCACCAGCTTCATATAGCACATATAAAAATATGTTCAACACAAAAAAAGTTTAGGCAGATTTTTTAAAATTAACAGCAGCACTAAGACTTTTTTAAAGATATATTCACTTCAATGACTCAGTATCTCATGTTTTTTTCTCATTTTTTTTCTGTGCCACAATAAATCAGACTGTGAAATAAGCTTGGTTTAAGTAGCAAAAACATTATGATTTCACATTTAGCAGCGTAAAAATTGCCTTATGTTCAAATTCATGCGTCTCAGTAAAGTTCCCAGATACCTTCTACAGAGTGGCAGTTTAATATTAGAACAGAAAAATGCTTCCTATAGGCAAACTTAGGCTTGCCATCACAAACTCTGATGAGTATATATTGACAAGACACCAGAAACAGAAGAAATTGTGTTTGTATCTAGTATTTACTAAATTAAGTTTGTGGAAATCAGCTGAGATTATATATAAATTAATTTACACAGTTTTCTTTGGAGATTATTAGAACTTTCCAAATTGAATTTATGTGTAAGCAAACTCCAGCACTTGTACAAAAACAAAAGTCAACACCATTGCTCAAGATAGCAAGTTTTGCATGAACACAAAATTATATTCTGAATGTGTTAATGAGGTTGTATCAGTCAAATTCAATGGCAAAATGGAAAAATTCAAATTAATATCTATTTTGGGTTAGAATGGAATTCAATGTCAGCTTTGTATTTTTAAAAAATGGCTGGAAATCTGAGCAAAATCAGAATCTTAGTAATGTCGAGCTATTAAAAGGTTCCCAAATTAATATTTATATTCAAATAGATAAGAGAACAGAAAAAAACAAGATCAAAAAACTGAAGCAAACAGAAAGATAGATGAACCAAAAAAAAACTTTCTGAAAATTAAACATTTCAACATTATCAACATAAACTCTGTCAATAATTTCAAATAAAAATATAAATATCTACAACATTTATTTTAGCTTGCTTTAGTTAGTTATCAAAATGAACATTCCCTTTTTCAAAGAAATGATTTTTTGCAAAGGACCTTTTTTTTTTAGAAAACTACTTTAACAGTTCTAGATATAAGATTTACAGCTGTGTCTATATATTTGTGATTACAACTGTGATGTATGCATATAAAATTGTGAATTGTATAATATTTGATTCAATGAGTGAATTTTATTTAATGAATTTAAGTAATTAAAAATCTAATTCCATCTCATAGTGCCCTTCTTTGGATATAATTCCTACAGCTACTGTTTAATATAATTTCAGTCTTGATATGTCATAACTGATTTATAAGGAGGGCCTCAAAATATTCTGCTTCCCTGTTATAGCTTCATAAATGAAAAGAAACCTATAACAAATCAAGCAATGAGTGCTGAAAAGAAAGCTTTTTCTTTGTAATCTTCAAGACAAAAGGAAAAACTCAAATGGCGTATTCCAGCAACACAGATCCACTTCAGACTTCGGAAACATTACCAGAAAACATGGATCATGTCTTCATGCTCATTAGAAATAACATTTCCACAGGTTTCAGAAGCAGTAGAATAATTTATTCATGAGGGAAGCTAAATATAAACCTTGTGCTAAAATATATTAATTAAAAATTGCATTCTGGAAGTAAAGCCTTCAAAACCTGCAGCTGTGATTGTGAAACACAGCAATGAATGAGGAATACAAACCTATTAGAAATATCACTGCTCTGGAAGTCTGAAGATATCAGAGTGAGCATTCATAAGACATTTGTTCCTTTACTTCAAGACACGATGATGAGCATTTCTTTTAACACCTTCCTACACAAATCTTTGAGCATCCAGGCATTTAAAAACAGATGGGAAGGGGGAGAGGCAAAAGTCTTAATGTGACCAAAATAGGAATTTCTCTAAAGAGTTTCAAGAGTTCTGAACAATCACTCTTCAGGTCTGACCTAATGGGCTTGAGTTGATACCCAGCACTAAGCTGGGAAGTAAGCATATTTTGGCCTACATACTGTAACACACAGAGAGTAACTGTGATGCTCTAAAGAGAAAAATTAATGCCAAAATGAGTTGGCATGTTAGGGTTTTATTTATTTTTAATATAACCTTTATATATTACAAACCCTTCTGTCGCTGGCAAGCAAAATACTTAAGATGTCTCTTTTACCTGAAGAAAAAGATGTTAAAATACATAACATTGAATTCTTTGATTTATCGGCAATAATGTTCTACCAATAATGGGTGTGAAGAATGCACCACTTATCACATCTCCTAGTCTTTCACAATACTTAAATACTATTTAAACACAAGCAAATAAGAGGAAAATTTAATATGAAAACAATTACTGAACTGATAAACATGATTCAGTCACTGAAGAACATTTTATCTGTTCTTTTTATTTGCCCATTATACTAACCACATTGAGATGGCATATGACCATCTTCAGTAGGGTGGCTGTGGGAAAATCCAACATAAGTACACAGGAGTGAAAATAATTAGAATGCACATGTTGCCTCTGCCTCCTGTATTACAATTACTATATATAATATATATCTTTATGTGGCACGTTTGCATTTGTTTAGCACTGTATATGCAAATGCAAAAGGGACCATTGTTAAAGTCCATCACCTGAAACACCCAAGCTCACTGATGCTACTACAAAAGAAAGGCATCAAAAAGAACTAGGCAAGGACAGAACTCAGCCCAAGGACAGTATCCAGCTTTATAACACAGTTCTATCAGAAAGAGATATTAGGATAAAAGCTGTTTTTAGATAAAAGCCACAGTGTATCAGGCTTCTTTTCCGTGTACAAAGAGCAGTATCAACCTAGATGGTTGACCATACAGTCAATGTACAAACAAGAAAGTTACTGTCCACTATTTGCAAACAAATACAATCAGAAACAGAAGCTGCAACAGGCTCACTGTTGCCAAGCCTCATTACAGTGAAGGCAAGGTTTTACAAGTCAGGGAGTTACAGTTGCTATCTGATTCTGCAAACGTTTTTTTCTAAATCTTATGGAGCTGCACACATCTGAATTGTCTCTCTCCAGCTCTTGTGGAAACTCTCTTTCAACAATACCACAGAGTGATGCCCTTCTGAGAAGCAAAGAACATCTAGGTACATTATTGTTATATTATACTAGATTATTGCTGAACCATACCTGGAAGGAAGTTCCCTTCCACGTATGGAAGTTGCACTTGATATGCTTCAAACACCCTCTCTTATAAGCTTGATCTTAAGGGAAGACATTCTTATTTAATTTTCAGTGAGAATCACATTTTCCTAACTCACAAATATTGTTTATTCAGTAACGAGACACCCCAGCATCCTCAGGTAACTACAAAACAGATGACATGGTTATAACCAGGTTTCTATACAAATAGTAATGAACTATTTGGCTTGTAGAAAAATATACGTTAGCTAGTACACAAAACAGCCACTCCAATGTTATCTCCATGAAGCTCTTACCAAAAGGGAAAACATGTATATTTTATTTTTTAACATTAAATATTCACAGAATGTTTATTAAGACAAATACATAGCCTCATGAAGATGAAAAACTTGGGAAGACTTGTGAATTTTTAAAATTAAAAATAAAAACATAATGTTAATAAGACTCAATGGCATACTTAAATATTTAAAATATGTCTGTGAAAAACTCTCATCATATCTAGATAGCTAAATAGATTTTTCTATATGAGGCAACATCAGCTACCAAAATTTTGTTGTGCATCAGTTGGCATAATCAAAATGGACTTTTTTAATGCTCTCTTACAGCTTCTGTCTTCTTCATACATAAATAATACATATTTCTTCTGAATCAACTGCCTAGCAAGATAAAGCTTACAGAAATAGATATTGCACCACATATATTAGGGATCATAGTTCTCCTACAGAGACTCGAAACACACTGCTTTCTATGCAAACCTTTTTGCGTTGTTTATATAATGCTGCATGAAATCCATGCCAAATGGAAAATCAAGTAAGAAAATTATTTCTTATTTCCTAATGCTGTATAGTTATTTATAAGAGGCCCTACAGGAGGACTATGGCTACTTTGTTCTAGATGGTGGCATGGATAACAATCAGTAAGGACAGGATTAACTGCCATGGTGAAATCTAGCAATTGGCTTTGTTTGCTTTTTTATGGCTAGATCAATGACAAGATTTGTGAACATCCTTTAAAATATTCCTTGATGCTTAAGTTTGCCTTCTCAACTGTTGCTACAATTAGATCTTATGGGGATTGTGATCAGCAGTCACTTAAGATTCATTACAGAAATATTCATTCACAGACATGTCTTTAGACAGAAAGGCGTGTAGAAATAGCACCTAGGCTCTGTAATTTTTGATGTCTTCACTCAGGAAGCTTTCATAAAATGACTTCAAAATATTTAAATAAAATGTTTAAATTGGTTCTATCAAACTTTGACCTCTGTTCTTGAAATTTAGATTAAAATAGATGAGTAAATAGTAAAAAACTTTGCTGGAAGTGCCCAAAATACTAATCAGAATTCCAAATGACTTGATGCATTCAGCCCAAGGATGACTACCACATTCACGTTTCTCATGTTTCTTTTGGAAAAAGGTCTGATGGTCAATGCTTCTCACTGAAAAAAAAGATATTCTTGAAGCTGTGAACACAGAGCTTTTTCTTCCCTGATCATGACAAGGAGGGAGAAATGAACACAGGTTGTACAAGATCATTGAAAAGATTCAGTCCACGAAACTGTACTCTTCATAGTGCTTTTTTTCACTTGGAACACGACAGAAGCATTATACTAACCAGCTCTTACTTAGCTCTGACTTCACTGACTGTCAAAGTGGCAAGCACAGTAGCTTGACATATGCCCCAAAACTGCTTAAGCAGTCTATTCTGCAATGTCTGACCATAGCTTCAATGTCACACAGCTTTAGCAAAAAGATAACCATGAAAATGGAGTTGGTCTCACTGTTCCCTCTCAACCATAACGACATTCTATTAAGAAAATTACATCAGTGCCCATCTTTGAAGTATCAGTCCCTGGCTTGATCTTTCTTTAATTTGATTAGTTTTAAATCCCAAAGATTTAAATTGAATCCTATACTTTTGCAAAAACAAAGTGATGCGAGATTGCTGTGTTAAACACTGATGTTGCTGATCTGCACCGTGATCCTGAAATCATGTTTTTCATTTCTTGTTCAAAAACCAGTGTGATCTTTAAACAGCTGCTTTGTTAAGTCTCACAGGTAGCTGCACTTGTTTTGAGATAAATAATTTTATATATATAATATATATCATGTCCATATGTTCCTTTTCTTTTGCAGGCTTAGAGGAAATTAGGTAAACAAACAAACAATTCCATTTTAAACTGCAACACATACACTATCCTCTGCTTCTATACAGATGCTAGAAAGCCTTCTGTAAAGACCATGAAGTCCCATGGTAGTATAAAGGTGGTAACTGAGGTCAAAAATCTCTCCATTTACTGCTGACCTTTAATGTTAAAGCAAATAGTGTTTATGCTTAAAGCCTGGCATATGAATAAGTACCCTCAATACTGGGGCCCTCATGTTAGAGTTCAATTTTTCAATATGTTTTCAGATGAGCAGTGAAAAAGTAGTAATGGATTGAAAAAAGATTTTTACTCCATTCACATCTGCATTAAAAAAAAAATAACAATAGGTCTGAGATCAACAAGCATTTGAAGAAATAGGGTCAGGAATCCTATCATTCTAAGTTAAAGATTACCTTCTCTATTTTGCTCCAGCACCATGCCACACAAATTGCAATGTAGTATTCATTTCATTCTTAGACAAGTACAAAAGTGACTCCTGTCAATTCCCTCCAGTTCAAGTTTCAGCTCCTACAGTATTTTATTTCATTTCTTGTAATACTTTTTACCATATTTGCTTGATTTGATTCTTATATTTGTGCCCTGCCAGAATACCATAAAAATTCTGTTCGATTTATGATGTGAGCAAAAAAACTTTGATGCGTCTGATGTTCAATCCTAGATTAATTTGTAAGTGATAAATTAGGAGGTTTAATCTCAGTGCCCATATATCACATCTCAAAACCATATCACACTGCAGCATGAATGGCAGGCTCTGCTTAGCAAAGCTCTAGACTGACATATTGGAATGGGTTTGGGAGATGTTTCTGAGGAAGGTTTATTCATCTTTTATCACTGGTGGAAATATTCATACTTCAGATATACAGAAAACCAGCTTTTTCAAATCAAAGGATTCTTATGAACAATGATGAAATCAACCTTTTCATAGAGTCAGTGATCTATGTGTAAGGATTTTTTACCTGAGCCAGTGCTCTAAACAATAGAGACAGCTTCCATCTAGCAGTTTCTGGTCCCATAGGTATGAATACAGACAGGCAAGGATGGTCAAAAGTCACAGGGTGCAGACTTCTGTGTAATTATTAGTTTAATAAATTACTATTTTTTCCTAATACTTATGTTCCTATCTGTATTTGATACTTTTGTAAGGCAATAAAGTACTAAGCACAGCACACAGCTACTTAAATGCCACATTTGAGTATGTTTATTCACTGCTCCAAAACTGATTGTACAAATTATCTCAAAAATTTAGAGGAAGAGAAAACTAAGCCCTAAACCACATATTCCAGTTCCTAACAATGTAAGAGCAAGAGAAAGACCAGCAGTTTTTTCATTTAGGGGATCTGTATTAGTATTGAAAAATTAACTTGTGTCTACACAGTCTGTTTTAAATGTTGTATATCATGGTGTTTTATCACAATGGTACCTACTGTAGAGGAGAGTATTCAAGAGGTACAGATCCTTTCATTCAGTGCTGTTTACTCATTTAATCATGCTGAAAACTCCTGATGGGACTCAATGCTATTCTGTTTCCTAATCACATAGAGTTTTAGGCCAAATCCTTTGTTTTCCTTTCACAAACGAACGTATTGCAGTGCATCCTAAATCCCAAAGTTTCAACCACAATCTTCTGCAGCTTCAGAAGTTAACTATGGCCAGCCAGCCATCACAACTCCAACTCATCCTCAGACAACTTTTACTAAAACAGCCATTTGCTGAGGTTGGGGTCACAATGGACTTTGTTTGCTGTTCTCTAAACACCATCTTACACCAGAATGGAAACATCTCATGCCCAGAAATGCCATCTTGAAGTTTCGTGGTGACTCTAAACTGACTACTTGCAAACACATTTTAAAGAAATGCATTTCAATTGCCAGAAGTGGCACATTCAGGGTTGTTTCCCCCACCAAAGTGTGTCCTAACAACTTTACAAGGAATAAAAAAGCTGTTCTAAGTAAAATACTATGAAATATTATGGCCACAGCATTAGTCAGTGATACATAACTGCATGGTTAGGAAGGTTATATCATTATCACATTTCACTGCTGAAAAACTTGACAGTGGTGTTTGTTTCCTTCATTAGATTGTTAAAAGAATGAAATTTTTTTAATCCTAGCTTTTCTGACAGGAAAATTTAAAGGGAGGATAGCTGGAAAGGGAGACATTACAAGATCTGATATTATGGATCAAGATAAACAAGAATGTGACAATATGAAATACCTTCAAAGTTTAAGAGAAATTTATTTCAACAGAAACTTTTTCTCTGCCTTTTCTGCAAATTATGAAGCAATGTAATAGAAATGTTATGAAAATTAAAAGAAGAACCCACATTATAGTTCATACAATTACTGGGTCAGTCTTATGCAGCTGTCCAGTGGTTCAGTGGTTTCTTGAGTCATGCAGCACTCCTGTAAGCTGTGTAACCCTGCTGGACCAAACTAATCACAAAAAAGAACAGGTCTTCATACTCTATTGTGTATGACTGCCAGCATTTAAATTACAGCAGCTTTGATTTGCTTTGATATGCACTGGGATTGAAATTGGGGCTAAGATTTGTACGATATTGTAGATTCCAATGTTAACCTCTGTTCTAGACCTGTGACATGATTCAGCATCTCACATTGCTTTGCAGAGACCGAGTTCTATTCTTTTTTTGTTTCTGTTTTACCTTTTCCTTCTAACAAACTTACTTTTGAATGAAATTGTATGTTGCCTTCTTGTTTTCTTAAACCTCATGAGAAACTGTGCCCAACCAATGCAGTGCTTTCAGGAATTCTGTTCTGCCAGCTGCTCAGCTCCATTACAAAAGCACTTGCAGATGTAATTTTTCAATGTTTCTCTCATGAGCTCAGCTGTACAGAAGGAGATGGGTTAGTTATTCCCATGGAACACAAAGCAGTGACTAGTCAGAGAAGCTATGTGGATAATGATCATCTCTGGTATTTCTTCATCATTCCTGGAGAGCACAGCTATCAATCCATGCCTAATCTAGGCAATGTATTTCTAACATAAAGTCCCCATATAGCAGGAAACGACAACTGCGAAAGCTGCTCTGCTAGTTCCTGTTCCATGACAGAATAGCTCGCATGCTACAGCCAGCCAGTTCAGGGCTGTTACTTGATCTCATTATGTGCCAGCTGATGTAAGTTAGCAATCAAAATAGTAAATTCTCATGTAGACAAACAAAACTGGTGCAACAGCTAGTAGAAATAGCTTCAAGCTAAAGCAAATAAACTTTGATTCTTTGTATTCTTAAAAAGTAGCTTAGAAGTTGACCAGTGACACTATAGCTTCTCTTGGAAAAAATTAAATCAAAGCTGCTTTACCAGAGAAATATTTAAAAAAATCAGCATTTTACTGGTTTTCATGTATGGTTAAATTCAAATTTATTAGTGATTGATTAGACGCAGTTATATCTAGGTCAAAATGTTAAATATAGATGTAGCCATTTGCCTGAGAAGTGCTTGGAGTGACATTTATTTCTGATTCTTGTGCAGAAACCCAACATGGTCTGATTCCACTCCATTCTAGACAAAGCAAAGCAGCATTAGATTTTTGTGGTGAAGAATCAGCAGTAATACTATAGACTGTCAAAGTCACTGGGATGATTTCACAGAAGCAGTGAAATTCTGTCTTACTTCATTCATAAGATAGTCAGTTGTATCTAAAACTTGTAATCTCACAGCTGCAGGAAAAGCAGAAGAGCTCTCTATTTGAATAATAGGGGGGGTTGCCTGTATTTTTAAGCCTTCTCAACAGGATACAATTTTCAACAAAAATATTTGGTTTTAGATACAGTCTATTCTGCAGTATGGAATTAACAAGAGCAAGTAAAAAAATAAGAAATCAAATCAGTGTTAATTCTGGAAAACAAATAAAATACTTACCATTTTATTTTTCCCTTCACTTTTCATTGACTTTGAAAGTCAATCCTTTTTCCTGGCTTCGTTTTGATGCTTCATTAGCCAGTGGGTCATCACCTTTTGCTCCACTGAGTAGTGGTTATTTTTCATGCCAACACAGATAGAAGATTCAGACCTGATTTGTATTGCAGGTAATAAATGATAATTATCTGCACCTTTTTTTCTGATTTGAATCACTGTCTCTGAATTGGAGGAACTAAATCTTTGTAACTTTGATGGCAGCAGATTACAGTATAACCAGTCTTTCTCTGGTATATTTACTGGGGCAAAGACTTAGAGGTCACGTATTCAATATTGTGTAATTACTGTCAATTTAATGATGAAGATAAAAGAAGATAGTGTTTACTTAATCAAGCAGATAAGCATATAAAGCTTTTGCATTAAAGATTTAATGGAACAACAGACACAGAACTGGAAAATGGACAGTGGGCAAAACATGCTCATGCTCTAGTCAAAAAAATCAGAACAAACAGCAAATGTTTTCTTCTTTTTCCTCTGTTCTTTTTCTAAAGATGCTATAATGAAAGCCAGAAAAACAGGAAGCCAAGAACAACTTCAGGAAATGTAATTAAATATTTACATTTTTTTCCTATAGAAGACAATTGTGAAAGGTGTCAGAGCAGATGCACTAGAATCTGAAATGACCCATAGAACAGAGACAACACTGACAGAATGGCATAAGGTTTGTTTTCCCTGACTGTAATGGTATCACAAGCAGACATGAAATCTGCAGTAGTTCCTATATTTAAAAAAAACAAAACTTTTATTCCCTTTTTCATCATAAAACTAGTAATCACTGTGGGGTTTATAGTGTGTAAATGCCACATTTCCTCATATTTGAAAAGACCACACACTTAGGACTGCCTCTTACCATGCTGAGAGGCTCAGCACAGGTGTAGCATCTAAACCCATTCAGGCTGTCTGTCCCTTCTATGTAACACATCCCAGTGGGCTTTTCCTGGCCATACTTTACATGAATTATCATGCTCTGCAGGAAACACAGCAAGCATAGCAGCTTGCCAGCGTAAAAGCAGTTGGTTAGGGCATCTTGCAATACAGTGGATCAACAGTTGAATGGATTGTCTGTACATTTTACAGAGAGAAAAAAAAGTGTGGAATAAACTTATTCCACGAAGTAGGAAACATGAGCCTGACCCTACACTACTACAGAAGAATGCCAACACAAAGCGAGTATAATGCCACCACCTGCTTCTGGGAAGATTATTTCCACCACACAAGAAAATGATAGGGCCACAAAGTTGTTACATGAAAGGAGATAGCAGGAAGCAGAAATATGTCTTTCTTTAGATGTGTATTAAGAGAAAATAGTGATAATTACTGAAACAGATGACACAGTTATTCAAGTCCAGCTAAGATTCTGATCCAAGACATACAACCTCAAAATAGGATTAGACTCCTAAATTAACAAGGAATTTAAGTTTTAATATACTTCCTGTTCTTCATCATTTCCTATTGATTAGTGTGGATGATATCCCTTTTTTTGTGCTGACTATTATAAATTTCACTTCCTAATTCCCTTCACTGCACAGGAGCATAGTTATCTCAGAATTGTTGATCTCACACCATCAGGTTACAACATGCCAGGATAGTCTGTGTATCCGGCTCCAAGGTCACAGACAAGGGTACAGCACAGCAGTAAACTAAGTACAGGTCTCTTGAATCTCAGGTTATGTCCCACTTGCTGGCCTATTTATTCATCAGAAAGCAAAACTGGTAAGGAGCAATGAGTCTGAATTGAACTAGATGATTGTATTTTCTAGTTTGTACAGATTATTCCACTAAAACAGTTATGGCAATTCTCAACTATATTTGAACATATGAACGGGAAATGTAAAGTTCTGTCACTTCTTTTACAAGCTCATGAAATTTCAAGGGGATACAGTTCTAATTACCTCTCATATCCAATATGCCAAGATAAGTAATAATTTCTACTCTTCTATTAAATGCAGGTGTAAGGAGCATGTCAAACAGCTCAAGAGTACAGCGCTCCCCAGATGCTACACCAGTTTCTCATATATCATTTTCCTCTTTTTCATCATTTCTGTTTACCAGAAGGTTATGAATAGCTAAGCTCTCCCACCAGGGAAGGTCATCTCTGAATGATCCTTATTACTTATTACTACTATTTACTTACATTTTATTAATGGTCCACAGGCTTTACTCAAGAGCTAACTTGGCTAAATGTTATAGAAACATATGGCAAACATCCCCTGCTGAACACCCTAAGCAGAGAAACAGATAACTGTCTGGAAAATGTTATACTGGAATGATTATGAAAACTGGTTGACATATTCTCTCTACCTATCCTTGCAAATATTTGTCCACAGAACCAAATTTTAGGTTTTATTTCTTTTGGCATTTTAGCTACAATGACATTAAAAAAAATAGGCACAAGGATGATAAAATAGAAGTTCGATGAACAACTGACAATGTCAAGAGGAGATGAATTGCTTTGGACTTCTTGCGTCTCTTGGGAAGGAGCTCCTACTCCTTTGATGAAGTTATACAAAAGTGTGTTGACACATTTATTATACAGAAACTATGTGTCTCTTGTCCTATTATTAGAAAATTTCAGCCATAAATTCTCCCTGGATTTTGGACTCATCAACTTCCCCACAGATTTAGTGGGCTTCAGGTCTGATGTCGAGGTCTGGAGACATCTTCTACAAGAGACTGAGTTGGATAAAGTCTGTATTAGACCAAAAGTCCAGGGGCTTTGTAGTTGCCATCATTTAGTTCAGAGTGATGATCAGGACTCGATATACAATACTGTGAAAGATGAGTGCCACTGAAGAATACAGTATTTAGAGAAATATAAGTTATTTGCTGCATCTCGTTAGAGCCTCTAAAAGCAATGAGACTGAATCCCAGAGATAATTGAAAGCAAATAATGGAGAAGTATTATACTGTAGTTTTTCTAAACAACAAATAATGGTAAGATAAGCCTTAGTAAATTATCTTACTGTATCATTTCTATTTCTGAATGCAATTCTTCACCTTCTGCCATGATGGCTCTGTTTACCAGTGGTTAAATATCTCTTGTCTGCAACATCTGTTAAGAACTGGAGGGGTTTCAGACTGTGAACTGTAAAACTTCGATAACAAGACAGTAAGCCTGGCCCAGTGACCCAAAACAAAGGAAACAATGAATGTGAAAGGGTAATGCTGGGAGAAAGAATGAAAGTTCTGAATTAACCTGGGACGATTATGTGTTCTGACAGAATGAAGTAACTCCTACTCACTATACTAAAGCTACATTGGCAGCAGAATGGAACAAAAACAGATGTAGACTTTGCATGCAGTAGTAAGTAGAGCTGCTGGAAAAAATTCTGTCAACAGCCACTAAAAATACAAGTAATTAGACATATATTCAATATACCAGACTTAATAGATATCCTTATGGAAAAGTCCATAAAGGTATAGCATAAAATCACAAAGAAGCATGCATACTTTCTGTAACATCTTTTGTTATATTCATCTACAGAATATATTATTATTACCATCCCTTTTACTGCAGCTCCTGATGCAGCTTTGCACTATCCACATATCATTTCTATTAAAAGCTATGGAATAGCTGTATAAAGAAGGGTTTTGTTTGTTTTAATCTCTCAGTGACCCTGCTGGCTCTTCCAATTCATACCCCTTATAGTTAGAGGGACCAACAGAAGCCGAAACCCACATATTACTGGGTTCCACTGAAGAGGATCTCTTCCTTCTCCCAGAAGGATGATTACTTGTCTACATTAAATCTCTCACTTTCACTGGAGTCTCTGGCACTGTACTGCAAATTTATGTTACCTGTGAAGTGGCAACAGTAATACTCTACTGTGCAAACAGCACTCAGCTGTGCTCTCCAGCTCATGCACTTCCCTGGCCTCTGACCAACTTCACCACAGTGAAATGGAGTGCAAATAAAAAACTATGCAAGCAATATAAATACATGTCTAGCAGTTGAACACAGAACCCTTACTGCTTTTACAGCATGCATGCATGTTGCCACTGCTATGCAGGTATCAGCACTGCCTGAAAGCAAGACTTAGACACAGTTTAATATCTGCACATTAACAGCCTTCTCTACACACTTCAAAGTGTATTACAATTATCTTAGATGGCCCTTGTATTGCTTGGCCAAACACTCTCAGCAAAGAAAGGGTCAGCGGAAGCCAAAGAGACATGTATTGTTTCACTGATCACTCAGGGAGTTCAAGAGTTTTGAGGCAGATCTAATCAGGATATATTGCCAACAGTTTTCAATGCAGCTAAGTGCTATGAGAACAGTACAGTCAATAGTGCTGTGTCCACAAGCCAACTTTGACTATTCACACCATTTTCCTGATGACACCCAGCAAGGCTGATTGTACACTGTGCTTAATTGTATCTACCACTCAGAGTAAGGTCAGGGCACTACTGCCCATTTTTCAGCCTCAGAGTTGGCAACAAAGTACTAACAGGCAATTAAGATGGGCAAGGCTCAAGGAAGCAAATGTGAAAGGTGTGACAGTGAAATCCCAGACTCCTATGTATATGTCTCTCTCACACAACCACTACTGCTTTCCCCAGAGCTTCCTAGTGCCAAGTGCAGCCACTATATTTGTATACAATCTATGGGAATGCACACACCTTCCTGTTCTTGGAGTTGGCTTCCTGGCTAATGGCTCCCTCCTGGCTGTAAGGATTAAATTTCATAGAAAGGCCTGTGGAAACCCCAAGCACTTACAGTTCTTGCTATTATTCAGTGTTTGAGGATAGACAGAAAGAATAGCAATACATTTGAAAGGTAATTTTCATATGGGAAAGAATGAAAGCCCAATGCAGTTACTGTTTTTGAACAAAAGTGTGCTAGCCTGCCAAAAAGAACATAAACAGCCAAAGGAAAGCAGTCTTTTGGGGTGTGTACCACCCTCCCAGACTGTCAGTTTTCCATTTGAGCTTCAGTTTGCTTGGGTTAGTTTTAAGTGCTAGGGACTGTTAGCCCCAGATAAATATGGTAGCAATGGTTGTATCTTTTCATGGGGAGAAGAGAAAAAAAACACTGTACCTTGTAAGATTCTTTTTCTTCCATTCAGGAATTTATTGAAGCTAATTGAACTATGAGAACCTTTTCTGCATCCTAATTTAAGCTGAGTCTCTTAAAGGACCAGTCTGTTGTGTCTATTAGAGCTCCATAGTTTGGTTTGCAAATCTGAGAAAAGGGAAGTGATGCTTGACTTGATATAACTATAGTTTGTCAGTATTTCAAGATGATGATGGCTGAAATTCTGGTCATCACTGGATCTCAGAGAAATTTTGTCTGAGAATGTCATGTTATCAGCTGAAAATGTGATAGTAGCATCAAGTTCAGAAACACACAAAACAAAAATAGTAATTCCCCAAATGAAACAGCAATAAATAAAATTACAGGAAACACTTGAAGAGATTTGAATGTATCCTCTGAAAATTTCCATTTGTGACATTCACTTCAAGACACATGAAGAGGCTTTCTCTGGAATGACTTTTACAAATACTGCTAAATAAGGATTCTCAATATAAAATATACCCTTCTTTTCCACATCCCTTTGAGTTACAATGTTTGCTATCATTCTACTCCAGAACACTTTCAATTACCAAGGAATTCCTGAAGCTTGCTGGCTCACCATCATAGAAATGGTACCCAGGTTTGTGCCTGAAAGGGATCCCAAGAAAGCTGTCATGCAGATGACAATTTGACAGTTGTCCCTTTATCTGTGTAATTACACTGATGTGTCAATGTGGGAAGGAAAACTGAGTTTATTTCTTTAAGGAGTTTCTTTGGTTCAGCAACTGTCCTCTCCTGATATTACTGCACCCCACTAATATCAAACGGAATATCTGAGCCTTATTTTTCAGTAGAAGTGCAATGCAGCAAGGTAAAATGTTAAGTTAGGCATGCATAAATGTTTCTTATGTGAATCTTGTGGAGGATGTCTGGCTGACAGGCAGAGAGAGAAAAGTCTATTTATATAAAAACAGGCAGTGTTGATGGAGGCTTCCTCCTCTTCTCTTCTGCTGCTTCTTCCCCAGTGCCTTGCCAACATATCTTATCCTTAATTTGCATAGCCTACAATGGCAGGCAAAAGAGCTGTTCAGTCTCAAGTCCACTCAGCCTTTAACCTCTCTTCCAAACTGCAAACAAGCTTGCAGATGTCTCGGCAAACCATTGGGGATTCTCAAATTCTTCACTGAACACTCTCCCATAAGGCACTGATGGTATATTTGACTGTTGAGGATTTGACCCACTATACCAGTCAGATAGACTCTGCATGCCCATTAGGAGAAGATAAAAATCAAGTCAAACATCATCTCTCCAGTATTCAGGACCCTCCTCCTGCACCTTTATCCACGAACAAAGAAAGACACTTGCAAATACCTCTCAGGCTAGGGATTGAGACTATTGTACAAATGTTTCACTCCCAGAGATCAGTCAATATGATGAATTCAGCATATAAGCTAATGAATCCATACAGTGAAGGAGAGCTACTGCACTGTGATGACAAATCTTGGGATCCCAAAGCCTTACAAGACCAATTCAGAAGCCAGTTAAGAACAGAGGGATTAACGTTAAGAATCTTACTTTAAATTTTATCTTCCCAATTTTCTAGGCAAAAAAGGCACAATGACAAATGACTTGTGTGTTAAAAACAGAGGTCCTTATGTGGAAAAGTTGTAAGAATAACATTACTGTCCAGTAGACCATGAAAATATGAATGTAGATGGCATGGTTTAAATCCCTGCATTCTCCTAAAATATCCTTTAATATTGTTATAACAAATATAGCTAAAACACTGAAAAAATTAGAAAGCTTGTTTCTTCCATTTTACATATTCTTAGAAGCTCTTTCTGCCACTAACCTTAAAGTCTGTTGTGTTTATGTGGTGCTTCTGCATCTTGTACACAATGTCTGGCTTGAAGCAAGAATATTGTAGTATGTCAAATAAAAAAAATAATACCAATCAGCTGCACTAATTGGAATGACAGTAACATTCTGCCCTACACTTAAGACTGGAAATACCTTACAGACAAGAAGTCTGACATCTGACTGAGATTCCCTACTTAGACTTACTGTATTGTTTAGAAATGCAACCCTTAAAATCGCAAGCATAGGATTCAAAATATATTAGCACAGTTATAGTATCTCTAATATGTTTTAAACCTTTTACACAAGAAATTCTCCTTATAGAAGAACCCTGACAGGGTTCTCCCCTTACTCTGTGAAAGGTGGCTCTCCTTTATTTTAACTATGCCAATGGAAAAAAGAAAAAAAACACTACCAACTTAAAAATAAACATGTTTCTTTTGACTCTACCTTGAAATGAACTTATTTTATAATCTCAGTTTAAAAAACTGGGACTTTTTTTCTTCCTTTTTTGGAGACCAAGCAAGAAATACTTTCAGTCAGCCAGTAGAGAAAAATGGTACCCATCTGTCTGCAGAAGGAGTCCTTGCCAGTTTACACACCTCTGTAACCTCCTCATCTCAGGGAGGTGAGATTAAGACTTGGTATAAAACCGTTGTTTACTTTGCATCTGCCAGTCTTCTGGTAAGACAATGTCAGGTCTGGTGGAATTTTTGTAGTGTAGACACTTGTTAACTAAAAATCAATCAACACTAACAATGAGAATTGTGTAAGAAAGAAATTATAAATCCAAGAGAAGGAACAGTTGATAATAATTATTAACTGGATTAAAAACTGCTTTGGGATGAAGGTCACTCCTTTTTCCAGGCAATAGCCATCTCAGAAGACCAACACATGGCAACTCAGAAATGCTAGAAAACAGAACTCATTCTGGATAAAATAACATTTTCAAAAGTCAGAATTCTGGGAATAAAACTCTGGACAGCAACCACAGACCACATTTCTGAAGAAATCGCTGGAACAGATACCTCAACTGTGACACAAACAACTGACTTAGATGACAGCTGCAACACCTCTGACTTTCAACAGGAATCCCGTGTGCTGAATTTCCTTCAACATAATTCTCTAAACAGCTAAAACTGAGAACAAAAATCAACATGCCTAAAATGATGTTTAAAATTCAGATCTCAATCTTCCTGCACTTTTCCTTTTCCTAGCAATTAAATAGGATAAATGTTTAATTAAAAATTGTTTAAAAAAAGCATACTACACAGAGATAAGGGCATAAAAAACTTACAATTATAAAGAAGTTCAGAGTATTTCTGCCATGTTAGTTCACCAATGATTAAATGGGTTTAGAGTTGTGCAAAAGAGACTTTTTCAGAAATTACACAGAACTTTTCAATTTCATAGAATTCTGCACTGCCTCAGTCGTGGGTTTCATTTGCAGTGCTGATTAAGTGGATTTTTCCATCAAAAATGCAAATACATACACATTTTTGATGCAAAACACTCTTTGCTTGAATGCTGTTACGTCTGCTGTGATACTGGCCTGTTTGTGCTCAACATATTTTTCTGTGTTACTGAAACTTCACAGTACATTATGGGCTCCAAACAGACCCTCTTGGGGATAAAGAAAACATCCTTAAAGTTATGCAAAACACGCATAACAAAATGCAAATACTGTTTACAGTTTTCAGCATCTCAGTATAGCAACTCATATTCTAAACTGCAACCAGCTAGAAGCTATATGGAAAACTTTCTAATTAGCCTCTGTGCTGGATATTTATATCATCATTGTCTTGTACAGCAAATGTTGCAAAAAGGCTGGGCCCAGCATTAGGTATAAAAATACTAGCTTTAGAGTAAGGTAGTAGGTTTACATACATTTAACACCTGACACATCCAGAAGGAGATTGTTTTTTACTGAGATTTTCTGAGAAGGGCATTCAGTCAGACAGGGCACTGTTTCCTCTGGGGGAGACATACCCTACCGTTAAAGGATTGGCTTTTAATTCCACCAATGTTAAATGAATTGGGGCCAAAATAATTATTCACATCACACACTGCTGGGCAGTTATAGATTGATGTATTTACATTTTGCCAGAATAAGCAATGCCTTCTGAGAAATATAAACCTCTGCTGTTTTTACCCTTGCATCATTGATGAATACAATTCTTGTCATTGCTCACTGACATGGCGAACATATATCCTCTCATCCCTCCATGCATATTTACCTTGCTGTCTCCCTTACACTAAGTAAAAAGTCCTCCACATTTAGGACACAATGTTCTGGTTCCTAGTCTGCTGCATCGATAAACTAATGACACTTGTCAGTCTCTCTCTTTTGGTCAATTCTGCCTCCTCCAGGGATGTCCATAAACCTGACTATTTCTCTCTGCTGTACCTAACTCTACATTACTGGTTGATTCTGGAGAGCGAGAAAGAGAAACCAGTTATATTGCAGTCTGCTTGCAGCAAAAGAAACACAGGAAACTCTATCGATGAGCTTTGGACCATACTAAGGTCCTTGTTTAGGTCTGTGCCTCAGGCCATAGCCATTTTGCAAAGTAGAGATAAAAATAAGTTAGTTTTAAAGGTATATAGTAACATGTAGAACTTCATTGGGCTGAGGTCTGCCCATATGAGTGAAGGTAGCTGCTTGCACGAAAATTATGAGGACCTAGTCTGACTGTTTCAGTTTGCTGAATTTTGTTTCTTTAGAAAATTCTCCCACGCATCCTGTTGGATATTCCTTGCTTTTCTAGTCTGAAAATGTGTAGTGCAAGATGGTCACTGATTAACTTCAATTTTCTGCTCTGCAAAGTCACCACAGTGTCAACTAAAATGACGTGGAGAGAGACAAACTAACTGAAAGAATACTGGATGAAACACATGGTGAAAGCAAAAGATTTCAGAATTTGCTTCACAGGTGAAAAAAACCCCTGAAGTTCAACAGAAACCTTTTGGTTTAAATTAGGCATCAGATTCCACCTGATCTTTCACATCTGCTCCTTTTTAGACTCTGGCACCTGCAACTGATCCTCCATGAAATTTGATTAAAATCAAAATGAAAGAAAATTATGATTGTGTCTGTACTGAATCACATCAAAACTGCAGGCTATGTCTTCATTAGGAGCAAATGCTTTATTAATGTAGGAAAACTAGTATACTTTGTCAGGAAAATAACTTCATGATGACAGATCTATGTTTTACTTAATTTGGTTCCTTGATTATACACTACAGTAAAAATCTAGTTTTGCTGACACAGCAGAATTTACATTAAAGGTTTCCCCTGATTAACTACATCAGTAAGGAATGATGCCTCTTACCTACCTCCATCACTGACATTCATTAGCTGAAATTAGCAGGACACACCTCTCCTCAAATGTAATAGTGTTCATCAATCTGGCTCAAACTGAAAACAACAATGGTGAAATTAGTGAGCAACAAAAGAAACCTGGTTTGGTGAATAATCCTAGTAGCAGACAATATCTAAGACTAATCCTGGCATAACTCTTTTACCAGGCATTTTAATAATATGCATAATTAGATTTTATTCAAAGGCCAAGTTGTTCTGACAGTCCAACAAAACCAAAGACACCAGAAATAGTGTCCAACAGATGAATTTTTATTACATTCCAATTTCTCTTTACTTTAGTGTTTTAAATTTTGTTTTAAATTGTGCTTGACCCTCAGATTTGAATCTGTGTAGCTCAAGGATAAGTAGCTGAATCACTTGTTGGACAGCACAATGGAACAGATCCAGAGACCTCTATTTTACTATGTCAGTTCTTTGCCAAATGCAGGAATCAAGAACACTCAAGATTTTACAGGCCAAAACACTGTGAGCTCAAGGCAAACACAGTAACTAAATGAGTGGGAAAAGACAAGACTTCCCTGATACAGCTCACTGAAAACCATAAAAATGACATTTACCCTTTTAAAATTGTTCCTTTGTGTAAAAGGGATTATACCACTTGTGATTTAGTGCTGCTTTAAATGGTTGCCGCTGTAAAAGTAAAATTACAGAAATGAAATTATTTAGGAAGAAAATACAAGGACAGATGCTGAAAGTCCCCAAAAGCACCTGAAATAGTTTTTGCTGAATTATTTAGCATAGCTATGTTCTTGTCCCCTTTTGTATCTACTCCAGTTTACAGTTATTATATTCCGGAAAAATTTCAGTTTAAAAAGGGGCCAAGTCACCTCACTTCAGCATGTACAGAAATTTTACAATACAGAAGCACTTCAGTGGCAAAGGAGTTTCTCCTGTTTCCACGTTTTAAAAAGTTAGATAACTGATTTCACCTTATATTTATGAAACAGTTTAAATTAAGTTTACCTTTACATATTGTAAAGTGGCATTAGAAAAACCTGTTTTCTAAGCTATGTGTGCATGTTTGTGGCATTTCTTACGTGATTTCTTAAGAGACATCTCATAGCTGGTATATGGTCCACTTTACAGAGATGTGGGCTGAATTTTAGTAGTGAAGTGCTGTGGCAGTAAAGCCCAAAAATGACCACCAAACCTCAGCAGGCAAGAAAAAAACAGATATTTTAATAATGCAACTTAAGACAGTTGGAACCCAGTTCTGGCTGACTGAGCAAATTAACCCCTACCCTTTGCCCCTCCCCAAAACTGGCACCTTTCACAGGCTGTGCAACAGAATTAACCTTATGGACAAGCATGCTGGTGCCTTACACTGCTAACTGAAGGATGAGAGCTGAGCAACACCCTGTGTTAGATGATAAAACTAACCATATGTTGTGAGTTTGCTCCTTTTCTTCCTTAATATAGCAGACTTTTTCTCTCTGTGCTACCAATTTTCAATTTCCTTTTTGAGGCATTTACATATTTTCATTTCTTTCTGAAATACCAGCTTTCGTAAATCACTTTATAACACTATTTTATGTGTATTTTGTTCTTCCTCATTATTTCTTCCCTATCCTTTCTGGCATTATTCATTATACCAAATGTTGCTTTCCAGTGTAAATCATGAAGCTCCTTCAGATATTTTTACCAGTATGATTGAGAGCTGAGACTGACAGCTGATTATCACCATCCCACTGCCTTTTTTTTGTTGATTCTTCAGTATTAAGAAATAAGATGCTTGTCTCCTAGTCACTTCAATCGGAGATAGATCTTTTCTGTCAATGTAGACTTTAAATATCGAGTTGGGTAGGAATGCTACAATAAAGTAATTATTAAGTTATGTTGTTGTGAATGACTGCAGATTATTCATTTTTATTAGTGACTGTACTGTGCAAACATAATGTAGATGATTCAAAAGGCACTTCCATTATGTTTAGTTAAATTCACAGTAACTAGGTACTTGGAAATATTTTCTCCCCAACAGAATCCATGCACAGTGTTGTGATAAAGAATTCATAAAATAATTTTAACCACCTGATACCACTACTAAGCTTATGTTTAAACTTCAGAATATGAAGTTTAAATACTACATTTTGTATCTTATCATTACCTAACAAAAATTGATGTGCTTTTGTGTCTGTTAGCTCTTGAAGTAGGGTTTTGTTTCCCCTAACACCTGCATTTTAGCTTCCGGTACAGCTAGGTACTAAGAGGCTGCAAATTACCCTCATTACCTTAATAATCACAGGATTGCTGAATAAGCTCCATGCCATCATAACATAATCACGTTGCAGCATCTGCATCAGGCTTTACGACTTCCTACTGCTTATGAGGATTAGTGGTCTGAGTCAATCAATACAGAAAGCATTAACATTGTACAACATAATGTGCGTGTGATAGAGACACCCGCATGTCATTACAGCAACATCTCAATGATTAACTTATACATCTAAAGTGAATCAATACAAATTTTTCTTTCAAATAACACATGCAGGTCATAACAAAATGTGTTCATTGTGTTTCATCTGAGTACATCACTATTTTCAGTATTTTTTTCTTTCCTCTGCAATTCACTCCTCAGGCTTCTACAGGTGTTAGTGCTGAGGAAATGGAAATGGCTTTGCAGACTAATTACAGAAATGTGCTAATGCCTCACCCAGGAGAGAGGAGACAAAATGAATATGGACCAATTCATCTAGTCAATGTAATGAACAATTACTTTCCCAACATTTCAAAAATCAAGCTAAGAGCATAATCTTGTGCCAGTTTTTCTAGTCTATCTTTACTTTAAAGGTAGTAGTTTACATTAGTAGCTGGGCTAAGAACAGAATCAAAGGACCATCACCACCACCTTTATGCTGTGTCTATACACAGGGCTCTTGTATTGCACAGAATCCTTCACATTGTTCAAATGTAACTAAAAATCACCTCTTTAATTTCTTTCAAATTGTTCTTGACCTTTACAGTGCAGAGAAAGCTGAAACATGTAAACAAACTGCTGCAGTAATGCCTGTCTGATCCTGCAGTGTAAAACTGACTTAGAGGAAGCAACAGCTCCTTGCTTCTCAGGCAGCATCCAAGATACCAGAGCAATCCCTCCTCCTGCTTTGTCTTCCTGCCCTGCTGGGCACCAGCCTACAGCAGCACCTTGCTTCCTAAAATTCCTTTCTAACTCATACCAATCAAAATGCAATGCACGCCCCCTGCACTACTCCAAAGGCAGATCCCAGGACTTCCCAGCAGCACAGCCTGATGAGCAGACGGATCTGTCTGCTCAAACTGCTCCCGCAGTGGCCCAGTGCTCGAGCCAATCTGCTACGCGTGTCTGTGGCTTTGGGTCTTCACTTGGGTAAGACTGGCTTAAAAACTGAAAACTGCAACAGAAGAATAGAAGAGTCACTGTCATACTGATGCGGATCTTCTTTCCACATCCTTCTCATTCACTGCTTGTGTATTTTTTTTCCTTGAGTGTTTCTCAGTTACAATTCTATGCCAGCTTTCTCAGCTTCTCATTTGATGGTGAGATGCTTTACATCAATATTTTTTCTCAAAAAAAGAAAACCAAAAGGACACAACTCAAAGCATTTCAAATAGTCTCTGACTGCTTTCTGGAAAAAGACAAAATAACCCAAAAACTGCCTAACCTCACCAGTTCAGACTTTTTAATTTTACACTTTTCATAAAGAGGAAGTACAATATTTATTTAGACTTAATGATGCCCTGACAACTGACTTGTATTGCAACACTACTCTACTAAGCTTTATTCCACACTAGAAACAATATACTGTGATGAGCTAAAATTTATAGAATAATAGAATTGGTTTGGTTGGCAAAGACCTTTAAGATCATCAAGTCCAGCCACTAACCTAACTCTACTGAGTCAGGTGTTAAACCATGTCCCTAAGCACCATATCTACAGGTCTTCTAAATACCTCCAGGGATGCTGAGTCAACCACCTCCCTGGGCAGCCTGTGCCAGTGTTTGATGACCATTCCAGTGAAGAAGTTTCTTCTAATACCTGAACTACACCTCCCCTCATACAACTTGAGGCCATTTCCTCTTGTCCTATCACTTGTTACTAAGGAGAAGAGACCAACCCCCAGCCTTGCTAGACAGTCATAAGGGGTCCCCTCAGGCTCCTTTTCTCCAGACTCAACAACCCCAGTTCCCTCAAACTTATGCTCCAGCCCTTCACCAGCTTCATTGTCCTTCTCTGGACCCACACCAGCTCCTCCATTTCTGTCCTGTAGTGGGGACCAAAACTGAACACAGTGCTCAAAGTGTGGCCTCACCAGTGCTGAGTACAGGGGGACAATCACTTCCCTAGTCCTGCTGGCCACACTATTCCTGATAAAAGCCAGGATGAAATTCTCTGATTAAAAAAACCAAAACCAAAATAATAATTAAAAAAAATATAATCACATTCTCAATCGTTATCAGTTTATTCTCATGCTTCAAAAATCTTTGCAGAAAAAGGTGATTCATTGGGCAGACTGCTTGGAACAGTGTGAGTTCCTCTCTCCCCTAATAAATAACACATTGGCAGACTTGTGCAGGTGGGCAGCCTGCAAGCTTATCTTAGGTTCTTAGCATCCAAGAATTTGAAGCACAACCCTGGACAGTGAAAAGCAATGGAGAAAAAAATACACTGAAAAATATTCATGTGAAATGTAAAAAACCTCTTAGTTTTGACTTCTCTATGCTATCTGAAATAAAGATGATTTTATTAACATTTGCAAGTGTATCTCCTCCTAAGAAAAAGATGTTATTCTCTTTCAAAATCTGTCACCCAAACACAAAATAAATAAGCTATATAAAATAGTGTTACTCTATTTTAGGTACTATTTGAAACTTATTAAATCTTGCTCAAATTATTGTTCACTGGAATTAAAACTACAGCTTATTGGAAAAGATTTTAATTAGTTGCAGGTAAAATACATATTACAATTACACATACATTGCCAAAGATTAAATTAGATCTTCCTTGGCTTAGAATTTTGAAATATTTTTGGAAACACAATTTTCATTTGGCCAGTCTGTGCTACCACAGCTTTCAAAATCCCACCATCTTCATTAAAGTACAACAGACTGGTTTCAAAATCCATTATGCACCCTGCCAAATGCATGTAGGCAAATTTGCCGCTCTTGTTTTTCTGTTTGGTTCTAGTGCTACTCATTACGTGTACTGCAAAGGCCTTTTGACAGATTCATCACTACTTTTTGCCTTTGTAATCTTCTTTCTCTCCCTGGCAGTGAATTCAGTCATTGAATTATCATTATCTTTTTTATTTAATCTGTAATTTTTTATAATCTGAAAATGCTGCTGTTCTTTAAGTTGACCAACCCTGTAGCACTTAAGTAGAAAACTTTCATTGGAATAGGTATGGAACTGAGCCATACCACATTTCAAGCGTTCCTTGGTTAAATTTACAACTTCATTCATAGTTTATAATACATATACCTTCAGTTTGCACTTGTTTTTGTCTCTTCAAAGCAATCCTTTTTCCCTTTTTACTACTCCAGCAGATAAATGTGATCATTAACAATTTCTTCCACAAATGGAACAGTCTTCTGAGCCACTCCATCTGCATCACCAATGTGCTAAAAAAATAACAGCCTGACATGAATCTCTAATGCCACTGCATCACCCGTCTGATAACGACTCAAGTCATCTTTGCACTCTCAAAAATTGTTTAAAAACATACATTTCTGAGTGTTGCAGGAGTAACTACTGCGGGTCAGAGGCCTGGGTACATGGAGCTGGTGTAATGTCAGTGGAGAGTTAGAATTTGTTTACACCAGATCTGACCAATGCCTTACTGGGACCAGGTCTTATTTAATTATTTTTTTTCTGAAGGACTCAGGCGCTTTAAAAAGCAGATAAGCACTCACAGGGCTTTTCAGTCATCTGTGCCTCACAGATAATTTGCCCCTTAAGACTTAGAGATCAATTATTTCAATGGAAGAAAGTTGGGCACATTGCCCTTATAAAAACCTGGCCCGAAGACCTGGCTTTCCTGCTGCCTCACTGTGTGTCCATTTATAGCAGCACACTGCAGGCTGACGCAAGCTGGCTCTGCGTGCACCCTGAGCAGGCAGGGGAGAGCCAGTTAAAATCAAAAAGCTGTGATTTTGTTAGCACCATGCCCGAGATAATATCCTTTGCCTCTCAGATGGGTTTCTTAGATTGGCCTCATTTCTACACTAACACAAATAAATAGCTTTCAGTACCTTGTGAATTTAAGTGGACTAAATTAGTGTTTGCTCACAGACCACGGGGGAAAAAAACCCACCCTTATTTGGATTTTTCTTCTTAATCTTAGTTTCACATTTATTGAAAGGGATTGATTATGGCCATTAAGTACTGATCAAATACTTCTGAGCAAATCAACTGAATGTTTTTATAACTTTCCTACAGCCCAGTAATATTGACTTCCTTAACAAAATGTGGAAAGGCCAATTTTGATACGATGACTGGCAGAAATAATAGAGGGGAGCTCAAATTTACAGAAAGTATTCAACTCTATTTATGTGGCAGACACCACAGCTTGCTATCATTCTGAAGTTCACATACAGGGTTTCTTAAGCATGTGAAGAAGCAACAGAAATAATTACCAGTGAGAATGGTATTAAGGTACCTCCTACTTGTTTCAGGACAAATTCCGCCTGCCAATCTCCCAAAGGCAAAACTATCTGAGAGAATGATGGGAATTGCAGACTCCCACACTAGAATGTCAAGAATATTTACCTAAAAATAAGGAATAAGAATATCACATATGTAGGACACCATTACTACATTTTTCTTAATCACAATCATTTATCTTTATAGGTGGCAATTAGAAGTTTTTTGGTTTTTTTTTTAATTCCATAAGAAATTATATCTCTACTGCTTCACCATATATGAAATAGTGCATTCTATCTATAGTTCAGTTAATTAAAATGGCACTTTTGATCACCCTTCGGCATAACTTTTCCACATATAAATGTTACTTAAGGAGGGTCACATCCACATGGCTGATCATATTCATTAGAATCCCATTCAGTTACAATCTGAAGTACTTATTGCAGAAATTCAATGCTATCTCTCTATACTGTTGTGCAGTTCAGTCTGTTACGGTGACATTAAGTTGTTTTAGGTGCAATATACAGTTTTGAAGGTAAAAGCCTGTTAAGTTTCTGTTCTGTTGAGACCATTTTTTGACCAAGTGAAGTAAATACTTTGAAAACCACCAAAACCAACTATATGTCTGTCTTAAAAAGTCTATACTGGAATTGGGCCACTTAAAATGAATATGGACCCATGTCATTTTTTTTTGTGATTCTCTCTTATTGTTAATTTTATAAAAATAAAATGGTATCACCATGATTTAATGTTGAGTTTTTTTAATCATATAGTTTTTGGGATTATTTTGTTTTTAAAGTCCTTCTCTATAGCAAAAGGCATCTTTCTCCCCAAATTCAAAGTCAAATATACTTAACACCTTAGAGAAAAAAAAACCACAACAGAGATACATTAAATATCATTAAACTAAAAAGGAAATTAATTTCAATGTGATCATTTTATATAACAAAACCAGATTTTCAGGTGATGGTACTCAATAGATAATAAACATTATAAACAAGTAAAACATTGGCGCACCTAGCAAAATCATGTTATGTATATCTTTATTACAGTTTTCATAATACATGGATTAACAATGGCCAGGCTGTGATTTCATCAAATTCCTATTTTAAACATTACATACAAACACAAAGCTGTTTAAAAAATAGAAATGCATGAGTTTTGTCACTTGTTTTTTTGGCATCAGGAGTCGTATGACTTCCAAAAGAAAAACCAAATGGTGCATGATAGCAGGCTGACTAAACTGTAATAGATTATTGTTCACATTCTGTGGCATATGTATCACCTCAAACAGTGCTAAAAGCAGCACTATGGGAACAAATCTTTCTCCTTTAACATTCTTCTAATGACTTCAGTGGGTGCTGAGTGACAGCTCGCAGGGCTGCAGAACGCACAGGCTTACACAACTCCCTTTCTTGTGCTCAAAAGCAATATGTGATCTGAAAGAGACACCTGAAGCTGAGGGATTTGGCTTTATATGCTTTGATTTTATTTATTTACATTTTGTGTGCATGAGTGGGCGTGTGTGTAGATACTACAGAAGAGACGTAGAGGTTTCTTACAATAGTTATTTTAAAATGAGTAGCTTGCAAGTACAGTATGGCACATAAGAGGTGGGCTTTACATTGTTGCTTTATCGCTTTATGCCTGACCTCTCAGCAATTTGAAGGCAAACATTGAAGTATAATTCAGCCAAGCCTTTGTTTAATGGCTAAGAAGCAATTTACATATACAGGTAAGTTTGCTCCCACATAACTATTACCAGCTTTAAATATTTACCAGTGATACCACTCTCAATATAGAAATTACTAAATTCACCCATCAAAGCAGGATTTGCCTGAGGGATGCAAAAGCTGAACACTGCAAAGTTTTCTTAATGAAAGCTATAGGAGAATTTCCAGAGCCAAACCTAAAACTCAGCCAGATTCAGAGTTTCTCAAGCCATTTGAATATTGTGGGATGAATCTAAAGTAGGTCACTGATGAATTGTGGTTTGGATAGAAACCATGAAAATGCTATGGTTTGTACAGCATTTGTCTGAGGTAGTACATATACCACACACAAAAATATACAGATATTCATAACTATTTGCATATTACAGAAGGGAACTATGGGAATGCTTGCATCTGTATCTGAATTTTCCAGAAAGAACAGATAATTTTTGATAACATTTTTCATATTGACCATGACTGTCTAAAACCAGAACAAATTATGTAATAGTATTTCTGGGAATACTTCCTGAAGCTGTTAGTCAATGCCCCCTGAGGCACTAATTTTGTTTTGGCTTTAGCATCAGTTCATAATATGATTAACACTTAAACCAAGTCTCATTTATGTGCTGGGAAAGGGTATTTGTTGAATCACAAACAAACATATGTGACAAACCGTGTTGCACTTTTTTCTCAGTAAACTGCATGAAACTTGAGCAAAAAATGTCTAGTGTCTTTACATTTCTGATCTGTACAGCCAGTAGTTAAGCAACAGATATGTATATTTGTATATGATTTAAACATTTAATTCCCCTGTCAATTGCAAATTTAGTTCAATTCATCGCAAAGGTAAGATTATCTTCCTCTTAAATAAACTAAGAAATGTAAACAGTGTAACATCATAAAAAAAAATCTCTTCAGTACTTGTAACTGGTAAAATGTGAATGCAAACAGATGTGCTGGTATATTGTTAACGTAATGTCTCAGAGGACATATAGTGAAACATCATTAGCAAGAAATTTATGTATGAACCCTCCAGCGATTTTCTTTCTGGGATTACTTTGAATACAAATATAATTTAACTGATATATTTCATTTCTTAAAATTAGAAAATAAGGCAAGTGCATTTCTGAAAAAGGTGCTACTCTTCTACACTTCTAGATAAACATGTGACACCTCTGAAAATTAGATCAATAATAAAAACATTAAAAATATCTGCAATTTAATATAGACTGAAAAACTATCAAAAGACAAAGTGACCAGCATCAATTTCAGAAAATATTTTCGACTTCATAAATACGAGCACCCTATATTTACATAAATTATCTTCTAAACTAGTTTTCCTTTGAAAGACACTTTTGTTCTAACAGATATGTCCATTAAATTATATAAATGTTTCAAATATGAAAAAAAAAAAAAGAAAAAGTAGCAAAATAGAAGCATCAGATGATGATGTTACTTTGGATCTGTTTTTTCTTTTCCTAAGATTTGGTTTTTGAAAATCTGTAGTCAGCTTTCACAGAGCTTTTAAGAAAATGAAATCCATGGAAATGAAAAACTCGTGCACTAATAATTACTGCTACAGTATAAAGATTCTGTTGTGAGCTTTTGAGTTTTCACATATAAAGATTATACCAATACTTGTAAATCCCAGCAAAATGCTAATTTTAAAAGTTGACTTCTAACACACTGTTGATTGTAGTACAAATTTACATAAACATTATGAGCCTAATCCTTTTAAACTGGCTTTGTACATTAAGCACATTTTTATACCTGTAAATTTAATAGTTCCATTTTTAAAAGGTATGTTTCAAGACAAGGTTGATGTTGATGTTGACATTAAAATATGCAAGAAATAATTCTTTGTATCTTACTGGTAAACAGGGAGACAGAATCCTGTTGCAGGCATTTTTTTTCCTGAAGTACCATACAACTATTTAGTTTGTTACTAAAAGCACAAAAAAACCTCCAAACAGTTTAGGAAGAGCATTACTTGACAGCACGTATTTCACTAGGCTTCAGTCACATTCCTATGTTTAGTGATATAGCAATGAGCAAAACTCTTATTTCCTTCAAAGGTAATTAAAAAAAATAAACTTCAATACTACATTGAAAAAGAACTGCATATTTTCTTACAATAACTGGATATTGATTACTGCAGTTTGAAATTGTGAGGGTTTATCCCAAATTAGGTCAGATAGAGCATCTTACCAGAGAAGCAAAAAGAATCTACTTTACAAAGATGCTTGGCTCAAGCAGTAGTGCAAAGTTACACTGCCCCATTATCAAATGCTCCTGTAGAGCCAGCAGTTTGTGCACAGAAAACAATGTGACACCTTACCTTCCAAATATTCTTTATATAAGTTTTAAAAAAAAGTTCCCCATAACACCAGGCAATGAAAGTATTCATAGTAACTCATCAACCAGTGAAAAGCAATAATAATTTGAAAACAAGTGCTATTTACTACATTGTATCCTGCTTTTTAAAATATCATAATTGAGCAACATATGAGTAGTTCCACTGGAACTCCCACTTAAAATAGTAGAAAGGATGGTGAAGACTGACCTGAACACCAAACAGACTGTACATTCAACTAGAGTCTGGGGAGAAATGGGAACCAGAGTTTCCCATTGAGTGGCAGAACATAGACAGTGTCAGCTACTGAACTGACTGCTCACCTGAGGTACTGCAGTGCAGGGGCCTGTATACAAAGTAGAATAGGAGGAGCTTTCCGAAAAAATCAGACTGCTGCAATCATTGATCACTGCTATATAGTGCTCCAGGTAGAAAATTTGTTCTTAGCTGCTAAACCCTCAGCACTAAAATCCATCAGTAGAGATCCCGCTACATATTTTACCTGAGAAACAGAGGAAAAACTCAGAGGCAGTTCTGAACAACTTCATCATGTAGCTTGTCTCTCAAAACCTACACAAAGGTATTTTTAGCGTAATTAAAATAGGACAATTGTATTTCCCCCCAAATATCTGTATAAAGAATATATAAGTGCATAATTAGAAAAATCCCTCCTTAAATACAGTTAAAAACATATCCTGCCCTTGATATAATTTAGTTTTAGTAAAATCCTATGCTCTGTTTTATTTAATTTTTTTTTCTTAGCAGTGATAAGCAAATATACATCATCGTATCACCAAAAGCACAGATATGTGGTATATCCTCCTTGCAGCCAAAATAGCTGAATCCACCATGCTTTACATTGAGATAAGATTTTCAGCAACCTGACTTGGGCTATGCGTTGCTTTTTTATGGTTACAAAAAAGATTCTGATAATGTAGACCAGCTCAGCTCATCTCTGAATTTATTAACATACAATTTTATTATTTTTTCCTTTCATGTCCAAATCAGAACTTCAAGTGGAATCCACAGCTGTATTCTTCCAACAAATTTGTGTTTTCTTACCCATATAAAACATAACCTAGAAATCCCCAACTCTTTTTATGTAAGTTGCCAGGTTTTTAAAAAAAAAAAGTGGGGAAAAAAAAAAGAGAGAACATAAGAAAATAAGATATCTATCCTACTGTTTAACACTGTTTACAGATCTTGGTAGTTGGGGTAATAAGATACAGTATGTGGATTATTTAGCAACAGCTTTTAAAATACATAATATTTATACACCTTCTCATTTAACCAATACCAGTATTCCTTTATGATCATTGCCAATTTGTATGATAAACTCTTTTTCAAAGTATATCCATTTAATTGTAAATAAATCAATTCACTAATTCTTTGGCATCAGAAGAATCATACAGCTGCAATTGCTCCATTGTGGCGAGAACGAGACCTTTCCAAAGTTACTCGTCTGTTATCTGTAACACAAAGAGAAGAAAAAACAAATCACCATAAGATTTGAAACATGGATATGCAATGTCAAGAGGTTTTCAAACAGCCCTGAAAATAATTTCAAATTATATGTAAATAAGTAACGAAGAGACTGGATCAGAGAAGTTTCACACTGCAGCTGCCAGGCTGAGTTCAAGAGTTCTGCAATCAGCAATAAATTACTTTCTTGATCAGAGAAGCTGGGTGATAAAAGCATTAGGAGAATCCTGAAACACCATCCCCTTGGAAACAGCACACAATAACTAAAATTCTGCATAAAAATCTTATTTTATAAACAATTTATGCACAGAAGCTCTGGAAAAATACATTTCAAGTTTCAGAAGAATGTACTGACCAGTGTGGTGGTGAAAAGCCGACTGGACACTACAAGTATAGAAGAGGTAACACTGTTCACTATAATTTGGTACGGAGTTAAAAATAGAACAGTTAAATCAGCCACTTCCCAAGCATTTCCTGAGTGTGCAATGTGAACAACTTCTAGTATAAAATATTACACAGTAATTACTGCAATGAATAATAAATATGTCTCTATCACAGGGAAACAATCATGAAGTACCAGCCACATTCCTAAATGCCTTTAAAATAAAATTTTAAAGCGGTGAATATACACATGCAAACACACAAAAAGGGGCAGAAAATTAACCCCCACTTAGTTTTCTGGAGGTTTTGATCTTTTTTTTTTTTAAATGCGGTCTTGCCACACAATTACTTTTTCTTGTGTGTATGATTGCTTTGTTTTGAGCCAGCCTTTTATATTTTCTTGTGTCATATTCAGGTTACTGCTCTTTATTTGCATCAGTACAGCAACTACATTGCTACAGCATCAAGGTGTCCCAGTACGTGGCTGGAACTCCCACCTAGTACTGGAATATTATAAAACAAGTCACTTCAGAAGCAAAAAGTCTGACAGACAAACCGCAGGCAAGCAGGTTTTCTCAGCTTTTATCCAAATGAGCCAATTTAGCTCTATCTGTTTCCACAGTGCAGCAGACTGGAAGAGCATGTTTCTGGTAGTGCTGCGGGAGCGTGCTGAGCTGGGGCCCAGGCAGGAGGTTCAGGCAGAAAGCAGAGACCCCAACACGTCTGATGGGGAGAAACATTTCCTTTGAAAAAGCTACTGACTGAACCACTGTGTTCCAGAGGCTGGGGGAAAGGCTGGACCAACCTGGGATCACACCAATGCATATAAATGCCTGAAGGGAAGGTGCAGAGAGGCTGAGCCAGGTGCTTTTCAGTGGTGTCCAGATATGCAATGGGCACAAACTGGAACACAGGAGGTTACTTCTGAACATCAGGAAACACTTCTTAACAGTGAGGGGGACTGAGCACTGGAACGGGTAGCCCAGGGGGGTTGTGGAGCCTCCATCCATAGAGGTACCCAAAAACTGTCTAGACACAGTCCTGGACAACTGGCTGTGGATGACCCTGGTTGAGCAGGAGGGTTGCACAAGATGACCCCCAGAGGTCCCTTCCAACATCAACCATTTTGTGATTCTGTTCTAAGCTAACAAAGCCAGAAATGGTCCAAGCATATTAAATCAGGTTCTGGAAAAGACAAAGGAGGTAATCTCTGTGATCTGTTTCTGGACAAAGAGCAGAGGATGCCTGTGGAGACTGCATGGGCTCTGCAAAACCAACCGTCCTTTTCCCTGAATGAAAAGTGCCTACAATGCTATAGGGAATAAACAGCTCCTTTAGCAAGATTATTAGTTCTTTTTATAGTTCTGCCTTGCCTCCTTTTCCTAATGAATCTATCCATGCATAAAGTATTCAAATTACCCTAAGTCAATCTGTTTTGCATGGGAATAAATCTCTACACTGGTTGCAGTGTCACTAGGCACTGGAAATTAAAGCACAAAAATAATGTCTAAAACCCAAGGAGGAGAGTTACCAACTCAAATGTGTTGCTGTTCCTCTGTCACGGGGACTAGTAAAGGGTCTAGTGACACTTGCTCTCAGTGGGGAGAAGTGCCTTCACCAGTAAACTATTTCAAGATTCTCAACTGAACAGGTTAAAAACAGATTAAGAGAGTCTAAGAACTGTTGATCTCTTCATACTTGGGTTTTTTTTTAGATTTTTCTCTTTTCTGTTTTTTTTCCATCATGATAGAGACAAACATTTTCTGCAAATGACAGTTCAGATTCTTCTACAATTGTACAATTGAGCTGGGACTTAAATAAAACACAAGACAAAACTGTAAAAACTAGAAGCACTGTAATTTCCTCCTTCCGCTGATGACAAACAAATTATTTTCCCAATTATCAGAAGTAATATATTCTTTTAAATTACTTCCAGATTTTAAATGGAAGTAATTGTATTTTCTAGAGATAGGAATACAAAAGCTGAGCGATTCAAGAGGGACTGGAAAGAGCCACAAGGTGCTTTTAATCAAGGGAACTGGGATACAACCCTTCAGTTATTACCAGTAAGAAACAGTATCAGCATTTGCAAGATACTCTTCTGCAAAGCTTGGAGTGCCTTATAGTGAGACTTACTAAAACTAAGGCAAATAGAATATAAATCACATTTTGATAAAATTTTCAGCTTATTATAAAAAAGGGACAGGAGGATTACATTCAGCTACTACCAACATGAAAGCTTTAACATACCTGAAGACTTGAGGTTAATATAAAGTATTTCTTGTTCCTTACAAAGAGACCTGTTTTATTCAAGAGTGAATCTGCAAGCAGCCTTCTGTGTGTGTGCACATTTACATCAGGTTAAAGAAAGGCAGCATTGGTATGTGTACATATGTATTTACATACACAAAGAAATTACTCATTCTTCACTAGATGTAAAATGTGCTTGTATATGTGTAAACATTAAGTTAAAACAAAGAGTTTCATATTGAGATCTGAAAATGGATTGGGCTGGTATTGCAGTGCCTCAAGCAAAAATTTTTAAAAATCATGACATTTATAAACACTTCCAACATACACATTCAGTTATCTCCAACAGCTGTATTTACTATTTTGTACATTACAGACCATATTGAATACAACACAAAGCAAGACTGGCTTATAAACACAACTATGACTACTCTAGCCTAGAATTGTGTGTAACATCAGTGAATGGTAAAACACTTGTATTGTGGAGGGGTGGGGAAGGAAAATAAAAGGCAGTAGCAAGAACCTAAGAGTATTTAAAATTAAGCCAAAAATCATTGCCAAGAGGCTCAGGTGTACACTTTAGAAGCATGTAAAAATGACTAGAAAACATGGTAATGGTTTCTGTGTCCATCAGTCATGTCTGGGTAACCCATCTACCTGTGTAGATGAAAACTGCTTGCTTTAATGTCAAAAGTCCACCCCTTTAAAAGAAGGGAATTTAAGAAGCACCCACAATGCTCATATTACAGACCTAATGACTGTGCAAATTTTACACCTCCACTGGAAGAAATACATGGACTTGCACAACAGTACATGCTCAAGTCGCCTTGCACTCAGTACAGTACCATGATGGAAATACATAATATCTACAACATGCAAGATAGTTGTAGGGGTGCTTTTGATACACATAAATCATCATGCAAAATGAATCTACTGACTAAAAAAAAGGAAAATCACAATAAGCTTAGTGCATACATACAATAAATACATGCTTTAACACCAACAAAAAGAAATCTAAATGGTTATTTTTAGACAATGTATTTAATTTTATGGAATTTGACAGCTTCCCCCTTAAGATATTCCCCCTTACACTCTGTATGTATAAAGCATCAGAAATTACAATCAATTAAAAAACACATTGGTATGGGAGAAGAAGAGAGTTTTGCAAAAATTATACTCTGCACAATGTATTTTTCCTCTCCTTAATGCTCCTTCATTAGTTCTGTTATTAAAAGAGAAGTCTCAATAGCTGCAACAGATTAACTCAGCAGCTTGTTATCAACATAAAACTCTGTTATATTAGAAGAAAAACAAATGATATTTTGCAGCACTGCAATACTAAGATTAAGTGACTTTTCCATTTCGTTTTCTTCTTATCCACTCTTCCAGGTAATAACTTTGTGGTCTCCTAATTATAAACCTTACTTTTTATGAGCAATCAATGCTGGTAATAATCGAACGGAACAGTCGTGAGACTGAGATATCTAATAATAGAAAAAGACAGAGTCTACAAAACCATACCTCTCAGGTACTCAACTGGCATCTGCATTGCCCTGTAACAACCACAAAAAAAGTTCATTCCTTGACATGCTTGTATTAACATTGCAAATGTATTATAAACTGCTACCTCGGGCTCGGTACCTTAGTTGACTAACTCCCCAGGATTAAATATTTTTTCCCAGTCTGTCAAAGCACCAAAAGCGTTTTGTTGTGCCTTAATTACAGCAGTCAATTCAAACACTACGCTGATTTTGAAACCTTATTTCTCTGTAGATTTTCCTAGAGTGCCTTCATATCTGAGTTCCTCCCAAATGTAAATAACTCCACCAGATCAGCATTAAAAAAAATCAACAACAAATGCCCCAAACTGCACAAAACCTCCATAAAACCAACAACCAAATTTAACTGATGCAGATAACCACTTTTTGCACTCTAAGAAAAAAAGGTTGAAACATTAATCTGTATGCAGAAGGCAAAGCATCAAAATGTTGTAGGAAAACAGGCTAAAAAAAATAGTGGGATTTTCCAAAATGAGCACTACCAGAACCATTTTGCCTTCTTCAAAGACAGTGGTCACAGGACCCTCATACCTGAACAATACATATTTTAAAGAATGTTTTAGTTAATAAATGTGATGTTAATCAAATTAATAAGAGCTTAAAATAGTGCCAAGATGTTGGAAAAGTGGTAGGATACAGCACTGGGTGCTCAGCTAGCAACTGTTGTGCACAGGCTGGAGGATAGGAGCCCCAGTGTGGAGGACTCTGAAATGCTAATTTATTTAAAAAGCTCAGACCATTAACTTGCACAATCACTACATCCTTTTTTTCTTATTTCATCCTGACTAACCCACTCCAAGGTGAAAGAATTAACCCTCCCATAGCTGACGATAATAAAAGATGCTTAATGGTCAGAGAAAGAAGGTACCAGGTTGAGTTGACTTGAAAATGACTGCATGAAAAAGGCAGAACACCCAGCAAGAATATTTAAAATTTCATATTTTTGAAATAATTTTGACTATGCAAAAGCTGTAGAAATGCATACTGTAATGGAATTTGTATGGCCGATGCTTTTGGGAATCAATGAAAGCATTTACATCAAATATTTATTTATTCATTCATGTAGAATTTCGTTCACTGGGAAATCCTACTGAAACACATCTTGTTTTCATAAGTTACCCAAGGGAAATATCTGTACAGTCCCAGGTACTTCAGTAAGCACCACAAACATATTTAACATGGAAAACAAACAGAAAACCAAGATAATTTCCTATAAGTATGAAATGATTACACAAAAAATGAGCAAGCTGCTCATTTAAGAATGTTTTAACTGGATAGAATGACAACAGATGATAATTCCAAGCATCTGTGATATTGATGACACTGGTATTTCTTCTTTAGAAACAGGTAGAAATCCGAGTTGCACTCACAAGTGTCACTTTTTTCCTGACAGAGATAACAAAATATTTAATATATAGTATCATGGATTAGAACTGGGGCAACTAAGCATAAATTTCAATCAGCCTCTGGTTTTCTCCTTGAGCCATCTATGCACAGGGCAACTGAAGCCAAGTTACAGTGCCATTTATGTAACAGTACATTATCAATCGCTTTAAAGAGCAACCCATGACAACAATTAACTTTATTATTTTTCTTTATTGACTCTCTGCACCTTCACTTGCTTAGTTTACCAACAAGGAAAGGTAAATCTTTTTGCAAATTGGAATTGAAAGAACATAAGACAGAAGCAGAATTGATACAGTGCAGGACAGCAGGGAAGCCCATCAATCTCCAGCACCTCTGTAACCGCCACAGCTGAACACTGTGCTCTACTGCCTGGCCTCTCCCATGGCATTATTAGAGAACACCAGCTGAGAAATAAGCTGGTCAAGGAAATTAAGAGCTTCAAAATTGTTGTCGTGTCTAGAACAAAATCCTGTTGAGAAAGCACCATGAGAGAAAATGGCTCTCAACCTCAATTCTGTTAAGATTCACTCCATCTCCGTGAGATTTGATTTCATATTGATCTTCAGAACATGTAGCCTATATAAAAACCATGTAATGAGGCAAAAATCAGTTGTGGGAGAAATGCAGCCTAAATAACACCTCAGAAAGCACTCTCTGAAGTAGACAGCACTTTCCAAAAGATCTTGATTGCAAATAGATGAAACAAGCAAATAAAACAGTTTTCTAACTGGGTTAAGGGAAGCTGTACAGTTATTATGTTTTCTTCCAATCCTTTAGTATTTTAAACACTCTTATTTCAACCTCAACAGGCACCCTACATGTGCCTGGTAAAACCTGAACTAGACCCTTTATATTCTTCACACTGGGTCATTTTACATTCACTCGGGTTTGATATTTTTGTTACAAAGCATGAGAAAAAGATCAAGTGATATGACACCCCTCTTCTCAGCTATGTTTCCTAAGCAGAATCTCAAATCCTTGACAATCAAACTTAAATGACAGCTAAAAATGGTTATTTTAGCATCATTTTCAAAGAAAACATTGGTATTTCAAGCAAACCCTGTAGCTGTGAGGCCAAATTCTATAAAGCACATTTTATTTTGGTTAACCCCAACCCCAGACTTTCATGTGAAAGCTGAATAACAAACTGAGCATATACACAGGATATGCTGTTAGGATAAATAAAAGGAAACTTACCTTTAGGCCAAATAAATAGCAGCATTTGGGTTTGTTTGTTTGTTTTTTTAAAGCCCTCAAAACCAGACAGCACATATAGACAGCCCAAATACATCAATTATGAATGTATCATGTTGATTTTATAATAATTTAAAAATTACGTTCTTGCCCTGGTTAGTGGGATGTTTACCAATATACTGACACATAAGAAAAGGTGTTGAAGAGTAAGAGAAGGTGTTTGAAGAAATAAGGAGGAAGGAAAAAAAATGAATCTGTGTAGCTATTAAGAAGATTTCTAGGATACGAAGATAAAGTATTGAGAATTGTAACAGAGTTAAAAGAACGTGTCTCAAGAGTGACTTGTTCCTCCCCAGAAAAAAGCAGAAACACACACCTTGAGTTACCTGGAGAAGTCAGGAGTGACAAAATTATCATCATAGCAAGCTTTAAGGTAGGACAGATTTGAATGTAGATACGTATCCTGTTTGAAAGTGTTTCCTTCAAAAGTGTGAGTCGGTAGGTAACACACAGCAGTTGGATAACACACAGCTTCTCCATTTTAGGATGGCTTCCAGACCAATGAGACAATTTCTCATGGAGAAGATATGTGGATGTTTGGATTCTTTTTAACTTGCTAAATAAAAGTCATTAATATCCACAAGCACTGTAGTACAGAGCCGGGTCTAAAATATGGAGAGCTAAAGGATTTAAGCCCTTACACAAAGGGGTTTCACTCAGATTAAAAGGGAACACAAACACATCTGATCTCACTGCTGCCATTCAGACCCAGCTTGCTGGGCACTGCTAACTGTTCCCTGTGAGTTGTATGAAAATGCAGAACATCAGTAGAAAAAACAGTTATTTATGTCCTGTGTCATATAAAAAAATGCTTTAAAAGAGAATAGTATGAGAAGTTTTAATGTTAAATGGCACGTGGATGGCATTTACCAGCTCACCACAGCCCAGCTGTGACCACAGTCAGTGCAGTCTGGGAACACAATAACAGTGATGTTTTTGCAACCAAAATCTAGGATGTTGACCATCTGTATCACAATTCTACTGAGCAACTAAATACTTACCCTATTTAGAGCTGAAGAAAATCTAATAAAGTTAAGTATTTATAGAATAAAAATGGATTTATGAACTCTATTTTCAAGTAATCTGTTTAAAAGAAATTTTACTATTGCTTACTTCAGGCCTTAAAGATTAAAAAAAAAAAAAAAAAAAGAATTGGCCCACTAAACTACAATTCCTCAAACCTTTAAATGGTCTATTTAGTATTTTAATGTGACTTTGCTTTCTTTGTTAATAGTGCCACTTGGGATATGCATTGAAAGCTCTTCCACAAGAGCTGCAATGCGAAAGCCTTAGTTGAGACAACACACACCTGCCCCAGGGCTTACAAGACAAATCAATCTATTTTTCTCCTTTCCTCCAAGGGTAATTGGCCTTTAAAATTACAGAGGAAAACAGGGCTTCATGTCAGTACAATGCAGGCACATATACAGCCATTTTCCATTTCTTTTTCAGTTTGAATTCTCAACTGAGAACTAAACTTATAAAGGTGGGAAAATAAAGAGAAGATTAAGAGGAGCGATTGCACCAGTTCAAATCCTCTCCAATAACAAGCAGCACTGTGACCAGCATTTGAGTCTGGAATTTACTGAAAACTGCTATGAATAGCTGTCACTTTCCTAGCCAGTATTTTTTATTCCCGTTCGTGATAAAATTTAATTGAATTTTTGTGACAGCCTGTACCACCAGCATTCATGGAGATTTGTCACAGGATTTAGTTAAACTGAGAAGTTATAATTATCGCTTCATTTCTCATACAATCTCACAAAATAATGCTGATTTTCACCTCGTCCTTATGAAATTGCCTTTTTCAAGCAGCAATCATGGTTATGAGTTTCCCTACAATCCTTACCCTGTGGTACACACACAATCACATATAAACAGTTTCAGACTTCGAATGCTGTTAAATTGTATACAGTAAATTTTAACTTGGCTAATAAATTGTTTCAAAGCAGTAAAACTCAGATGATAAACTTCATATTTTTCTGATTGCTATTAAATGTGATTTGTAATGCATTACCCATATCATGCCTCTAGTAATAAACTATCATGCAAAAATATTTGCCAGTGCATAAAGATGAGTAATCAGCTAAACTGCAACTGATACACAAAACCAACAACAATAAAGTTGCAAAAAGTCAAAACAACTTAGGATTTTAAAAACAGTACTAAAATTCCCTTGAAACAGAGTATTGAAAGTGCACCACTAAACCTTTAATGTGAACTTGCTCACTGGGACTGTGTATACAGGTGTAAAGCAATTATTAGATTTGATATCTGAATGAACTCAGGTTCCCATTAGAGCTTGAATGCTTCAATGACCCTATTATTTTCCTTCCAATGCTCCCAGACCTGATCAACTTAATTATTCTGACTAGTGAAACATTTAGGACATGAACGTATGATTTGTTTTAAACCAAATGAGACAACTGAAAGTACTTCATAAAATTACACAAAAAAGAAGTGTGATGTGATGTGTCAAATCCTGGAAGAAGGTCAGGTCTAAGCAACAGTAACAAAAAAACAGAAAAAGAGATCTACCACAGTAAAATCACATTTATTCAGATATTTTCCCTTGAACTTCTAATTTGTAACCTTTATGGCACCTCATGTACAGTAAAACAAATTTAAGAGTCTAAATGAACTAAATCTGCCTCAGTAAGGAAAACAATCCAAACCTCAAAACACAGAGAATGTGTCTCTCCTTTCATGACTACACACACACTATTAGCAGTTGGCCAAAAGTAAAAGTTCTCTGAAAAAAACCAAAACACTTCATGTCAGAGAGGACATGTTTGCTGATGTCTTCCCCTACTTCAATTGTCCCTATTATCTACTGTCAAGGAAAAGTGTGGAAGACTGAAAAAAATACATATTCACATTTTGAACGGGTTTGGCCTGATGTTAATAAACCAAACTCTTCATAAATACTATACTTTAAAATAGTTTCCAAAATGTCCTATTCCCAGCTCCCCTATTAACACTATTACTCTTACAATTTGTATTTGCTTTGAAAGTAAGTTGACAGTAAGGTTATGAACAGGACAAAGAAATAAAGACAGTAATAGGTTCTGAACTTCAAGTATACAAGCAGCCAGAAAGTTAGCATCTTCTCATCCAAATGCATTTGTCCTTAAAAAGAATCAAACTGACATCAAAGTGGTCCCCTTGCCCCTTGCCTCCTTTCACTAATGATATATAATGGCTGCTGAGCCTGCAATAAACGTGTTTATGTCCAGCTAGATTGCCATCATTTTACCATCTAATCTGATACTTTTAAGAAAGAATGAAGTCGCGAGAGACCAGCACCAGCTTGTGCCAAAGGCATTTCTTGACATCAGCCTTCACTTCGCACTTCAAATGGAAGTATTCGATTTGACAAAACATACAGAAAGTCAAAAGCGAAGGCTCTTCACCTCTCCTCTGAAAATGCCTGATAGAAGTCAATACCAATTCCTTTACAAAGTTACAATCAAAACCTGCCAGATGAAAGTCAAAGGGGAAGCTTTCTAGCTATTCTACAATATTTTATTTAAGAGTGGCATAAGAACACGTTTGCCTCAGTAGGATCGCCCCCACCTCCACTTCTCATTTTTATCGCTTAGCAGTTTAAATACTGGAAGTTACATCTCCAGTGCACAGATGCTTTATTCTTTGCATAGAACATGAAAGTAATGAACTCAAAGACAGGGAAAAAAAGAGAAAGCTCTCTTTTCTGTAGAGGATTTTCTTTCAGAACAGGAGTCAGATAGCTGTGCTGAAAAGCCAGTATTTCCTGCTGTTTCATGTAAACTGGCCACCATAGTTTTTCTCCATACCCAGACAATTGACAGCCCTTGTCAAAAGCAAACAATTTCCTTTGGAGGCTGCAAAAGTCTGTTTCCTGTATTTTTTATTCATCAGAAACAAATTCTCTTTATATATAAAAAACCCCAAGTCTGCAAAAACTTGTAGTCTACATGTAAAATGAAATATTTTAAATAATACAATAAAAGCAGATAATCCATAATTATTTTTTATTAAATAAAATATCAGCATTTTTTATTCATGGCTAGGTTAACATTTACAATTCAGCATTTTGCAATATTTAAATGGAATTGAATATGCTATGAGAAAACTTAAAAACTACATCACTCCTGTACGACCGGCTGGCACAGGCTGCAGTCTTCTGTGCCCATCTGCATCTTCATTGTGGAACATTAAAGAAAAGCTCCTGTCTGAGCCTTGCAGGATGATCTCATCACTGCCTGGTACTTCTCTACACACCCCAGCTAAGAATAACTAGATACTGCATGCAACTTTTACTATACATTATTTGCAACAGAGGCATATGGAGGTTATGTGAATGTGAAGCTTACCTATTAAAAGAATTCATATAAAAAAGTAATTTAGACTACATATGACAGAGTGTGGCCAAATACAATAGCCTTTAGGAACTTAGGACTTTAATTTCTTTCTTGGCTGAGCATAGACAACTCCTTTATGATTCAACACGAGACCTTGATGCTCACATAAGGTAGAATTTGACCCTTCATGTTCATATAAAGAAAAGAATAGAAGCAGTTAATGCTGTGAGAGGGCAACAAATTTTCATTAAACAGCTCAAAATAGTTTCTGTTTATTAATCCTTGTATCTGAGCAGCGTCATTTTCTATGGCTTCCTGTGCTTTTTCAGTAACAATTCTCCCAGATTAGTGGAACCCAAAAATTCACACCCAATCACTCCCTGATCCTGACCTATTTTCTTGCAAAATCTGCCAATGTGTCCCTTCCTAACCAATACAGTTCCTTCTGACATAAAAGCAAGGATCTCAAAATAAGAAGGGCAGGGGTAGCATGTGATTACAGCACATGCTTCTGTTGTTCAGATGGTTCCAAAGAACCTTCCAGTATTTTAGGACTGCCTTAACAGCCCTTTTGCAAAGACAAAGGGGACAAAGTAGTTTATGTGTACTATTATTGTCTGCTTTTCAAAACAGGTTTAATAACTCTAGGGCTTTTTAAGACCATACACCAAAATATTACTTTGAAATGAGCTACCTGCATTAAGGTAACTTTTAGAAAAAAATTGTAATTATATAAATATGGACACAATTGTTCCACAAGCAAAATACCCAGATACACATGATAACTTCTTTCTGATACCAGGCTCTGCAACCTTTCCCAGTGCATAACTAAAACACCTCCCTTTACTAAACAGTGACCTGTGACAGTGCTGATAGGCTCTATTATGCATTATGAAGACAGCCCTAACAAAAATGTTATCATCTGTAATAAATTAAGGCAATATAGGACTGCTGTTTATGGACACCTACCCCTTTGCTGACTTCTGTCATCCAGTCTGGCTTCTCTGCAGCTTTCGTGCCCCTAATGCTCACTGAAGAACTCTAGCTCTGCTGGATAAATACACTTACCCAGCTCCACTGAGCAGTGAGAACTGCTGGTCTATGCTTTTAAGTCTCACTTGGTTACTGCATTGTTTCTGAAAGGTAAACTACTTCATATCAATTGTTCACAATCCTCCTGTGTTCTCTGACCTCTCTGTCAGTTATTAATTTCCTTAATGCATTATCTATCAGCTATTCTTCCCTAACATACTAGACCTAAACTACGTTAATTCTGTCTGTCAGGTAGCACTGGTACCATACTCTGACTTCTGATACTTCTGATAATTGAAAATGAGATGCATAGTAACTATGAACAAAGAAGCTGAGAACTACTGAGCAGATGTGTTCTGAGCAGGAATAGAAAATCATCTGTCCTTTCTCAACTGTTGCACAAGCCAGAGACCACAAACTCTAGGTAACAAAAGAAAACCATAAGGAATTCTGTATTTCATCTTTTTGCTTAGCTGATAAATTGTCACTAGATGCTTTTGTCATTTATTTATGCTTCTATCAGCAAGAATCTGAAGCACAACATACAACAAAGGACTGGTGAAGTACATTCCCCCACCTGATTACATTACAGGAAAACATGATTTCCCACGACTGTGCTGTCTTGGTTCCAGCAGTGATGAAGACAGAAAAAGAGAAAATTTAAATTCTGCGTCTCACGCATCTCCAGACTGAAGCAACAGAGGGAAGGATAGGGCAAGGGTAGCCTGGCTGTGTATAAGGCAGCAGAAAAGGCTCAGAGCAGGTCACTGCTGAGGGTGTAGAAAAATGAGCAAGTCATTCAGGGAAAAATCTTGGCCTTAAAGCATCTTCTGAATACAGAGAACTTTGATTTGCTAATGACGAGGGTTGTTGGGCAATCCTTTTCATTTCACGTGGAAGTGATTTTAGAGTCCCACATCTCCTCTTAGATGCCTTCTAGCCTTGAAAATAATGTTTCATGCCACAAAATAAACAATATTTTTCTTTCTAACTTTTTTCCCTTTTAGAAATCTAGTTTTCAGTACCACTTCAAAACTAGTTCTACTGTACAAACAAGGAAATTATGAATTTAGGTAGAAGAAAAGAAAGCCAGGAGCCTCTTGTCTGGGATGGGACAGAGTAGGAACAGATTTTGCTGCCAGATAAAATGATTAGGAAAATACATCCTTAATGCTACCATAATAACATTAATCCATCAGATATTTTTTGCCCAAAGCTGGCCATGTCCTTTAGAATTATGTTTTGCTGTATGTAAACAGTTTTAACTACAAGCTCCTTCAATTTCAGCTGAGGGAATATTTTTTCACGCTTGAACTGGTTTCATTTTTACAAATAACAGAGTCAGTGTGTTAACGGTTTACACCTATTTGTGATTCACCAGGCACTGTGGCCTTTTCACTATCACCCACCTCTTCCTTGTATTTTCTTATAACTCCAAAGCCAAGGAATTCTGCTTGCTTTTAAAGCCAAAGCACTAAAAAACATGAACAGCTTGTCCATTGTCCACCAGGAGCAGAGTGAATCAGATTTCAGTCCACAGAATGCAAAGCATGTTCTGTTGAATTAAACTTTTGATCAAAGGACATGTTACCTTTTTTGTTTGTATTCTCTTTAACTAGATGTTCTAGACAGCATTTCCTACAAAACAGGACTGAGACTTTGCTGAACACTGATGATTATCCTTGTCGATGTCCAAGCACTTCCCTTGAACTAAATACTCCAAGAAACAATGATGTAAATTTTAACAAATTATGATTTTGAGGCTCCTAAACTACTTTATAAGCTGTGTATGAAGAATGAAAAAAATCAATTAGCAATCCTCTCCAATTTCCCAACCTAATATTTTGATAAATACAGGAAAAAAAAATAAACCAGAGCCTGCATTTAAACTTAACAACTTAACTTGCAAGTTAGCTAGGCTTTGAACAGAGAAAGCCACTCCACAGACTCTCTTCTGTGAGGATGGGAACTTTTAAAACTATTTCTTAAATTCTATTAAATTTGCATCTGTGATTTTGGAATATTCTAATCAGCAGTAACAGGAAAGCAAACTGTGAATGAAAAATTTGTTACAGAAATTTATTTTTTTTTTCATAAAGTATGCACATCTTGCCACTTATATTCCAAGTGTTCTACTGACTGCAGTCTAAGGCAAATAATTATTTCATAAAGCAGGATGCCTGCAAAGGGCTGAAAATGGTATCTATAATATAGAGTGGAAAAAAAGGAAGAAAATAAATACTCTGAAATATGTGTTTTCATATCCCCTTTTTAATTTTTTACAAAAATGAATTTAAATACTTCCCCCTTCAAACTACAAAGATGCATGAAGAGTAAAAAAGCATCAAAATGTTAAGTGCAATTTGATTTGTTGTGTTTGTTTTGAGTTATAGTTCAAAAAACCAGCCTTATGTACTTGAAGTCCACCACAGCATGAGACAGCTGTAATGTCTGGGAAGTCCAGTGAGAAGGATTAGTAAATGTCACAATGCCTTCAGGGCCCACTAGATCCTTAAAATAGGAAGAGTACAGCAGGATGCCTTGAAAAAAAAATCTGCATCAGGCTGAAAGGTCTAGTAACTTAACGAGCAATCTAAAAGGTCACTCTGCATTGGGATCAGTTACAGCTGTTTGATGTGACTGACGCACTCATTGAGCAGTCCAGCAGAAGAACTATTTAAAACAGTTCCACACAGTGCCTCTCAGAAAAAGATCATCGCCTTTTCTTCTACATTATCACACACATATGCTCACAGAAGTGCCTCAGACCTTCTGAACGTTAAATAAACATGCTTTAAAATAAGTTTATATGTTTATGCATGTGTACATAAACACATTTTATCACTTAGAGAAACAATAAACTGTGCCTTATAACATGCAAAGTCTCACTGGAAAAAATTATATAGCAGTTAAATCTAATTAGCTGATATCCCAGACTTCTGATTTTTATTTCTAACAAAGGTAATGACCACCTGTACAATGCCTGGAAATTCATAAGCTTTATAACAATCCAGTACAAATGGTTGATATCTACATTACTGTTCACATGTGGTCTGGAAGGTGCTTCAGCTGCCTGAAGGTGAATTACAAAACCTGAATCAAATGCTTTTCAGTTGTGGCAGAAGGTAAAACAAGAGACAGAAGTCCAAACTTGCAGCTTAAATGTTAGGGGAAAAAAAATTCTACACTAGGAATGCAGGGCAGAACTAGAACGGGTTACCCAGGAGGTTATGCAGGTTTTCAGGACTAGGTTTGACAAGTCAACAGCTCACTCCACCTAGTGTGGTGATGATCCTGCTTCAAGCAGCAGGCAGTACTAGACGATTTTCAAAAGCCCTTCAAATGTTTCTCACACCCTATCAATTCCCAGATTCTTGGCAAGTACATACCAGGGATTCAAAAATAATAAGGATTAACACTAGTTATTTTTGGCTTGTCAATTAGTATTTACATCCCTACTCTTAGCAGCTCTAAATGCCAAGGCTTTGGTTTCAGTGATATTTTTCAAATAAGGGGTTTTTTTTTGCCAATTTATCATTTCTAATCTGTTCAAAGCCTAAGCCAGAACTCTTCAGTGAGACTTCTTCATAAGAAACTGTACATAATGGAAATAAATTAACATCTATTATTTAGCTTCATTCTTGAAATAGTTAACATGTTAGCCAGAGGCTAAAGCATATATTGAAAAAATAAAAGAACAGTTATAGGTAAGAGATCTTCACAACTCTCTGAGGGCTTGGAGGTAAGTTATGGTAGAACTAAGATTCAGAGCAGCTGCCTGATAAATTCCTGATTGCACAAAACTAGCAGTATAGGTTCAGAATTTAATAGATGTAAAATATTATTACTAACACATTTACAACTATAATAGCCATAGTCAGGTACAAGTGAACCCATAACACGTGCATTTAAGAAGTGCTGCTGTGGCTACGGTGCAGGAGTTGTGTTTTCAGCTATGTTTATTCCACAATATTTTATAACCCTGAGCCCACGGTGCATGTGCTGGACACATCCCAGCTGCAGAGCAGGCACATTCCTCAGCGAGGTACCTTACTCATTTTATTTGAGGTGCTCAGGAGAGAATAAGCCAGGTCACTTCTGGCTTTTATGTCTGGGTTTCCTTCCAAATTGCCCACAGGAACACTATGCATCAGAATGCAGAGGCAGTGAACATGAGGACTAAGTCTCAAATATGTCATTCAACACCTGCCCATGCCACAGACACAGCCAAGGGAACTTCAGTCAGCACTGGGATGGGGGGAACAGCCTCCCTGCATTAGGTACAAGTAAATAAATAAAAAGCTCTTGTGATTCTCTCCCATCTTCTTCAGCTGAAAGCCCAGAGAGGAAGTTGTGCAAGAGTAACAGGAGGGCGGGGGGAAGAGGTGGTGGTGGGGACAACACGGACGATGACGACACACACATGAAACACAGTTATCCTGCCTTAATTTGATTATGTCTACATTTCTGATGGATTTCACCAAAGAAACACAATACTGACAGAATCTGCTCTATAGCAGCAAAGAATAAGAATATACCAAGAAGCAAGCGTTGACTTCAGAAATAAATTCTTGAGATGTCACTGAGGTTTCTGGATGTTGGACACCACAGGGAGACACAAGCTGAGAGGACAGTCAGCATGGAAAACACAAGGAAATGAAGAAGTGAAAAGAAACCAGAGGGGGTTTTGCTATACAAAATATCAAGAGAAAATAGATTTCTGTTATCTGTATGGGGTTTTGGTGTGGTGTGGTTTTCTGGCGGCTCGTTTTTTTGTTTGGTTTGTTATTTTTTGTGCCCTTATTACAGCAAAGGCTGTATCTGTAAGGACAGGAGTGACTGACAGATGTCTCTCCAGTGTGCATGGCCTGAAAACATGAAGCACAAGCAATTTCAGCTTTGCTTTTATATGACATATGCTGAAGTTATTTTTTAAAATCTACGGGGCAACTTCAAGGAATTAGTAAATTATTTGGTCTAAAGATATTGTGAAGGATTTATGAATTGAATTAATTTTTTATTTACCAGTCAGCCTAAGTTGAAACGTGAATAACTGATTTAACACTGAAATGGTATTCAAATATTTGACTCCAATCCCCTATTGCTTCTAAATTTACTCAGAAGTCAAGATTATTAATTCTTCATGACAGAAAATCAAGATTTAATGATCATCTGATAACCCTTAGGAATTACAATGTAAACTTAGATGATTATTCAGACAAAATAAAATGATTTTACATATATAAGAAAAACATCATGCAGAATGTCCATTCAGGCATTTCCTTTGGGGCAGTAACTAATTTTGAAGAAGACAGAGCAAAAAAATATGTTTCCATATGTACACGAAAAGTTTACAAGTAAAAAGGGGATCTTACTAATAACTGTGAACCTTTTACCCTTCTACCGTCTACTTAGATAAAACAGACAAACAGAACCCCTCCAGCATGCACCTTCAAAAGAGCCTGGGAAAATGTATGAAAGACTTTGAACCCAATGACCTTATTGCAATAATAATGCTTACTTTAAGGTATCATCGGCTTTCAAGATCAAGCTGTCTGTTCACCAAAGCACATCAGGCCAAAATTGTTAAAATAATGTGGCCTCGTACAATTTCTTAGAGAAACTGATTTCACCTTAGTAAAAATCATATGCTGTAAATGATTTTTAGGTAATTTTTTAGCTTTCCGATCATGTCTGCAGAGAAGCAACATTAGAGCTAACAGTGATGTGAAAAATGGAGATGCAGAAACTGTACAGCCTGTGCATTGATTTTTTTTTTTACCCCAGAGTACTCTTCGCCAGCAGAAACACTTTAAAACAAAGTACAAGCCAATGACAGTCTATAAATAGATGTCTGTGTTTATTTTTTATTTTGTATATTGTTTAATAATATTTATACTTCAAAGCAATTAAAATTGTATCTCTCCAATGTACACACACACATTGCTTTTCCTTGATGGAAAGTTACAAAAAGCACCAAAAAAACCACACAAACATACAAAAAAATAACCAGGGCAGCATTCTGTCTACCACTGAGTAAAAGAGTACACCAGAAAATTTAAGAGGCAAAGTAAGCTTTAAAGGCATTTCCAGTACATTCTGGCTGTAATAAAAAATCCTGATGGATGCTTCTCTGAAATCCTTTAGTTGTATAAACTTGGAACAGGATTTAGAGGCTCCCACTAACATGACCTGGGAAAAATTCTTCCTGATGCCTAATGTATTTGTTTTATCCTGACCATTTCAGCAATACACATCAAATGGAAGAAAGAGGGGTGGGAGCATGTCCTACTCCACAACACTGAGTTATGTATCAGGGAGGGAGACCAAAACAGCTGAGAAACCTTACCTGATCTCAGGTACTGACATCTAAGTGGGTAAGAAATGTTAATTGCTTGAATGAAAGCCACAGCAAAATCTCAAATTTTTGTCCTTCATAAAATCTTAAGACCTCTCACTGTGAAATACAAACTTAGAAAGCATAGTTTGGTTGGGTTTTTTCCATCAAAATTTCTGTACCACAATTGACAAAAGATTTTTGAGAACTTCTTTGTATTTGCAGAAATGATGGATAAAAGTGAAACACAAGAAGAGCATTTCCTTTTTCCTGTAGTATTTTTGCTAAAGGATTTTTGCCATCATGTATTTCACCTAAATGTAGTTTTATTTTTAACAGTATGCTTCTGGCATTGGCAAAGGGCTTCCATATATTTCTAGGACATTCACCACACATTTGGATTGTGCATTTAATACATTTAATTTTTTGATCTGTACACAGTTCTTGATTGGTATACATCACTATACATCACTATTATTAAGTGGAATGCAGAATACAGGCTGAGTTAAAGGTGAAAGCTTCTTTGAGTTGTCCTTCATTCTAACTTTATATGACTTCTGGGTTCCCTAATGATGCCATTCTTATCTATAAAATCTGTTTCTTGCTATTTCAAACATAAAACTTAAAAGGCACACTGAAAAGTGCTGAATATCCTAAGTGGTATATGAGGAACTTGGGACTTTCAGGAAGTAATTAACTCTCTTTTGCCTTTAAACCCCTCCCTTATTCCATCTTCCCATTCTGCTTTGTCAGTTTGAAAGAGTATTTTGAGATACCATCTGGCTATTAAAGAGAGTGGAAGAAGGAAGCTTTAAAAGCAGCCATAGTAATGACAAAAAACACAGTCATCCAATACTTGCACGAAAAAAGAATGGTCAAAATAATTTACTGTTCAATGCGTCAGTGTCTTTTTTCTTCACTTAGGGCTCAAGTAAAAGCAAGAAAAGCAACATGAAAACTGTTTTAAAAACCCATTTGGTATTTTTTTTATTTAGGTTTTAGGTAGGTTTTTCAATAAGTATGAATTTTCAGAATTATATGCACTTGATCTAATCCTAAGAGTTTCCCTTGAAACTTCTTCCTCCCACTCCCATCCCCCAACATTCTGCACTGAATTACATCATTTCAATGGGCATTGTGCCTTGGATTGAACACAAGCAGAATTTGGGGAAGAAATTCCTACAGAAGCTCATGTGACGAAATGTCAATCAACAAATTCTCAAAAGAAAATGTTTTAGAATGATAATCTGAACATATTTGCATCCTAATCAAGTAGTTCTGTAAGAATTACTACAAAAAGCAAAGGTACACAGATTTACAATAAAGATCAGAATTACTGTATCTGCTATGTTTGTTGTGACTAAGGAGACAAATCCTGTTAGACAGGTTTTAGAGAGGAAGGGCTGATAGAGGTGAACTTTTGAAAGGAACACAATTTTGTTCTCAAATAATACAAAAAGGAAATTCAAGGCCTGTGTCATATGACAGATTTCAGCAAAAATAACCACTTTCCATATCTGTATTTAGCCGTGAATTTTGGCAGTGAAGTTCTTGCTCCTTTTCTCTATTAATTCCTCAATCTCCAAAGCATTTTATTTGTACATCTATCTACAAAATGTAAGGTAATTATCTGAAGAGCTTTCCTCCAAGATACCTGAGTGACTGGAATGCAGACTCTATAAACCACTGTCTAGTACAGAGCCAGTACAACATACAGTGTTGATACAAGGTGTATGCATTGCCCTGAAGTTCTATACAGGAAAACTCAGCATTACACACAGAAGTTTAAGTAAATGTTGGTTTAAGTTAATCTTTCCCCTTCTAAGTACATGTAGAGGAAATGAGGGGGTGAGGTATTAAAAAATCAATGATGTGAGACAGCTGAGATGCAGGTTGCATTGAATACGTGAAAGAGACGTAACAAGGAAGGACCTGGGAAGTTTAGCGAGGAAAGCAAAAATACACAAAAGCGTAAACATGCAATGAACTCTGTAAAAGCAACCAAATTTATGACCCTCTACAGTCACAGAATCTGATTTCAGTAATGCTACTGGATGGTAACCTGAGTTCTTAGGAAAACAACATCAGCTGTAAGATTTAAGATAGTTTTGACATTTTTAATACAGCTTCTTATATATCATCTGTGTGAGTGAGGAAAGATAGGCTAAAATATAAAGATGGGAAGTGGCAACACATGTAAAAAAAGTCTGAAAATATATAGATGAGACTGAACTCGGAGAAAAAAATGAAATAAATGAAAGCATTTATTTAAGAGAATGCAGTAATCTTTGCTACTAAACAGCAATACTCAGGCATCATTCTGTCATCAAGGAATAACTTGCTCAAAATAACTTGCTTGGGTAATATTTTCCCTTCGTAAAGGGTAAATATCAAACATTAAAGTTATAGAAGGAACTGGATAAACTTAAACAACCTAATACAGGAACTTTAAAACAACTTAGTAATTATTTAAAAGGAAAAGCAGGCATTTTCTTGAAGTAATTCCAAAAAAATGCTATTTTTTTCCCTCAACTTTTTCTATAACATTAATCTATACCCAATTACGAAAAATATTTTTGGCTGGCAGCATATGTCCAGCTTCTACATCTTAAATTTGAACTTTGAATAAGGCTCAAGCTTACAACAACCTTGTTGGATGATGATTTTTTGCCTGCAAGCTGCTTTCAAGAACATAATGTTACAGTCTTTTTAAATGTAAAAATACAGAGTTCATATGTTAAAAACTTCATGCAGTAAATCTGAGCTTTTATGCAGAAGGTGTTATACATAGATTAATGAATCCTGGTAAGAGTTTAGAAAAGAAACTTGATATGAAATATGCTTTAAAATTCTTTGATACCACCTTTCCTGTTTCAGCATATAAATCTTTATGTTCTTTAACTTATAATTGCTAGCAGTTCATGTCAAGACTATTAGAAAATGAGCAGGAAATAAGTTCTGATATTTATTGCACATTTTGGCACCTTATCAGGAGAGCAGTGCTTAATCCACCCCTGTTCATCTCATGGGGATATAGGCAGGAGAAGAGCCCTTTTTTTCTGCATAAAGCCTTAAGAGGATATGTACTGCCATCTTTGTTGGGGAACAGCTTACCTTACAGCTCTCTTAAACCATGAGAACCACAGTCCTGCTCCCAAAGAGCTTTGAACTTTGCAGGCCAAGCACTTACTCCCGTCCCAGCTTCCCTCCCTTCCCCCATGAAGAGTTGCTGTCTGCAATTTTAAATGCCAAAGCTCTAACATAAAAAATTGCAGATGCTGGCATTTGTGGAATTGATGTAATTGCTGTCTTCCATGCAGTAAAAGAAGTGATAATGATAAATGATGCTAACAATTATGCTGTTATGGTTTTAAATTAACTACACACACAAAATTTCCTTTTAGATTAACATTCCCTAAAATCTTCATATTAGACTGGTCCAAAAATCCTAACATCTTGAGTATTTTAATTAAAATTATTACCTCATGCTATGTTCCTATGTTAACTTCCTAGGAAAAAACCCCTACTTTAAGGGAAAAAGCTGAGATCCATGTTTACAAAATATATTTCTGTACACGATGAGAAAAAAGACTGAACTTTTCCACTAAAAACTTCCTTTCATTCTCCATATAAAAGAAAGAACTCTTTGAAGACTGTCAATGAACACTTTGAATAACTGTAACTCATGCTAACTATTACCTATAATATAGTCCTCAAACACGTTCCCTACAATTTCTTCTCTAAATTTAAATTCCTATCCCCACCTGCTCCTCTGTTGTCGTTTCCTGTTCCCTCAGTGGTGCTGAGGTAGCTGTTTTGTATGGTCACAATTTATACAGAACCACACATGACTGTTTACTAACACTGCCAATCACACATCCACTCCCACACTTAACATCAGCCTCAGATGTCAACGACCAATGGAGCTGGAATTCCACATTTCAAAAGTCAGTAATATTTTATGAAAAGTATTAAAACCATTATTTCTACAAGACCTGTGAGCGAACTGTAGACTCCTCTCTTTACTGTACTGTGTGTATACAATGCATGCAGACACACACATACAAAAGTAGGGTTGTGTGTAATATACACATACATATGCACCTAACACACACAACACTGGTTTTGTTCTGCCAGACATTATCTAATTGGTAAAAATCTGTTTTTACATACCACTATTAAATGATGCTGAAGTGCCTTTTTTCTCCCTTAGACCATAGGCACACACTTTCTGTTTCTAACAGCAAATCATGTTTGACATTTAATTTAAAAAACAAGTTACCCTAATGTAGAGCTTTACAACAACACTGATAAAGCAATGAATCTTTCCATAGGACAAACCCAATTTTTAAAAATTTAAGATCATTTTAGTCACAAGTAATTGAAAACGTAATTTAAAATTCATTACTTTGTGTTAATTACAGAATAGTTCCAAAAGATGATGATCCAATAAAGGAATAATCTTCCCCCTAAAACACTGTATCAGAATAAAATAATAAACTGCAAATTAATGAGTATTTGAATTATACTGAAAACACTAAATGTATACCAATGTGAAATCCAGTCCTGATGCTCAAGCATTACACCTACAAGCACGTTCTAGCAATTTATAAAACTGAACAATCTAGACAAATCTACAAAACGTATAACTGGCAGTTCTTACATCCTTAATTCATCACAAAGATGAAATGGTTTTATTCAATTATGACCATGCAATTAGTCCATAACTCTTAAACTGAGCAGAATGCGTTTCCTAACCTCATTAGCTGTAGAACACCACCAGGGCCAGGCTTTATCTCCATTCTGTATGAATTTTGTACCTCTTTCTTCAAAAGGAAAACAGAAAGTATGTGCTCAAGCAAAATATCTGTTTAGCAACACAATGAAAACTTTTTTGCTGTGATTGTATCCAATCCACCTGCAGCTATTTAGCAGAAGAAGAACCCTTGACCTTATTCCTCTTTCCTAAAGGGCACAGAAGTCAAATGAACTCCTTGCCCATGTTCCTGAAAAAAAAAAGTCTGATTTAACCTAAAAATTCTTGCATCACTCTCCAAAGTATCTTTTCCATATCTACCTTCAGCAGATCAGAAGGTTATCAGGAGGTACATGGTTGATGCAATTAAAGCCTTCTGAACATTTTTGTCTGAAGATCTTCAGAATAATTTAAGTGCTCTTACTGTAGCTGAGTGGAAAAGAACTGTCATGCATGAATCACATTAGGAATTTGCTGTGCTGAGCTATGTGGCTAATTCTAAATTGCTAGCATTGCGCCTCAAGTTAAATTTTCTATTTTGGTAAAGCAAGATGTCTTACTCTGCCCTAAAATATGGATTTTCCTAATAATTTTAATTCTCTAGGGCAGAGATGATTTTCAACTCAGAATATCATCTTCCCAAGGATGTGCATCCCTGCAGAAAGACTGCAGTCTCTGTGGATACTCTAAAGGATTGTTTCATGATAGATTAACACCTGACAGTACTTTGCAAGACTGTCACGTATCACAAATATTGGCCAATAATGTGCAGTGCAAAGGCTGAAAATGTCAGTACAATATTAGAGGTATCACAACACTAAACCACAGTATCAGAAACATTTGCGGAGACGCTGTCATGATGCCAAAACCAGCACACAGCAGTGCTTTTGAGATAAGTTTATTAGGACGTCTTTAAATACTTAATTCTATAAAGCATAAGCACCATGTTCTTGTCTATTTTCACTTGTACATAATCCAGCGAGGGGATGTGACAGTCAAGGTGTCTGTGGGTTTTGCTATGGAAAGTCACCTGGACCATCACATTTCTGCTGAAAGCAGGCACTGAACAACACAACAGCCACATCAACAGGATTTGTCTCTCATCACATTCATATTTTTGCTCTTTTTTCTCTCTCCTAAAAGCCTTAAATACTTTACTTCAGAACTGTAATACGCATTTCATTATGGCCACAATCATATTTTAGTTTTAAAAAATTCTTTAAAGAATCAGACTGTATTTGAAGTTGCACGAAAAAAGCCAACAAATGTATTTCAATGTACTAAATTTGAGGTTATACTTTTAAAAACAGTCTTAGAGACAGCTTGTTGTCTTTAACGTAATATGAATTATGTTACACTAAAATGACACATCACAAGACCACAATAGCTTTATCTGTATGGAAATCACTTCCAAACTGAACTTCCTCACAGAGAGTCTAAAATCTACATAATTTGCTCTTTATTTGGATTATCAATTATGCAGCCAAGCATGAAACTGGACTGTTTCAACATACTCTGCAAACCCAAAAAAAGGTAATTTCAGATACTTGTCATTGAAAACAACAGAAACTCTAATATTCAAGTATTTTTCTTTTCCTTTGCTTGCTATAATAAATTCTAGTTCACTATCAAAAAGTATTATGAATTAATTTGGAGAGATTTAATTTTTTTTAATGGAGCTGGTGACCAGTATTCTGCTGGTTGCTTTGTAATGTAGTAGCTCTTTTAAGGTATTCTTTATATGTGGATGTCGGGTCCAATGTAATTATAGTGGTTTAGAACACATTATCCAATATCACTGCCTAGATATAATTTCAGAGTAAAATATACGAAAGACTGAAGCAGTATAACATTATTTTGGCTATTCCTAAACTTTGCAGAGATGGAGACTTGCAGAGATGGAGAGTGACACATCAAGACTATCAGAAGACTGAAGTCCCTTAAAATTATCCTTTGTTATTTATAAAACAATTGTCTTGAGTTATGTTTGTGGGAGATAATTTATGATGAGAGATATGAGCAACTATTACTAATTATTCTCAACGAAGAAGCTTCAGATTTGCATGAAAAAAACCATGGGTTTAGGATACAAATATGTGAATGCAAACACGAGATAATGAAGAGTAATTAGAAATATCTGTGAAGGCTTAACAACTCAAAATGGCTAACAGTCCATTCTTGCCAACCTTGATATTAGTTACACAGGAATTAAGTAGCAGAATTTAAAGCAGCAGAGCTATACTCAGTAGATGTGAAAAGAAAACACGTCTAGGATGGCAAAAATGCAGCATGGCATGGTTTGTTTGCACCTGAGAAATATTTACTTTTTTCTTGGAATGAACTGCTTTATGACAAGAAAAGTTTCTTTGAGCTATATTGGCACTAGAAACAAACATACAACACAGAAGTTATTTCCTAATTATCTGCAGTAAAAACTATCATTAGCTCCAAGTTGCCTAAATGGATTCTTTTTCATTATTTTACTATTTCTTGGTATTTAATGTGAGTTCTATTCAGCAAAATTTGACAACCAAATATTGGAGGATATTAAAAAAAAAACTGAAAACATTTTAAACTGCATCTTCTGACCCAGAAAATATTTATGGAAAAGCAGGGTTTTCTGCTGTGGAAACTCCATTCCACAGACAAATACTGATTCCATTTTGTGAACTCTTACATCCCCTTACCTTGTCAATAAAAGAACTGAAGATAAGTAGGAATTTAGAAGGCTTTGCCATCCTTACAAAATATGAGTAAAAAATTGTTCAAGAAAGGTCACTAATTAAATGAAGCTGTGTGAAATAGAATAAACAATTTTCACGATGATAAAAGAATTTTCTTTAAGCACATGTGGTTTTCCCTCTGCTGTAAAAATAAAGACCTCATTACTTTTATATTCACCTTCTGAGGGATTTAGTTATATGATAGTGATGATTCTTACCTTTTTTAAAGGTAGAAAAAGGTGAAGAAAACCAACATGTATTAACTCTAAATAAAAAGCTGTTTCCCTGATCACACTCCTCTCAGCACAATCTCACCCATTTTAAAGCAACTGTGTGATCCTCACTTGTCACCTGGAAAGCCATCATAGGAAAAATAAACCTAATCAATGAAAGGTTTGCTACCACCTGCCAAAACCCCATCTTCAAAAACTGGCTTTAGAGCTTGGAGTTTGATTCAGTAGGCCAAATAAAGAGCTGAATGGTTATCTAGACCAAGTCAGTTTGGAAATAAAATATATTTGCAAGATTGAGAAGCTAAATGCTTAATTACCAAATATGTTCTATTAAAATTTACTTAAATAATGACTTATAAAGAATGCCTTGTAAATGACCGAGTCCTATAAAATGTTACAACTTTTAAACATCTTCAATACATATACCTAGAGTCAAATCTTCAACATTCATTTGTGGCATTTTGGCAGTATCTGACTCTATATGAAACACTGTCCATCTGAACCCAGAAACATCAGGGATTCCCAGTCACTGAGTTTGTACAAAGAAACTCATAACCCTTCCTCACCCACACACCTATAGCTACAAATTCCAGTTTGTGAGAGTACAGTGGAAACAACAGATCCTCAGGATAATTTCAGCTATGGGTGATAACGTTGGGTTTTTGTTTTTTTTTCTTAAATAAACAATCCATAAAATTTTAGATGCAGTATGCATAGCTATATATGTGCAAAATTACACGTATAGCTCACTACTTGGAAACCTCTTTCACTACTACTTTATACCTCCACTTCGAGTGCTCTTCTCTAATACTAACTGTAGAAGATGTTTGTAGAAAGACTAAATGTTACACTCACACTTCAGCACCATGCTGCAGTTCCTGTCTAGTTCACAACACACTATTCCTTAAACATAATGCCTAGAGATCTCAAGAACTTCACTAACATTCAGTGTTATTTTGACTGTCTTGTTTTGATATATTTATTGTTGATAAATACTAGGTTGATTTGCTTTCCAGACTCACAGGTAATATACTAATTAACTAATTATGTTTCTATCAAGATGCACTCTGCTGTTATAATAGCTGTTTGAAACAGCTCACAAGCAAGAGATTTTCTAAGTGCTAAGTATACCAAAACTAATAAAAAATGAGCAAAACATAAAGTACACCTTCTAAATTTTGCCCATACACGTAAGTACAAAACCACAGACCTCTGACTTCTGTGAAACTGAGAGCACTCACAAAACAAGCATCAAAGCACATATGGAGAGAAAAAGCCCATACTCTCACATACGTTTTAAGAGTTATGGTCAAATCTTCATTGTAGTTAAGCCTTATTTCTTGGCAAATGCTTACAAAAACCCACAATGTGAAAGCAAGCAAGGCCATATTTTGAAATACATTCCCTTGTAGAAATGCCGAATTTGCAGAAGAAAACATGAAGGACATCAAGATTGTATTTTTGTTACTGCATTTTTTATAATTTCTTAGAAGTGACCACCTTTTACCTTGAAATATGCAAGTTGCTGTCTTCAATATTGGTAATATATTGCTGTATCCAGGCTGCCAAGAAACTCAGTTTATGAGGTAAGTGCTACTGATTTTAATACTTGCAATTGTAAATGTGTAAAAAACCCCTGCAAAATATTATTTCCAGTTAAACTACCACTGTACTGTTGGTAAGTTAATAAATCCTTATGAAGATCAGACACTGAGGAGGATGTATGGTTGTATTTCTGATGGAAGGAAATGGCACGGTTAGGGAGGATGATTCTGTCTGCATCTTGAGGATGTGTAAAAAAAAGTTTCTGCCTTAATTTATGCTGTTTGAAAGCCCTGAACTAGTTTTCAAAACTTCATCCTTCAAAGGCATTCTTAATATTCAAAAAGACCTTGCTAATTAACTCCTAAAACTACCTCAAGTCCAACCTGCTTTTCCTACTCCTTAGAAAAGTTTTAATTACACAGATTAAGCACTGGAATTCCAGCTGTCACCTTCCAATAGCTTTCTTCCCTTTTAAATAAGATGCTTTTGTGCTGATCTCTCCTTTGCTTTGAGAAAAGCTTTGGACAGGTTGTTTTTATGATTTAGCAATTCCATATGACTATTAAAAATTATGTGACAGTATGGAAAGCACATTTAACCACTTAGAGAACACGTAGTTATTTTCTGAAATATTATGACATCTGGTGATCAGATTAGGTTTTACCTAACACAGAAAAGGAATTATTTGAATATCTAAATGGTAGTTACAGAGAAGATCATGGCACTATCGTCACAAGGGTGCATGGTGACAGGACATAGTAAAAGGCAAGTGTTCCTTCAGGGTGAATTCTTTCTTTACATATGGAAAAACAACCCAAACCCGTTGTGACAACAATTAAACAGAACAGGTTTCCCAGACAGGTGTAGAAAACTATTTTTCTAGAAACACTCAAGACAGCTTGACAGGGAAGCAAACCCTGATCTGTGGCCCTTCTTTCAGCAGAAGGTTGGACCAGATGACCTCCAGAGGTTCCTTCCAAACTAGGCTTTTCTATACTCCTATGAATGCATGCATGAGGCTACACAAACTGCCACCACTGCAGTTCTCTCCCCTTTCTGTATTACCATTTGGAGGAAGATGGCAATAATAATAATATTTCAAAAGATGAATGGGATTTTTTCTATGCAATTCCAGCTACCCTTACTGTATGAAATACCCTTACTGTATGAATGAAGTAGGTAATCCAGTGGGAGCAGCTTCATGAAAACATACTTAGTTGTGAAAAGGTCTCTTGATTACTTCTGCCAGTGTGCAGGGCTCCTCATGTCAGGCTACATGACAGGGCCTACATAAGCACATATGTGCATATAAGCTAAGTAATGCAGCAGTTGCTACAGTCTTCCATGTACAGACAGTGCTCTCCAGCTAGGATGCTGAGCATGGGGCACTGCCTGGATTTTCTCTGGCCTTAAGCCTTGTGCAGGTCACAGGCTGACTAGATATGCCTGAGAGGTAGGCACATGCAATTAGTGAAGGACGGTGATGCTGACCAATTTAAAAATAGAATAAAAATCATTAGAAATGTCTACAAACCCCAGGCCCAGACATCATTATTAATACAACAGCTCAAACAGAATTTGCAGTAAAAATCTAAATTAGTCAAATTATATGTTAATCAAGGTCTGCTAATATTTACTTCAGTGTGCTCAGCAGGAAGCACTTTCCTAGTTCCAGCACCAATAAACTGGCCAAGTTCTGTATGCTCAAGGAATAGTAATTTGTCACAAGTGTCTCCAAAACCACTGAAAGTAAGCACACGCTTTCGCACGAACGCAGAGGAGCATTCACACATTCTGAATTAATGTAAAATTCATCTGGGTTTCAGATCCAACTAACTCAGCACTGACGTACAAATGATCCAGAGTTAGGTTAATCCAGGCAACTCTGCTCATCAGCTGAGCGTTCTTCCTGCCATCACCTCCTAGCTGTCTCTATGAATTTCTCATAACTAAAACAGAACTCTTCAACTCCCACCAGTCCCACCTTCCTTGCTACATAATTGCCAGCTCACTTTGAACAATACAAGCATCCCGCCTGCCACCCAACTTCAGCATTACCCTTACACTAAGACTTCTTAGAGAAGTTTTCTTATGAAAAGATACACAAACAGCATTTCTTTCAAACATGAGTAGGCAGATATGTTATGATTTTTAGTTACTGTGTCTCCATGCTGGTATTTATCTAAACTGGGTATTTATCTTCAAGAGAACAGAGAAATTAGAAGTAGTTTTATGCTTCAGTTCCATTATCTTTATTATCTTAATTATCATTTTAAAGTGAAACTGAATACAGTAAGAAAATTTACTACACACAGCATTTTTTCTATATAGAACATTCTCTTGTTTATTGTTAAAGGACAATACAAGAAATACTCTAAAATAACTTAGTATAATGAAGATACATTTTTCTTTACTTCTTGGATGGCTTGAAAACGGGGTGTAACTTGTACTAATTTTTTTTTAAATTAACTCCACTGAAATCCAATAACACTCACTTAAGCAAATAGTTTCATAAAGCCTCTCGAGGGCATGGAAATAGCATAGATTAAGAGACACTCAGATTTTAAGAAGAAATAATCTGTAGGTATTAAACATACACTGCTGCAAAGACAGTAACAACATATTAATTTTCATGGACATATAACAACAAAATAAATTTTATCCCTAGGTAATCAGATAGTCACGGATGCAGTATCTAGTAATTTCTACACCAAGAACTTACTCCAACATTAAGGCTCCAATCAATTACTACCAGCTGCCAACAACAAGACCTCCTGTGAAAAATACATTTTCTTCCCCAAAACCATGAAATATTCACTCCAAAGCCAAAAAGAGAGATTTGGACAAATACCACAATTTTGCAAGTGTTCAGAAAGGACAATTTTCTCTTTTGGGAGAAAACACTACAGCATTCTCATCACCAACTAGCTGACAGTACATCCTGCTTCCCTAGAGCTCCTGAAACAGCAGATTGTAAGGGTTTTAGCGTTGCAATGCCAGTATACTTTAGGCCAATAATTTCTGTCTAGGCTATCTGTAAAAAATGTAATCATCTTCAAACCATGATAACAACTCTATTCTACAACATATTGCAGGTTGTGTGAGCTTGTACAGGTACAAATACATTCGCAAAAAAAGCACTCCGTTGCAAATTTACACATTGTAGTAAGTGTTTCTGATAATTATTTGTCAGAAGATAAAATTCTGGGAAGTGTGTATGCTCCACTAATATCAGTTCATACTTCAGAATGACCATATGATTTCTAGAAATGTGATGCAAATGATACTATACAGTTATCATAAGAATTCAAGCACATACATAATTAATTCTTGTAAGCTGAATCAACTTCAGAGAAATCAGAGTGGAATGACTGAGTTCAATGGCAGCAGAATCAGGCACTGACTGCTTTAATGCAAAGATACCACTGCCACTGGAGTCCTGTCATTTGGGTTTTGAAATTTTCCAAAAATTCTTTGACAAAACAGATACCATGCTTGAAATCCTACAACTTTCTACAGAGCAGTGAAAGCCTTTGCCAGCTGGGTAACATAGCAGGGTAAAAAAATAAATCCCAGTAGAATAATAGAGCAAATCTTAAGAGAGCCAGGCTGCGTAATGTGCAACCCTTAAACTGGGGCAGTATTATTACTAAAAAAACCCACACCTAAATACAGACATGGTGTTTCTACCAAAATGAGGTTCCCTTGCAGGTAATAATACATATTTATTAAAGTATTTCATATAAAAATGACATAGCCAAGATTTCAGATGGATCACAGGTAATGGCTCATTGGCACGGTGATACCAGCATGACTGGATCTTGATCAAAGACACTGCTTTGCAAAAACTTAAGTCTTTCATCATCATCCCTCTTCAAACATGGAAAAACAACTACAGATGTTTATAATACAGGTATGAGAGAGGTAAAGGAATAACACTGATAAAACTCAGCTTGCCTGAGCTAGATTCTGTTTTCTTTTCTCTCAGCCAGAAAAAAACACACAACTGGGAAAGAAAAGGGGAAAGTGTAGAAAGGGGAGTGCAAGTCCAGGTAAAACAGAAGAAGTTACTGGGAATAACTTAAATATTGATGACAGGTAATGAATTTGGCAGTGAATTAGGTACTGCAAGCTGATACTTTACTAAAGCCACAAAGGATCAGGGGTGCTGGCCAAATTTTTACATTTGTGCAGTGATTATTACTTGTAAGGGTCAGATACCATCTTCATTTCCTTGAACCAGAGGAGGGAGGTGGAAATCAGATACAGATCATATTAAGGGGGTGAATTTTTCTATCTGTTTACTTGACATGTAGGCCATTCAATATTGCACTAGACTTTGTTTCTTCATGCACAAGGAAGAAAGTTACAGAGAATAAGACCAGTCAATTCTTTATTAAATCTTCACAAAATGTCAGTTTTTCTGATGCATCTGTGTTTCATTTTCCTACCTCTCCTCAAACAGTAAAAAAGATCTAAAAGCAGCAGTGTAGATAATGCCATGTGTTTCAGGCCATGTGTTTCCTATCCATAAATTTAATGAGGTGTTTTGATAATCAAAAAAGAAATTTTACAGAAAAGTAGATAGAAAGCCATAAAGAAATCAAAGGAATACTGACACATGGGTTATCCCACTTCTGGATGTGTTAACAGATTATAAAACTGTGCTCCTGCTTCCATTATATGAGAAAGGAATTTAAAAAGTTGTAACAGATAAACAAGAAAATTTGAAATATTCTCCTGATAAATTAGTGTGTCTTTTACAGACTTTCCTTTACATGTCTAAATTATCTTGTATGCTTACACTATTATCTAATTAAGGCAGGCAAGGTGCTTCCAAAACCTGAAAATTAGACAGTAATATTCATGTATGACCCAAAACAGCATACTTACAACCTCCTGCTACTTCATCAAGCTCCTCTTTTTTAATCTTTACTGGTAAATTTCAGTTACTTCTGCTTTGCTGTGTATAAAAGATTTAAAACTATGAATACAAATTGTCCAGCAAAGCTGAAGGACCACACTGGTTTTGCAAGTAAATAAGCTTCACTCAAAAGACAAACCAGTTCTGGTTAGAGTTTTGTGTTCCGATAGCTCACATCTTTTATCTGGTTTTGTTTGGTTCTTTAAGTTGATGACAGGGTTCACAGTCGAGCTGGCGGTTGCGATTAAGAGGTCAAGCACTAAATTCAAAAGTTTTTTTAATCTACTTTTTTCCTCAACTAGCACTTCAGTGTCCTAAGTTATTCATAACAGCAGGAAGCTATGGGTGAACACTACCCCCTAGCCAAAAATACAGAGACAAGTTTCATTATTCAGATAATCCAAGCACTTACATTGCTTTTGAAATTCAGCAATTGCTTTCTTTCCATCTTCTGAGCTATCAATTTCTCTTTGAAAAGCTTAAAAAAAAAATCAGTATTGTTTTTTGGGTTATTTGGGGTTTTTTGTTTTCTGGGTTGTTTTTTTGTTTTGTTTTGCTTGGGTTTTTTGTTTTCTTTTGTTTTTTAGGAAAGGGAACCTACTTTGTCGTTACACAAAAAAAGTAGCAAAAAAGGTACTCCCTTGGACAGAGCCGTTGAAAATCAGATTACTTCCACAGCATTCTCCCATTATTCACCTGCCAGCAAAATATGTACACTCATTGTCTCTGTTTGAATGCCTATTTTTATCTGACTGAGGCTATATGGTCATTTTTGTATTTATTACTGAGTTACTAAGTTTTTTTCTTCCTTCTTCTAAAGCATGTTTTTCTGTTCTCAAAAACTGGGCCACATGCCTCTGAGGAGAAAGTAGTGCATTATTTCATTCCCACCTTTTCTTCTTTTTTGGCATCTCTGAGGCCTGCTATGCCCAGAAGTGCTTCCACTCAAGCTGGACCATCAAATCAATTATCACAGCAGTCTGCTTTCTAAATATGAATGGCAATGAATGACAACAGGCAAGGCGAACTTTCAGCTTTGATTTGTCATTGGTAACATAAATTTTTTTGTTTTGCTTTATAAATGTTTGTTATAGTGGCAATTTGACCAAACTCTTCCCCCTGCTGTCTGCAGCTGCACTGTGTAGATCCCCACATGAAAAGTTTCACCTTTGCTAAGTCAAAGTCACAAAAGAAAACATGAGATGGGGAACCATTATAAATATAAAAATTCTCTTTTCTGCTCATCTTTTACTACAATCACTAATGTCAGTGAGAAAAAATGCACAATAACAAACTTTACCTGGTTCCATTACTAGGTGTTCCACAATTTCAAGGTGCAACTGTTTTTTTAGTGCTGTTGCATCACTTCACCACGGATCTCTGTTTAGTTATGTATCACGTTTTTGCAGCTAGAATTAGCATGGCCTTGTGACAGTACTAAAAGATTAATTACTGTATAAAAGCATCCGTGTATAAGAGCTAAAACGTAAGGCAGTGCAAGCAAACACAATAAATTAGGAAAAAAGAGGTCTTATCCCTTATTCCCAATCATAGTTTGAAATTGATGGCTTCTCCAATGAAGAATCATTTTTTATTTTTTTAAGAAGAGAATTAAGCTATAAAACTATAAAAAGTTACTTTGAAAAATGTATTTCTAGTGCTTTCCTTCACTGACACTACTGGTTAAAAAAATGTACAAAACCTGCAGTTTATATTAAAAGCTTGAATTATTTTTTCGGAGAATTGATTACATACTATGAAAGAGGGTTTTACACAGCAACTGGGACACATACTCAAAAAATCCCAGAGTGTGTACACCTGAAAGTTTGCATTATTGCTTGTATATATAATCTCAGTGGTAATATAAGAAAGACTGTATTGCCTGTTTTAGTGAAAACAATTTCAGGCAAGCAGGTAGTAATTTATTTCTGCAGTCACAGACCAAAAAAAATTAAATCTTTACTTAGGTCCTTTTAAAACACTCTTTGATTGTGAGTCAGTTTTAATATTCTCAAAAAGGGAGGTTTAATGGTACCACCTAGTGGTATCCATGGACATCTGGACCGTCCAAGTGGGCATCATATGGACAGGCACTATGAAAGCTTCCCGGACCCTTCTGCCAAACCCCAGAACTGTTAAAGGCATCACTTGAACCTTTGCTATTTTAGCACTTTGAAAAATTCTACTCAAGGAAGGTAATCATGCTTTCTTTCCTACATAGTATTAAAATCTTATTATGTAAAACTGACTATAACTGATTTCCAGAAAGGCAATTCTATATAATTTTTTTTCATACATGCTATTACCTTGACATTTAAAGGGCTGTGCCTTTAAAAGGCACAAGGCTACAGTAAAATAAATTCTTACAGTATTTGGAAATACATCTGGAAGTAAGACTTCATGAAAAACCAAGATTCTTCTCAGAGGACAAACAGACTCTCAGCAGGTAAAGCAAAAGGGGTATCAAGTGACTGCCATTTAACAAAAAACAACTGAATGCTTAAAATTGTAATTAATAGAACAGTAACTAAGATGTAACTTCATCTGTATGTAAATACTAGTCTCAGATTCAGTAAAAGTGCAAATATACATCGTAGTTTAAAATTTAATTTTTTCACAATAAAAAATGGGGTCATAAAAGAATGATGAGGTCCACACTGTCAATTCTTTGTATAGTCTGCAGTTGTAAGAAAACTACTGGTTTGGAGAGTTTTCAAAAGTGTGGTTAGATTTTTTTTTTTTCAAATCCTTTTCCTTTTATGTCCTGGTATCAAACAGAGTTTTATTGTGACTGAGGTTTGCATACAAAGGCTTCTGCTGCTTCTGCTTAGCCCATAAAAATGTACAACCAAGGAGAATGCAATTGCAAGCTTTTCTGTATGGGCCATGACTGGAACAGATGACAGGCAAATTAATGGCACATGCACCAGGAAAAGACTGACTTCTCCAAGCACACAGTCAACATAAATATGGATTAAAACATTTGTTAGACAAAGAGGTATGTTCAATTTTAAAGCTCTCCATTATATTTTTCATATGCTTACGGATTCATCAAATATTTAAAGGATAAGCTTTGAATTTGTACAAGTTATTGAGATTAGTTATTCACTAGCTTAAATTTAATTTTAATGGTAAACCAGAATCCAGACAAAGTCATTTGCTCCTTAAACCACAATGCTCTCCTCCTGTGTCCCTACCAATTTATTTATTTGTTAAAATGATAAAAATTGTACAATGACTTGTTAGAAAATTCTGTGCTGTTTAAGATAATATCTGTGGGTCCTCTGGGTTTTTTTCAAACACCTAGTTGTCTTCTATGGCCAAGGAGCAAGTTCTTTCTCAATCAAACCACTTGAGCAGCTTAGTGAAAAAAGGGTTTGCTGCCGGGTACTTTAATGAGCTCTCAAGAAAGCTGCTTCTGGAAACAAAGTGCTGAAACACAGGAATGTGAGTTGCAGCCACAACTACAAAACATTTCATACTGCAGGAAAGAAGGAAGGGAAGGCTTGGAACATTTCCTTTGGTCCTCCCCACTTTCCATATGCCAGTTGTGAATTATGCTTCATAAGATAAATAACCAGTCAAGAGTGAAGAGATGAGATGCTTCGGAGCACATCCTCAGGCCTGATGGGCTGACTACCTGTCAGATAATGTTGAAAGTAGGATTATGTTTGAAAAGGCTGACAGACCACAGATTTATCTCTCTAAATCAAACACTGTACGGTTAGCTAAACGCAGTGAACTTCAACTAATTAGCCCATCATTACAGTAAATTCATACTGAATAATTTTTAAAAGGCTAAATCCAGAGCCTCAACTTACTCCACTAGAGCTGACAGAGGAAATCAAAAGGTTACACACTTTGATCTACAGTGCTTTTTGTATTTTATATCAAGTTTAAATTAATGAAAAAGGTATTGGGGAACAGGAATTTCTCTTGAAGAAAAGTACATTTTCAAGATATTCAAACCTATCAGACCAATCTAGTGAAAAAATTAATCTAAAATCGTAACTGCAGAAACACTTAACACTTGAACTTATTTTGACAAAATTTTGACGAAAGCAAAAAAATGCAAGAAATGTTAAAGAAGAAACAGAAATCACCTGTGCTTGGTAACCACAGGAGAGCTGTTTCTCTTGCTCAATTTTAGCAAGATAAACCAGAGCACTCTGTGTATTTCAACTTTTGATACAATCTTTACAGATCACCAGCTTCTAATTTGATTTGTAGATAAAAGATTAACTTTTTGTTTTTTAAATAAATTAACTGTTCAGATTCAGTCACTGGTTGTCCCTGGTTTTGTAATCAAATAATTGAGTCCAGGATTTTAACAACTTATAATCATTTCCATAAACTTAAAACAAATACATATGTGATCCATGGTGGTACTTGTTTTTGTATGAAATGTAATCTGTTAATGGCTGGAGCTGCAATTTTTTTCTTTCTTTCTTGTTTTCAGACTTCTATTGAGATTAAACCATTTTTTTTTCACTTACAAGCAAAAAATGTTTTATGAAGGAATACATCTTCCCATGGTTCTACTTGTTCCTACAAATAGAATAATGGAAGATAAAATACATCACTGAAGCAGAAGAAGCCCTTTTACTCAATGTGCATCCGGATTCATGGCACTCCTTATAACACCAATAGTCATATACAAGAACCTGATAATGTATTGTGGCTTAAATTTTAGAGACCTGTCTAAAAATGTTGTATAGCTGTAGTCTGAGGAAGTCTGAGCATTGTTTCTAATTCTGCTTTTTGGCATTTATCCTACTATATTCCTTTTAATCCTTGGAAGAAAAAAATAATCCCATTATAAGGAAAGCTCCTACTTTCAGCTAAAATAAGCTGTGTCATATTCAAATTCTGGTAGTCCACAGCCCTACAAAAGTACTTTAAGCTGGAAAACACAAACTGTTCCAACAATATTTTCCAAAGGTATTCTACCTAAGAAAATTTAATAGGTTCATTTATAAGTAATAGTTTAAAAAGCCCATGGCAGTCTAAAGTTATGGCCATCCTTTTTAAACGGGACAATGTGCAATTAATATCCACGGACACTTTCACAGGTTTTTGACACATATATATGTAATTCTCAAAATAACATTGCCTTATTATCAGTATTTTGCAGAAACTTTTCTATCAGACTGATATTTAGTGATACTTTAAGAATCCTTTTGCATGTTCCTTTCTGAAATGTTTTGATCTTTTGGCAGAATTAGGATAATTTCTAGCATGAACATCACTAAAAGAGGACAACTGAAAGTGAAAGACACCTAGTGGGCAATCAGTTTGGAGCAAACCTCTGCATTTTACTCTGAGAGGTTTTAAAGTTTTTCCACTCTACACGAGCATCTTTGAAACAAAAGATATGAATATTCAAGCTTATATTGATCTTTTTGTTCTTCAGTACAAATGAACCATAAAGAAACTGCATGGGAGACATGCTTTGGGAACACGAAAAATTCAAGACACATCAAAATCTGAACAGATTCTGGACTATTTTTGGCATGTTGTAACTATCATCTTGGGTTTCCTAATGACTGTATTCATGATTACATGGGCCAGATGACAGCTTCAGGAACTTAAGGCACTAAACCAAGATTCTGGAGGGTTCTGTTGTTGGGTTTTTTTTCTGTTTTAATAAAAAAATATAAAATTTTATCTCCAGCTATAGAGACTTTTCACAATTTAAAGCTCTGCTTTCCTGAAAATGTCAACAGATTTTTAAAAGTTAGGGATTCTAGCCACAAAAGAGAATTGAAAATGATGTTGAAGATGTTACTCCTGACATCTGGAGGTCAGAATGCCCTCCAAAATCAGGCACTGGACTGCAAGCGAGAGAAGAACTGCCTGTAAGTGAGCATAATAAATGTAGTGCTCTGAGAGGTTTCAAATAAAACAAGACCAATTGCTTAGTAAGAAACACAAGGTGCTTTATGTTTTATTAGTCATCTCCCCTGCTCTATAATACTTTGTTTAATGGTAAGGTTTACTTTTATTTAGTGGATCTTACTGTGTTCATCCTGAAAGAAAATAATACTGCAGGTATGTAGACAAAAGCAAGCATAAAACAATCACAAGAAATTACATAGCAGTATTTGCCAAAGTTCTGCAGGAGAACAAAACCTACAAAGGATAGCATCTAATGACCTGTACCTAGAAAACTATCAGTGATAACTCAAAAGCAATCTTAATATTATGTGAGGCTTCAGTGCAAAAAGTCATACAGAAAACTTCAGGAAGGCCTCTGAAAATTAAATGTTCCTGTGATATCCCAACAAAGCAAAAACCCACATCATTTATGCTATTCTGGAAAACAAACAAAAACCAGACTCTAGCGTCTTGAGGCTGTTCAGGATATTTTTACCAGCAAAATGTACATATGTGCATGCTCACTCCCTCTCATACACACCATCTTACCTCCATATGGCAAGAGATAAATGTTTCAGTGGATATTTAAATACACAGGTGCTGTTTGCAAAAGCGTGGCCTTAATATCACATGACAAGATCAGCTACGCATTCACATCCCTCCCTATCTACAAGCTCAGCCACGTATATGTCTGTCTGGTGCATCATATGTCTTCCCAATATGTCTTCAATACCTGACAATTGATAAGCAATCAAGTACTCCCTCATGATGTAATTTTATCCTCTATTATACTTCCCATAATTACAGAAATATTTCTAGATCTTGAACTGTATCTCTATACAATGAAGAACAATTTCCGTACAGGTTTTATGTTCCATTGAATTGCTTTGTCTTTGCATGTTTCATCCTTTCATCTGCTTTTCTAACAATAAGAGCTGTAACAGAGCTACAACAGCTTTTTAAAAGCTTATACACAACCCTAAATTCCCTTCCCTCACCGATACAGAACTTTCCAATTCTTTAACAATACATTTTAAAAGATGTTCCTAAGAAGTTTAAACACAACATAGAAATTTGAGCTCTGTTCACTTAGATGATACGTTGCTACTGCTTTGAAAGAAAATCATGATTGCCTTCAGTGAAGAGGTATCATCATTTTCTGAAAGGTATGTTCCTTAGTAGCAGACTGTATATTATCTCAACAGAAAATAAATATTCAATAGACTCCATAAACATAATTCTAGCTTCCTTCAGAGTGGTTATCCATTAGGAGAAGAAATTAAATTTTGAGTAAATCTAGCTCCCTTTAAGGTTTTCACTCTAGTAAAGCAGATTTAAAAATAAAATCTGCTTCTGTCAAATCTACTTTGTAATGAGCAGTGTTTCCACATGAAAGAATTATAAAGCATCTTCGGAATGTCTGACAAAAGTGATAAAATACTTTTTCAGGAGTGAATCATCATATATTTTTTTGCAAGGAAATAATTTCCAAACAATTGGTTCAACACCTTGCTGGATTTTAATCAGCCCCCAGTAATGGTGAAATTTGGTTTTGCTCACAAATCAATTTAATTCAAACCCAAACTATGCTTTATGAAAGCCGAAGGACCTTTTGTGTCCACCATTCAATCCCATTTTACCCAGAATTCTTGTAAAAGCTTAAAGCTATATAATTTGATAATGTAAATTGATTATAGAAGGAAAATGTTGTTCCCTCTTAAAGTTGGATTATTTCTCTCTCTCTCTTACTGAGGAAAAAGACCCAAATACATTCTCCTGTCTGTTTAGTCTGACTGACAGCTTCTATAGACTGACCTAATGAACCTCTCAGCCCAAGAGCCTTCACACATCCCCTGATAAGTGGTGAACTCTAGTTTTACCTTAGGCATTGTGTTGTAAGCCACCAATGATATCACTGTGGTTCCAAGATCTCAAAAAAACCATCACTGTAAACACTTATGTAAGATATGCTCCTGCAGGAATGCTGTCAATAAGATTCTTTTTCTATTAAGTTATTTTAGAAATCTGTTCATTTAAAATAAATAAATAAAAATAATCCTAACAATAACTGAACATTTTCCTGATTTCAGTGCGATATATCTATTTTTCTTTGTAACTTAAATTTGTAGGAAAAAATGCAGTAAGGCTGACAATTTCACTCTGGTAATATATTCATGGAGTTACAAGCACATAGACTGTACAATTTCATATACCTGACATAATTATCTAAATAGAATCCTCTCCAACAACAGAAGAAATACCTAACACATTAGCAGAAAATGGAAGAAAAAAACCCACAGAAATCACAGAGAAAATGAGACTGAAATATAATACAGATCTAATGAAGAACTCCAGTATCTTGTTTATTTTTAGACATCCACCTGGAAGACACTGTACGGTATGAATATGGCTTTTAAATAACAATATCGTGATGTTATATACTTCCATGAGAGGGTAAAAGAGGATGAGCCAATACAAACACTAGATAGGTATACTAGTTATAGTATTCTCACAGAATCTTATAGCCTATATCACTTTTTCCTCAAAAAAAAAAAAAAAAGAAATCAGGAGTGTAATATGCAAAGACCATCTACTGAGACAAACACAACAAATCACATCAACAGTTACCTTCTGCATATGTTTTGAAGAGGACTAAACAAAACTAAATCTTTCAAGCTTGGTGTCTTGTTTTTATAGAATATACATCATTCTAGTATTTGAAATTAGAGTTACTCAAAATATATCACTACTAGAATCATTATTAACCTACATCAATATCTCACACCTGTTTTTATTCATCATTAGAAATAACCCCACCCTTTCAAGTGCAATAGTATTCAAACTGGAACAATCTAGCAATACAAATGTATTACAACTAACTAGCAATGATAGTTTAGGATGAGAGCCAAGTTTGGAACTACATATATCACAAAAGTAACAGCTCAGCTACATTATGTTGAAGCAATAATGTGCAGTAATTAGAGGAACCACCTGTGCTACAGTTTCAGAAATGTAATGGAGACATTGACATGAAGTTGTATGAAAAACATTAACTGACCAGGTCTCAGTATGCTCCCTGAAATTTAAACTTGCCTGCAGCACAGCAGTAGGAAATGTAATCTGACAAAGTGCATCGCCATGCAAAGTCAGACCTGTAGTCTTTTAAGGCCAATTTATTATGAATGAATGAATGGCCAAAGATGCTTTGTAGATAGATGCAAAAAATCATAGTATAAAATGAGCCAACAACTTGCTAATACACAAAATACCTTCCTAAAATTATCTTCTCCGAAATTCAGGCCGAGCTGGTATTACAAAATCTATATCCCCAAATTGTTAAAATTTTCTAGCTGTAATAACCTATAAAGATCAAACTATGCTTTTTGGCAGCATGCCTCTAATTGACATCATGGTTACAGCAAAAGTTTTAGCATAGAAAAAAAATAACAAATCATATAAAGTCTTATCTATAAGTCTAAGACTAGTTTGCTCCTCAGCTCTACTCTACATTTTCACAGGCACATTTTTCTGTTTCATGGTACTTTCTGTTGTCTACCATTGACTTCTATTCTTTGATCTTGTATATGCAATAGTACTCTCCAGTTCAGCAGCTTAATCATTCATTAAAATACATTAAAAATACATTTAAAATTACTTTTGCATTAAAATCTTAATAGGAACAGTGAAACTTGACCAGCACTGTGTAACTTAAAGTATTTCCATCAGAAATTATTGTTTGTCTAGAAACAGTCTTCTGTAAAAATTAAGCTAAATGAGAATTACACAAGTCAGTGAACAGAAAAAAGTATTGACAGACAAGTGTTTATAAAGGATCGATTAATAAACCTAAACTGCTCAGCTCTCCCAAATACTAATTCACTGAATGCTATGCAGAACAAAAAGCTGGAAAAAAAATGAATAAAAAAATATGAGTTTCTTCCCTGTTGGTTAAACTTTTGAGAAGAAAAATAGTAATATGCTCAAATTAGTCTCAGTTGACATATCTAAAAAAGGCATTCAACCAACTGCTGAAGGTGGCCATTACAAAGACATCATCAAACCCTCCATGCAATACATCTCTACTAGGTAAGCCAGGAACAAGCTGAACATAAGTAAATTGAGATTTCTCTTTCTCTGCAAAAAATAAGCAAGATATACAGCAAATAAATTGTAAAGTGACAGAAACGTGCTCTGCTCCAGAAGGGAAAAGGATACAATATGCAGCATTGCACATATACATATAACATTCTTAAGCATGGTATGAAATTCTGTCAGAATGTTACATGTTGTGTATGACCTTTACTGAAATTGAAAGTGATGCTGTATTTTCATAGAATGGTTCAGATTGGAAGGGACCTTTAAAGGTCATCTAGTCCAACACCCCTGCAGTGAGCAGGGACATCTTCAGCTAGATCAGGTTGCTCAGAGCCCTGTCCAACCTGACCTTGAATGTTTCCAGGGATGGGGCTTCTATCACCTCTCTGGGCAACCTGGGCCAGTTTTTCACAACCCTCATTGTAAAAAAACGTCTCCCTTGTATCCAGTCTGAATCTCCCCTCTTTTAGTTTGAAACCATTACCCCTTCTCGTATCTCAACAGCCCCTACTAAAAAGTCTGTGCCCAAACACATGGCAGTAGTGTGAACTTTCCCCTAGATAGCTGAGAACTACACAGTTCTATCTGGTTTGAATATTTCAACTTTTTTCTTTCCAGGTATTCCTGTATACAAAAATGCATTAAACTATGAATACTGCAGAGACAAGTTTCTAGTTTCCCTGTAATTATAATGCATCATTCTGTGCTAAGCCCCAAGAAAACCTACATGCAAATATAATTTCAGTATCCCTGAAAGAGCAATAAAAAAGAACTTAACGCCTTTTATCTTATTTTCTTGATAGACATACAAGACTTTTTTTACCCCATCTACTATAAAGAAAACAAAATAAATCCCTATTGGGTCTTTTGCAGGCAGATTAACTTGCCTTTGCAACACTGCAGGTTCCCCAGAAGTCAACATAGTTGTGTTAGGGCAGTGTTTCAGAGCCACCCAAGATCTTCATTGGGCTGGGATCAGCACTGCCATAGCCAAAGCTAAAGAGCATTTAGAAAACTGACTGGTAGTTGGTTGGCTTCAGACCTGCTGGCTGTTCAGCCTACTTTTACCTGCAATAGACTCTGGACTTACATACAAGTTATTGCACAAAGAACAGATTCTCTCAAGAGTCAAGTAAAGGTTAGGGCTGGCCACAAAGTGAAACTGAATCACCGAGTTTATTGCAAGCCTAAAAAAAATAAAAATAAAATAAGCTGCTAGAGCAAGACTGTTCTTTCAGCACCAGTGCTACGGTGTGCTAGGCTTTGAAAAACAGCAGAACTATGGCAATTTGTTTACTCCTCTGCTCAATGATGGAAGGGGAAATAGTGCCCACTGCTGTAAAGAGCTTTCAGATTTTCAGATAAAGACAACACAATTAAAATAGAGTAATACCACTAATGCCCTCTCTTAAACCCATCACTTGTTTGACTTCAGAATAAAGCCCAGGGGAGTGGGGCAGAAATCCATTAGACTCCTAATAACAAGCCTTCCACCAGATAAGAAGTTCAAAACACTGAGAACCGACTGTAATTGAAAGGGCAAAAGTACTTCAGATAAAGTACTGTAAAAACGTACGAATGAGCTGCTGGAGAAAGGGGTTAAGACAAAGATGGTACAGGATTTTCAAGTCACCCTGACTTTTTTTTCTCTTTCAGAATCAGGACTTAAAATGTAAAAGTAAATAGAGAAGAGAGTATTAAAAAACAAAGCAAAAAGCAAAGTTGGTGGGTTACACTGTCAAGCCCATATGTAGTGTCCTCCTACATCCTTCTCTTGGCAAAGCTTTTCTATCATTTTTAGAAATCTCCAACAGGAGCTGCTGGCCTCCAACTGTCCCTCTGTCATTGGACACCCTGGCTTAGATCCTTAATTAACCTGTCACAGATTATTAAACTAAAAACATCAGTAAAGAGTTATAGCATTACATAGCAACTGACATTCTGGCTTCTCATACAATGACATAACTGCCTAACTACTAATGTATCAGTACTTTGTAATGCAACAGTATTATTTTGGGTATGCTGAGCAGAGAATCTCATTTTCTCCTGATAATGCAATGAGAAAATTAGAATTTCCATGATTTGTTCTGTTAACGTCATAAGCAGCAGGGTGAATATTGTCTTTGCAGAAATAAACTAATTAAGCTATTACAGTCAGGATGACAACCACTAGTAAAAAACCTGGAACAGTCTCTCTGTGCTGAGGTTAGAGGACTGTCAAACCTACACTACACGCCTAGAACAGGATGAACACAAAGCATCCCTGTCTGCAAAATAACCATTTTGACCTAATGTCAGTTAAATTAATCTTCTACCAAGTCACACAGTGCTGCAGTGATTTTCATCTCTTTCCTTTCCTTCACATTCATTATGTAAATATATTAAAATATTAAAGCCAATGTGCATTACCTCAGTAAACAGTACTGTGGGACAAAATTCTTCAAATAGAAGTGTTTCACAATAATTGCACGATAATGGCATCAGTGCTGACAAAGAAAATTCAAATGTCCAAATGCAAATTGAGTTGGCCTTGCAGCTTGTTCATTACTACTCATGTAGTGGGTAAATGAATGCATGAATATCCTTTCTCTGTGTGTAAAAGCAGTTTCTCTAACTTCAGCTACCACGTGCAGACGTAGCCGACTGAGCCATCCATCTCTAGAAATGCAGACCTTAACAGCTAGCAAAACGTACCTCATTAAAATAGCACAGTTTTCAGAGTCAGTGTGAATTTTTTTAAAAAAATAATAAATTCAGAACTGTGGGGGACTTCCAACTCACAAAAAAAATTTTACCATGTGAACTTGGCAGCCTCCTCTGGATGACTCTTTTCGAAAGGCTGGTTACTATGAACAATTCTCTGGTTTTCAGAAAAGCTTTTAGTTCTAAAAAAATCTATTCCACAACGTAGGACATTCAAACAGGCCTCTGGAATTCTAACGGCTTTTAAGAGTTTCAGAAGCAACTGTGCCGAGTCAGCTCCTGGAAAAAGAAACTCCATAACACAGACTGTATGAACTCCATAGCTGCTCTCCCTGGGGAGACATTACAGCAGCCTGCCAGTACCTGAAAGGAGCCTACAGGAAAGCTGGAGAGGGACTTTTTTTTGATGGCATGGAGTGATAGGACAAGGGGAAACGGTTTCAAATTGAAAGAGGGGAGATTGAGATTGGATATTAGGAAGAAATTCTTTGCTGTGAGGGTGGTGAGACACTGGCCCAGGGTGCCCAGAGAAGCTGTGGCTGCCCCTCCCTGGCAGTGTTCAAGGCCAGGTTGGATGGGGCTTGGAGCAACCTGGTCTGGTGGGAGGTATCCCTGCCCATGGCAGGGGGGTTGGAACAAGATAAGCTTTAAAGGTCCCTTCCAACCAGTGTAGCAGTGCTCAGTAAAATCAAATTCAGAAGTTTCTAAACTGTGCCTGCTATCCATTGCACTGTACTTATTTGATATTGATGCATGGATTAAAAAATAACCCTGAAATTTGCTTAAACTCACATTAGAGAGAAACTATTCCTGAATCAGTCCTCTTTTATAATATCATACCCCAAGGCCAGGAAAAAAGGTCAGAGATAATTGGTACAATAGTTGTGCTGGACACACACTTTACAGTGGTATCTTGTGATGGCTGCCACCCACTGCTGTTCTCTGTGATACTCTCATTCCAGTATTAGCAAACTTGCAAAAAGCAAGTATATTTTTGGAAGATGAAGTGACATTTCTAGAAGCTGATACTTAATTATTACTTTATAGCCTCTATAAGCAAAGCAATCTACTGAAAAGACAAACTTCATACTTTAAATTCCAGTAGCTAGAAACAATAAAGATACAGTAATAACCTTAGGAGAGAGAAACCACACAGAAACTTTTTTCACATTGAGAAGTCTACACAACAAAGAATATTTAAGAGTACAATGAAATGAAAAACTGGGTTATAAGGACAGGATTTTTTTATTTTTACTTCCATGACCTGATAACAGATTTTTACTCAAGAAATCTACAGATACAATGTAACCCATTAAAGTGAAGTTTTCATTTACAGCCTTAGCAAACAAACAAAAGCAATGCAGTTAAACATCTTTTAAATTAGTTTTACTTTTCCAAATCTGTTAGTTTACTTTTCCAAATCACCATGAGCATTGCAACCTTCCATAGTTTTCATTTTCACCCTGAGTAGGTGCAAACAGAATTAAGCAAGTCTGCATCAAGACAGATCTAAAGCACCTATACGAAAATGTACACAAGTGAACTTACTATATTGCTCAGCAGTTTTTTGGACATTTGCTTAGAAGTTTGTGGGGTTTTAGTTTGTTTTGGTTTTAGGCTATCTGTAGGGGCTACCTGTTACCAAGTAATCAATAAAACTGCAAAAAGTAAGCAAGCCTAAGGAGTTTTTTCTCCTCACTAGATTTAAACTACCAGCCACAAATGACATAAAAAAAAGAAATCTGTGTCCAAACAGGCAGAAAACAGCAATTTTTCTTCTCAGACCATGACGGCTACCAAGAAAAGGTCAAGCTCAAAATTGCTGTACAAATCTAACTTTCAAAACAGCAGCAGCTATTTTTTTCCTGTGTTAAGAATACATGCTGATTACAGAGAGTGCAGCAAGCTATCAATAACGTACAGAAAATTCCTACATGGTGCACTGTGTACAGACAGTACTATACCATTTGCTATTTGCTTGCCAATCAGAACCAAATGACCCAGCAAGTCCAGAAACCCCCCCAACCTCTTCTTTCTATAGCTTTTATTTACTTTTTCTTCCTTCCATTGAACCAGGGGAGGCATGGAGTTACCTATTTACTAAAATTGCACAGGATGAAACTCCTGAACACTGAGTGTCTATTGATGGTACCAATAAGAAAACTGTCACTGTCATTTTTTAAGGAGAGATATGGAAATTTGTAAAGATGGTCTCTGCTTTTTTAATGCTATAGTTCACTGTTTAGAGATGTCATAGCCATCAGACACTTGACTGGGACAAATAATTATTGTCTCTTGTCTACATTTTTAGCTACCTCCTGAAAACTTACATAATGATCTAATCCACTTATGAGAAGACTTATAGTTGTCCAGAGTTTGGAAACTTTTACCTAGATCTTTTCTCACTGGAAGTTCCTGTAAGCCAATCAACTCAAATTTAAAAGCCAAACTGCACTAAAATATCAACTGCTACAATGAAATTTCAAACTCACAGAAGTAAAAGTGACTATATGAACCAGAAGAGAAATACAATGGAATTTAATTAGCTCTGCCCTCAATTTCTGCAAAGGAGTCGCTGTTTTTGGACCTGGGTTCTATCATCTTGTTGGCTTTCTCAGCAGATTTTGTGCAGTCTCCTCTGGTCCCTGGAAATCTTCTCTTTGTCACCACTGTGTGACAAATCTCTCCTCAAGCAACAACACAAAGAGACCATCTCTCACATTGATATTTCTCAAGATATGGATAAAAACACATTTTGATAGAGGAGTTCTTTCAGTTCTGATCTGAGAGCAGAAACAAGATCTGAATTGAGAATGATACTGGAACTCTAGCAGAATTAATTTCCCAGTATGAACAAATAATGTAATTTATTTTTGTTTTTTTTCCATAAGATCAGGCATATGGCAAATTAAAAATAATTATATACCATCTTTGCTTGCTAGATGAAAAGATGGTAGTAGAATTTGCCTTTACTCTTCTGTTCCTCTAAAAAATAAATAAATCAGCCAATCTAACCCTAGACTCACTGAGGATGAGGTAGATATAAATGGCTTATCTATATAATAAGACGACTCAATTTTGCCAAATCTTTAGCAGCACATGTCCAAAAGCTTTTGATTTTATGCCAAATAACTACAATTTTTAAGATTGTAAACTTTTAAGACTGTTTTTTACTGCAAGACATGTTTTAAATGAAAAATTGCAAAATACAGTACACTGTCATGAGCTTTGGTGAAAAGTAAATGCAGTTCACAAACTGTATTCAACTAACATATAATAAGCAGAGAAATGAATTGAGAAAACACTGCAGTTGCTTAACCTTTTTCAAATTTTCTCGAAACCAAATTTGCAGGAAGCAATAATTGCGTAGACTAAACCAGTAAATCAGAGTAAATTCAGTACAATACTATTGTCTCCCTCAAGAAAGTGAAGCTACTTGATTCTAATTTAACTTTTATGACTACACACTGTAACTTGCAACCAAATCAGAATATATCCAAGACAAGTGCTTGAAAGAGACTATTAGCTATATTCCCAAACTCTTACTGGTGTAAGAGGCTAATATTTTTCACAGTGCCACCTACAATAAATTAACTATATTTAAGAGTTTTAAAAATCAAGACAAACATACTTTGTGCAGCAATGTGTTAAATGCCATTTCAAACAAAACAAGAACCCTTGTTGTATCTTAGAGCCCATAATTATCTGAAGATACGACCTGTCAAGTTAAAAACCTGTGTTCACCAAAGAGCATGCAGAGTTTTCATAGTAGCTCAATAATCAACAGTAGCTCAATGGTTTTCAGTGAAAAGTGTGCGTAGGTCTTTGCAAAACAACTTTTGCCTGCTCAGTTCATAAATAAAAGTTTTTAGAAAGCATCTTACCTTGTGCTCTTGGTGTTCGTTTCCTGCGATCTCTGAATGCTGCTCCTGACTGCAAGGCCTCAAGCAGACTGTCCATCACTCCAGTCTCATCACCCTCTGCGAGCAGGACAAAAGTAATATTAATCTCAGTGCAACTGAAATCAGACTTTAGAAAGAAAAAAAGTAAAAGCGTTGTCAAGTTTACATAATGCTTCCAAAGAAGAGAATATACATTTTAATGTAACGGATGCTGTCAGTGCTTCAGGTATCACTGTCTAGTTTGCTTATGATGCTCTACTAAGCAAAATTGATGCCAATCCTGCTGTTCTTTCAACTTAGAGATGTTACCTTCTGCATTATTAATGACATCTTCAGCATGCAGATATAGTGAACACTGCTGGTGAATAACTGCTGCTTCACTGTTAAATTCTTTTCAGACTTTCCTGAAGCAGAAACAGGTCATCTCCTTTTGATTTAATCAATGAACATGGAGAAATCTGATGAAACTGAACGGCAAGAAGTTACATACTGCAGTACTACAAATATATGTTGCCTCCTGTCTTTATGATGCATTAAACCCTGGGGGGGGGCGAAAATTCAGCAAGGATACATATGCTGCACACGTATATTGTGGATGATCTTCGGAAATAACAAAGAGGGAAGAATCATGCAGTGAAAGTAAGTAGCACAACACTTCTTAAAAGCTGAATTCTACTTCTGCCAAGTCTTTCTCTTGCTTTTTTCATACCCAGGCTACCCTGTGGCCTTTAAATTGCTAGACTTTATGATGCATTATGGAAAACAGGGAAGGATGATTACTTCCTTTTTACATATTTAAGTTTTTTAACTTCCTCTGCATTTCAGTCTGTTAATAACAGTTGATAGCAGCATTCAACAGTGTGAGAAATAGAGGTCGAAGAACCGCAATGTTTCAGAACTACTGATGAATGCCTCTTTCTCTGTTCACATGTCTGTGTTATAACCCAAAACTAAAATACAGACTAGACTCAGCAGGTAGGTGGGCATTTTATTCACATCTCTCAGACTTTAAGCTAATATAAATTTCCCCATCACAGAGTGGGAAGATAATTACTTTATGTAAAAGATTTACATTACAGTAAAACGCTTCTGACTCACACGAAGTGTAGGAGGTTAAAAGTACATTCAAGCTCCCAAATGTTCAAGTTTAAAAGCATCTTATTAATGCAAAAGGTATTCTGTCCTGGTTCTCTATTACATTTAGATTTATTAGACTAAACCCAGACCTGATATAAGAGCATGCCTAATCCTAAAACAGTATCTGGTTCAAGTTTCTACATGATGATCATCAGTGTAACTACTTGATATATTTGAATTATACATCAATGTAATTTAAACCATTATGTATAACATACAACACACACAAAGTTCTCTCCAGTACAAGATGAAAAAGAACAAAGCAAGAATAGCAACCAGCAGAAAACTCTGAAATACCAGTTTTAATTACATTCGATCTAAAATCCTTCAAAAACTAAGCTCCTGCAAAATAAATAATTAACATCTCTCAATTCACACTCAAATATACAAGGCCAGAATCTTGTCTGAAGCATACAACATAATTATTTTTCTTTGTGCTCCTTATCCTACACACGCTTATTCATTGATTTATTGTTGGTTCTGTATTAGATTTGTTTTCTAAATCAAAGGTCTGTGGATATACTTTGTCCAAACTAATACACACCAAGTTGGTCTGAAACATTTATTGAGACTGTAATACATAGAATTAGTCAATATGTTAGAATATTTTATGCATAGAAAAATTACAAGATAATTTGATCTTCATTAAGAGTTGGCAGAGTTTATTTTAAAAGACAAAAACCCTTCAATACTTCATAAATGTTTATGCAGCCTTCCACTTCTTTTTTGCTGAATGTGCTAATCTAGCTGCTAATTACAGCAACTGCTAAAAAACACCCTATTTTTTTAATATCAAAATATACAATATAAAGACACATGAATTAAGGACACTGTAGAAAACAGTGATGAGATTTTTAACTCCTCAGAGTAAAATTTGTGCTAGATCTGACCTCAGCACTGCAAATTAATCAAAGTCATCAGGTGATTAAGTGGGAACTGGACAAAGAACTGCATTTACACTTAGTCTTCATTAAAATACATAAAATCCAACAGAAATTTCAGCCTTGCCCCACAGTTCTTGCTGAGGTACTTCACCAACTACGACCTTGATTTGCTTTTTTTTTTCTTTTTATACTACCTAAAGCAACTTGCAGACACAAATCAGAAACAAAGACAAAAACTACCAGAATTTTCGAAACTGAAAAACTTATTTCCAACAGAAACTGCACTTCATTTGGCTAGAAAAGTTCTCTCATTTATCTGGATTGGTTTAGTTGTCAACTAATCCAAGTTAATGAAAAGTGTAAGTATTGCACAGGCACTTGGGCAAAAGTTTACAGGAACTTCCCAGTAAGTTTTTAATAAATTTAGGCCCTTCCTGAAACAGTCCAGTTCAACACCAAGTGAGTAACCCATGCTGTCTACCAGCTTGCTTCTCCAAATGGTTTTAAAATCATACTTCTAGTCAGATCTTGCACTGCCATGTTCTGCTGTGAACTTTTAATTACTTTTCGTAAGTCTCATGTATGTCCTCTGTAAAGTTTTAAAAAAGATTTTTTTTATTCATAATCAGTACCAGAATTGTTAATTGCAATATATTCACTTTAAAAGGTCAGCATTCAGTGTCTTTTGGAAAGTGTTTTTGTGTTCTCCTCATATATTTGCATTTAATTCATTTACTAAAGTAATTTTGCATGCATAATAAATACTCTTCCTTGGTATTTTGCACTAGAATAAATCTCATGACTGTTATTTACTTTTTAATTAAAGGAGAACAAGGTAGGACAGTATGACTGATAAGTGAACCTATACCTCATGTCAAGTTTACAAAACAAGGCAAATTCTTGCTAACATACTAATTAAGCTCATTGTTTATGATAACCTGATCTCAGCCTTACATAAAGTTAATAGAATGAGAAAAAATGTGCTTTGTTATACTGGCAGGTTACTGAAAACAATTTTTGAAATGTGCACACTTTTTCATTTTCAGAAAATGTCACAATGGTCAACATCTACATCAGCAGAAATTTATTTCATTGAATGCACCAGCATTACTGCTGGGGTCTCATTCTGAATGGACCTACACCCCCTGCAAGGACGACTTTCACTAAACTTAAAAAAAAATAGGCTTTAATGTGGATTACTTGTAACAAATGGGAAGACATTCCCTCTACACAGGAAGGAAAAGATTGTGCAGCTCAAAAAAGTGAAAGAAAAATGACCATATGATACCTAAACAATTAAATGCATCTGTAATCCAGTTCTACTACTGTTTGAAAGCTACATTTCAGCTATGGTACTAAGCAACTTTTAATTCATGTGATTAGCAGATACATAAGGCAGCACAAAGTCAGCAATGCTTTCAGCACTAGAAAATAATTTTCTTTTAAAAATTGATTGTAGTTGAACAACTGCTCTAATATTACAGAGAAGAAACCAGTCTTGGGAACTCATTTTCAGGAGGGGAGATTTCTTACATATTCTTGATTCTTCTTTTTTTTTTTTGTTTTAACATTATTCTATAATCTGGTTGTCATTAAATAGTCCCCAAGTAACCTACTTTTAAGAGAAAAGAATTCAACTGTTTTGTCTGTCTTCACCTGTAATTATCCCAGCCTCACATTTCAGAGTGTAGTAATTTCCACCCCCCCAACAAATTGCCTCATTATATCAGTTTACTTAAAAGGTACCATATGCTATATTCACAGGCAAACAGAAATGTTTCCATTGCAAAATTTTAAAAGGTGAGATTATATTTGAAGTTGTAATTTCCTTCTAGCACCCTGTCCACGTTCACACCTACTTACATTTCTCTTGAGTTGGTTTTGACCCATATTAGTAACATTTACAGTAATTTTGACATCCCCCTCCTCATTCTCAAATGGCTTCAAACTCCCGCATAAAGAGATCTTCAGAAATTTTGAACAACTCATGCATAACTAATTCGAAGAAGAAAAATCAAGCCTCATCACTGTTCTATGGATGCTCACATTTAAGCATAATGTAAATCCCCATTAATTTTTTTCTGTGAATATTGTAGTTCAGGAAGAGTGCAGCACATTCAATCAGACCATCAACAATAGCATGAAAAATAATGGCTTCCCAAAGGAACTGTAACACTTGCTGCATTGGCATCCAACACCATAAACCAATAATCTGTAGAAAGTAAAAAAGCCTCGAGTTTTATAACTCCAGATACCCCATGCAATCACTAGTGAATATACCAATTCAAAGGATTAAGGCTAAAACATTTACAAATTTTTTTTTTGAAGGACATAGAAGGAAGACCTCACAATCAAGAAAGCACAGAATTAGAAAACTGTAGCAAAAGTAACCTTGAACTGTGTTATCAGTCAGTGTGAGTGCAACAACAGTTCAAGGAAACACAACAGAGTTATTGCTGATACTAGTCCATAGCAGTTTGAACAAATAGCATATGAATTCTTTTATATAAGAGTACTTGAAAAGGGAAAGTTGGAATATCCATCAACCACTAGCACAGAACTTAATTTCCATTATCTTCATCTGCATTAGGGGAAAATGTTAATATGCCTTCAAAACAATTACTTCAATACTAATTGGGACTGAGGAAGCTCATTCTATCTTTTATCCTAATATTGGTAGTTAAAAGGTGATTTTAATTGCCATAGTAATCAGATATAATGAAGAGCAAAACTGTTTCTGATTAAATAACATTTGCATCAAAATTGCTTTTATATGCTTTTCAGCTCCTAGAAAGCTGTCTTTAGTTCTTTTTTTTTCACCTCTTCTTTTCAGATACACACATGGAAGCAATGCTGCAAGAATTTTGCAGATGTTAAATCAGATGGAAGTCATGAAAGACTACGTATAAATGTATCATAGTGCAGTCTGCTACATCCCTCAAAAAATAGGAAACAGTACTGAAAAACAGCTATAAAGAACGTTCTTTTTCCATAGAGCTAGTGAATGCTAAAGCAGATAAGGGACTGTTAAGCTTTTTTCCTAGAGAACTCCTGTCCTGTAACTAGAAAGAATGGTTCACGATTTAGACCGTGAAATTTGTGCCCTCTAGGTATGTGGGTAAGTCACTTAAGTCTTCCTGTCTCTGTTCTTCATCAGGAAAACAGACATACAAAAGCACCTTACTAGTCCAGGAGATACAACAAGGAGATGCATAAATAATAGCAGAGTGAAAGGAACACCACAGAGCACCAAAGACTCCCAAGCCCTACAGCTATGACAATATAAAAATTTACTTTCTTCAGCCAAATTCAATCAATTCCCACAATTTTGATAAGATATTTTTTTTAATTGTGAATTCTAATCAGTCTTTAAACAACCACTTCTATATGAATACTAATCTTCCTCAAAACTGTTTGAGCATGTCAGATAGGGAAAAATAGTGTTGAATTCTGAAAACATTTCTCAGAAATGCTGAGGTGTTCCATAAGCTGAGTACTATGCAATGCCTTGTCCATCATGCTGCTGTTGTAGAAAGTCAAAAAAGCTGCCCATGACTAAACCATAACACAGCCTTTTCTGTCCAAAATGGCTTATTTATCCCAAATAATGCCAAATCCATTGACTACCACTGAAAAAATCCTTCCAATAGAACTGACTTCAAGATAAACTACAGGCTCAGAAGATCTTAGTCTCATTTAATACTTATGTTGTTTAACTGAGAACCATTTAAGTTCTCTGTACATATTAGAGAAGTGTACCTGTTGGGTAAGTTCCTACTGTCATTTTCTATTTTAGAAGGTATATGTTGATTCTGTCACCTATCAGCCCACTTTCAGTTTTGCACAAAAAACTTCTATTTTTGAAAAGTGGACATGTTTTAACATTCGGAATTACTTAAGTTTGTACAATGCTGTTTGGTGTAAATAATTTCAAAGTTTATATGGAGCTTAGAGCTTTGCTCTATTTTTACATTCATCCTTACACATTTTGGAATGTTTAGCAGGATTTGTATCAGTTTACACATAGTATTTATGTGGCATCTCAGTTACACAAAGCACAAAATACCAAACTGAGTAACCTGGTCTGTAAGTATAAAATAACCTCAGAGTTGTCAATAACTAGGAATTACACAGGACAGTCCTTGATTCTGGTCACACTAGTTTCCTGCTCTCTCAGTTATACCAAGAAACAGATATTAAATGTAATATTTCATTAATTCTAATTAATTTTAATCTGGGTTCTCCAGTGGCCACAAAAAAGTTGTAGCTGCACAACCAGGTAACAGCAAAAAATACTTATAGAACTAAACACTAAAAGGCTGGAAAATGTAGAAACCCTATTGCTCTGACCTGAAAGGCTGTAGCAATGCATTAAAATGTTATTCTTGAAGATACAGCAGGAGAAATAACTGAAAGAGAGTTAGGTTAAAACACCCCTTGGGTGAAAATCACCTTGTCAAAATGACAGCTTGAGAGGACATCTGCCTTCTTCCTCTAAGTCTTCTGTGTCACATTCACTTAGACAAATTTGCAAGCTATTTATATAAGCAGCAATGAGCATACAGAAGTAGATGTATAAGAAAATAATAGTTGCTTGGCAAAAACAGTTAATTGAATATCAATGTCATGGAATCCAGTGGCAATGGAGCTATCCCCTCATCTCCTAGTATGGCACTAGAGGTGTATTATGTGAAATGAATATTTCAGTATATTTAAATATTGGAAAAAATATTTTAGAAGTATTAAACTAACTTTGTGTCACTGGCTTAGAAATATGAGTTATTTAAGTGGCAGTTTTGGTGCATTTGGCTATGGACAGTTACTCATATATTTGCAGTTTCAGTAAAAAAGACACATAAAAACTAAACTTCAGTTCTATCTGTTGACCAGAAAAGTCTTCCGTGACAAAAAACAAAATGCTACCAGTATACTGAGGCATTTATGTTACTGCTAAGCATGGTGTACTCCCCACCTGCTTAAAAAATTAACAGAAATGCTTTCACCGACTGAGCTGAAGCAATTTAAGGAGGTGTAACTTCAAATTATTAGCTACAGCCCTTAAACACAGACCAATTCACTGACAAGAGTATCTAAGTGGGCTTCTAATACTTTTCAACCCCTAATAAAACCAGTTAGCTTACACTGTCTTAAGTGGTAGTTGAAACTAACCTCCCTCAGCATGTCTTCAGGCACACTGCTGGAGGGGAGGGTGATGATGTGATATTGAGGTGGTTCTTTGGTTCTTACCCCACTCCCAGAAAAGTGCCTGCCCATATTACAAAGGACTTCTTTTGATCAGGTGGGAGATATTAAAGAAAGATTAGTCAAATGCTGAAAGAAGACCCTAGGAAAGTCTCATTAGACATCTCCACAGGCTTAATGTCACAAAACATAGAAAATGTATTTATGCACCATCTGTATTTAAATTTTGTATTTTGGCTATAGCTGAAGTGGTATTATTAGAAAAATCTTTATATGGTATGAAATGTAAGTAAATGTAAATTCTATCAGGGCTTTAACTTTCCTAACCTGATCTTGGCTGCTCAAACAATTTCTCTGTATTCCTTCCAGGCTACCTGAACTTGCTTCCGCTCTCTGTAGGCTTCCCTTATGCATCTGATTTGTCCAGGAGCTCCTTGCCCATCCATGCAGGCCTCCTGGTGGTTTTGCCTGACTTCCTCTTTGTTGGGATGTATCACTCCTCAACTTGGATGAGGTGATCCTTGAATATTAACCAGCTTTCTTGGGCCCCTCTTCCCTCCAGGGCTTTATCCCACAGTACTCTACCAAAGTCTACCCTCCTGAAGTCCATCTTTCATAAAGTTCATCATAACCAAAAGATGAACAGCATTTTTCCATGAGTATGTACCTGTTAAGACTATTCAGGGGATAAAAAGGACAAGTGTTTTACAGCTGGGTCAGATTAGCAGATTAATAAATACTCCTGAAGTCAGAGGTGAAGAATAAAGCATTTATTTTACAACCTTCTGGAAATCTGCAAAGCATCAATACCAGGACAACCTTATTCCTCCTGCTTTCTTACTTCTGTCTCTCCTAGGATGGCCTCATGAAAAATACAGTATTCTCACAGCTGACAACCTCAACACATTGCTTTTCATCATGCTGAAATGTCACTCTGTACTCAAGCTCCAAGTTGAACCAGACTTTCCTGCTCCTAATAGTACTGTTGGGAGAACATCCATTATAACATGGAGCCTCCAAGCCCAAAATGAAAGATGTTAATTGCAACACTACCTTGATTATAGAGATGTTTACAGAATGAAATAAACAACAAAGCAATATACTACTTCATGGAAGTAAATCCATATGGAAAAAAAAAAAATCAATTAACTGCTTCAAATGAAAGCAAGCCAATAATTCACAGCAAAACACCTTGAAATGAACATTACACGTATTAAGTGGCAGATATGAAATTACACAACCAGGTAGGCTAAAACAAAACAACTTACTACTGAGAAAGTTAACCTTTTATTCAGCTTTCAAAACCGACGGTATATTCCATATTGATGAGGAATAACCTTCAATTTGTTACTCCTTACCTTCTTTTTCTTTTAACATACCTCTCTAGCAAAAATGGTGCCTTACCTTTGTTCATATCAATCAATTGCTGCTTCTTCTTCTGCCGCTCCAGTTTCTCTCGTTCAGCCTTCTCCTTTGCCAATTTGGCTCTCTTTGTTTTCTCCTCCATTTCTCTTCTTTTGTTGTTTTCTTTTAATGCCTCCTGCATTAGACAAAATCAACATGGGTGTATACATACTGGCGAAAACTTGAAAGAATGACAGAAATAACCTTGTTTGCACAGATTTACTGTATTTACATCCAATGAGGGAGCAAAAAAATCAGGGACTGGCATCCAATACTTCAAGCATCTTCAGAAATCTTAAGAGGGAGCATAACTTGCTCCTGTAACTATTAGTACACATTAGCATTATTAGACAATCAGAAGAATGAAAATTGAAATAGCTTTGCATTTAAGGTGAATGAAAAAGTCCTGAACTTTTCAGCACAGATTTGTTTGTACTTTTTTGTATTAAGAGTCTAAGTGTAGCTTAAACCAGTATCTTGCTGTTAGGAGGGGTGAGCGGGGGTAAAGACAAATTCCTGCTATCATGGACTTCAATTACAAGTCATCGAAACTTGTCACTGAAATTTAAGCTACAATTCCTCAGATATTTTTGTAGAAATATCCAAAGCAGTCTGGATCGCTTTTATACACAGAAAACATCAAAAATAATGGAAAACAGTTGAATTTATAGATTAGAACTCCAAATCTAACATCTCTGAGTCAACAGGTAACACCAACTACCAAACTAAAAGTCGCAAATATAAGAGAACATCCTGGGATTAAAAAAAACCAAAACCTAAAAACCCCCAAACAACCACTTCCCATGGTCTTGCCTCCATCTAGTCTAGAAGATACCTCCCTTTTCCCAAGGAGGTATTAACCTCCATTTCTTGCAGTGGTGGGCAGACCCTGGCTGGCGGCCAGGCACCCACTGAGCCACTCTCTCACCTTCCCTCCTCAGCAGCATGGGGAAAGGACAAGATAACGAGCTCATGGGTTGAGATGAAGACAGGGAGATGGCTCACCAATTAGTGTCACCAGCAAAACACTCGAGGAAGATCAATTTAAGCTACTGCCAATTAAAATAAGAGTTGGATGGTGAGAAACAAAGACAAAAAACAAAACACCCCTAATCCCTCCCCCTCAGGCTCAACCTCACTGCTCCACTCCCAGTTCCTCCGTGGCCCCCACACACACTGAGTAATGCAGCAGAAATGGGGGGAATTGGAGGCAGCAGTCAGTCTGTAACAGTTCCTCTCTGCCAATCCTTCCTCCTCACACTTTTCACCTGCCCCACTGCGGGTGCAGAGGCCACAGCCCTTCGGCACAAACCTGCTCCAGCGCAGGCCTTGTCCACAGGCTGCAGGAACCCCTGCTCTGGCACCTGTGGCACCTCCTCCCCTCCTTTTCCTCAGTCCCTGGTGCTTGTCGGGCTGTTTCTCACACATTTCCCCCTCACTCCTCAATGCTGTGTAACATTTCACCCCTTCTCACAGGGGTTTTTACACAGGCAGCACCAGCTGCACTGCTGGGCCCGGCTGAGCCCTGTGGCAGGGCTGCTGCAGAGCGGGCTGGAACCGCCTGTGCCCAGCGTGGGGCAGCCCCCGGCCACTGCAGCCCACCCTGCCAGCACCCGGACCTGTAACCCCATTACACTTCATCATCTCTTCTCTTCACAAACACCTTCATAACTCCTTTTACATTGCCTGTCCTCTCAAAAAACAGAAATATTTGAATTCCCTTAAGCTGTTCCCCAAGATCCTAAATTTCTCCTCAGTTTCGCCTTCTCTACCATGCATTTCTCATGAAGAAATTCACTGAAATCCATCATGATAGAATTTCACTTCATGTCACAGACAGGCATGATAAATGTTTGGGATAATTTTCTTATTTATATTCACAACAGCTACAAATGTATTGCTCCCTTTCCAACTCACAGCATGCTAACATCCTCTGCCTACAACTACTGTAGCTCTGGGCTCCAGGTGATTTTGGGACTCCAAACATTGTGTCCAACAAGTAGTAATAACAGTAAAGAAGATATTGGATCCAAAAACATCCAGAATTAACATGGCATGTGCTCATTAATGATGTTTCAGCTGAAAAAGCTGAACAGTACATACTTAATAAGCACAGGACATAAAAATGCTTGCCACGTCAACATTTATTTTACTTTCTATGCAATTTAATCATGCCTTAAAAACTAGGAAAATCATGTATGTTCACAAATACAAAGATGATGATTTCTTTGTGGATGTCCTTATAAATATCCAAGACAATGTATCAGTTATTATTCCACAGGTAGAATTTCTTTAAGAAATTTTGGGCAGACTCGTATTACACAGTTCTATATACTCCTCAGAAATGACATTTCAAATTTTCACAAATAAAGATGACTACTCATTCACCTTACTGTGTACATGCTAGGAAGAAACTACAGATGACTCTTCACATCCAAAAGAAAATCCTATACAAAACACCTTTAAGTGTTAAGATTGACATAAATTTTATCAGTATTTGGTAATCCAAGACTCCCAAATGCCTCCAAACACAGAATATTCACTCAAGCAAGGGACAGCATATTTCAGAGTGCATATTTAAAGAGTCCACCGAGGTAAAATACTACATATAGCTCCTTTTTTATAAGCTGACACTGTTCTTCAGAAGTGCTGGATACCACAGTTACCAGTGATATTACTTGAAAATTGGACCAAGAACTGCATTTACTGTACCATCACATAACCAACCACACCGAGAAACACCTTTTCTTTCAGAAAAGAGACAAGAGAATTAAAGGAGAAAAATCAATGTTTTATCCTTTTTGGTTTTGGACAGTTCTGTCTCTGCACATTCAATCACACTTGACAGAGATTTCATTTTACTGCAAGTTCACAGGCTGTAATGAAAGTAAATGCCCACAATCTTATGACAGAAAGCAAACAAGAAATGCCATGGCCGAACCAGTAGCCCACTAGCCATTGACATACTTTGATTAGATGATAGATTCTGTCACATTTTCTAACAGGAAGACTGCAGTAGACTGAACTAAACAAGCTCTAAAGTTATTGTATCTGAAACTCACTGAGCCAGATTATAAATCCTAGCTGAAGGGAGATTATATGAAAATACAGATTGCATTTCATAAAATACCCTAGTTACCAATGATGATTCAAGCAAAAGCCATTCAAATTAAAGGTTTAATTTTCCTGAAGAAGACAAAATACCGATGACTGTGTGTGAATGCCTACCTTCATCTATCTATGCCCGTCTCTTCATATACATGCGTGTGTACATACAAACAGTAATAAAAACAACCCACCATTCCAACACATGCAGCACAAGAAGCACAAAGAGGTCAGACAGGCTTGTCTATTATTTCTTCTAAATGTACATTTCCTAGTATTCTGTTTTCTTGCAGGATGTAAATGCTTTTATAGTAGCTTCACCTACAGCCTCTTTGCAGAGACTAAAAAGGAAGAGTCAGGGACAGCAAGTAAAAATCCACTAAGCACTAACCTAAAATATCAGAGCTTTTTTGAAACAACCTGTTGGTGCAACAGGTAAGGTTGCAGCAAAGAGGCATTAATGCCCAGCACTTTGTGCAGCGGTCAAACCGGTCACTCTGCAAGGCAGGAGAGAGAAACCTCAGCAGGGCATCACACCCACACACCTCTGAAGCTCCTGCTCCCTAGATTGGGCATTTCAGAACTAACAGGACAATGCAGCTCTGCACTTTCATAACAACATAAAAGGGTTACTCTAGAGAAAAAAAAAAAGTGTCTCACCAGTCTTCACTGTGCTGTAGTGCTCTGGTAAGTGCTTGGTAACAGCTCTAGTATTTCTCATTAGTATTTAGTGGACACTGCTGCCATCCTCAATTTCCTTAAACATTCCACCCACCCAAATAATTTTATGCCACATTCCTTGAAATTAAACATATCTTCCGTTCATCATATTGAAAATTAATATTGTGAAAAAAATAACAAGGATGATCTATTTGAATCATCACCATTGTTTAGTGCATGCAATCCCTTTCCTTCATAATGTATCTCAGAACCAAACCACCTGGAATGTACTTGTTTGTTATTAACACTCCATCAGGCAGTCTGATTCTTAACCATTTCATATTTATGTCATTTACTACTGTACATTTAGTCAGAGTTTGATGAAAGCCTGAAATACCAAAAAAAAATAGCTCTGTAATTGGCATTGTTTTAAAAGACAGGGGAAAAAAAATCAGCTGTTTTGTTACTGCAATGTAGCTCAACAGTGACAAAGTACTTACTAGCATTGACTGATATACACTACACAACTACTTTTACTCCCTAATTAAAGGATAAAAACCAACTAGTAAGAGTTATAAACCAGACAAATGTCACAAAGCAAGAAGCAGTCCACAATTAAGAATAAAAGCCTTCCCAGCCATTTTGAAAACTACTCATGTAGACACTGTATTTTCAAAAGATGTAAGTGCATAAAAAAATTGAAGTAATCTTCCAGTAAATTGCAACAGAAAGAAATATTCTAATGTATATAATCCCTTTTTTGATGTGCTATTCATGACCCTCAGTATTTCTGGTTGGTGCATAACAGCATGCAGTTTTGCTAATTCAACTGCAAATGAAAAGTTTGAGAAAGTTTGAGTGTGTCTTATTTTGGTTTTAAATAAAACAACACCAAATTATTGTGTCTCCTAGCAGAAAAATAGAGTCAGCAAGGAATATTATCTCTTGTTAAGGGAGCTAGTTGAAGGAGCACATTGCTTGATGTTCCCCCTTGTGATTATTAGGATTCATTGAAGTAAGGCTCTGTACACAAGACTGCCAGTTTATAGCTTGGTTTCCCTATGAAGCAAATAAAAAATTAATGTATCTCGTGCATTCTGTACATATCTTAAGTTTTGACAGACAAACATATTCGCACACCAACATGGTTGTAAACAGACTCCCAAAAGTAAATTATTAAAAACAAGAAGAAAAACAAACTAATGCACAGATCTCCTTGGATATTATGCACCAATAATGAAGGCTGCTTGTGATCCCTCAGGCCTTCCTAAATTTGCCGTTATGTGAGCTGAAATTTCAGTCATAATTCATTAGGAACAAACTCAGATTAACTGAAAATTCAACTACAGAAATAAAGGGTTAAAATACAGCAGATTGAGCAATCCGTTTACATGTAAAAGTAAGATCTTTCATGAGTATTCCTTGAAGGATCACATATTCAAATACATTGTTATCCTTCTGAAAATAATGAAAAAGAAATGCAGTGAGTTGGTATTAAACAAAGGCAGACAAATGGAATTTTCTGATGAGCGGGCATGAAACAGTAAATAGAGAAGATTATGTTTGGGATAGTGCCCCATCATTCATGCATCAGGGCCATTACATCTGACATGAAATGTCTTTGGCATGCCATTACAGATTAAGATTTTTTGGCAAGCGTAGCTGCTGGTGTATATTCAGGTAGGGAAAAGGGTTTTGCTGCCGGCTTATCAGCTGTGTTGCAAAAACACTTAAAACTGCCTAGCAGTGTAAGGTAGAAGAGGTTTTCAGTGTTTACTGAACCAAGTTTAAGGCTACCAAAAAACAACTATATTGCACATTTAATTACTAAACAGTATACGTTTGCATAATTACTAAACAGCCCTCAAGTGGACAGGTTTGGGACTGTTTTAATAGCTCTTTTAAATCAGTATTGGATACCAGAATAGACATGCATGCCTAATTCAGGTTATTCCTGAAAGACACAAAGAACTGAAATACACACACACATTAACAAAACTGTATTATACTCATTGCAAAAAACCCCAATATTTAAAAAACAGAAAAACACATTAGATGTTTTGGGTACAAGATGAGAAGAGAAACTAGGGCCCATAGCTGCTGAATTATTGTTTTGTTCAAAAAGTGATCTTTCTGGATCAAGGAAGAGACAAACCAATAGGCTGGCATGTGAAGCCCTGCAGCATCATGCAAGCACAACCCTTTAGATTCTTTTTTTTTTTAAAAACCCACACTCTTTCTAAGATAAATCTGCAAAAGCTATTCCTACAAAACCCTAAATCCAGGAGAAAAAGTGAATTTTTTATTTTTATTTTTTTTTTTAACAGCAAAACCTTGATTATCATGTGTTGACAGGTTTCAAAAACTCTGTATAGAAATTCACAACAAATTCTAATGGAGGCTGTGGGAACTACACACAATACAGTGTATATTGATATAAAGTATTTAAAAAATAAAATAAAACTGCCTGGGTTTGAAATACTTTGTGTTCTTCCTTCAAGACAAGGCTGAAGGAATATCAGAAGAAAGTGTTCTAGAGGTTGATGGCATAACATCCCAAAGGAATTATAAAGGTGAAAAAAAACCACTGAAGGGATATGCTTATTCTTCTGCAATTTTTTTTCTTGAGGTTTATTACACCTTCTACTTCAAGCTTCACATTATATTTTGACAGGATAATCCAATTCTATTAGCTTGCTTTGGGTTTTCCTAAACGTGATAAGCAAGTAAATATGAACTTAAGGAAGTGAATGAGCTATAATTTACTACAACATCAGCAAGCTAATTGAAGATGCAATAATGCAGTGATCAATGTGAAATCACAATTAAGACAAACACGGATTCAAATTATCGAATTATCTTAACATGATACATGAACAAACAGAATGATGAGGCTAAGACTATATGAAAGACCCTTGTGGAGATTTTAGAGAGATTTCAGATTCCTTCTAACTCATGGCAACTTTTCAGAAATATGTTAGGTGCAGATGTGAGCACCTGTAGCCTGTAAGCGTCTTCTGTGGAAGAGTCTCTTTTGGACTAAGATTCTGGCCAAAGGGAGCCACTTAGAGCAGGTAAAGTCCACTGCTTCACAAGAGGTTTTCAGTATCTGGGTCAGATTCACATCTGAAGTACTGTGATAGTCAAAATCCCAAACTAGGTCTGGCTTCCAGAGTGGAATGAGGATTCAAAATCCTCATTTAAATATTATAAACTTCCAAGACAAAGCCTGGGAGTAATGAGATTACTCGATTAGACTCACTGCCATTAGCACTGAACGAAGACTGTTTAAAACTATCTAAAGGAAAATTCTAAAGGTAAGTTTTTGAAGTCTTCTTCCTTTCTAAGATTAAGAAACTTCACTTCATTGTTTCCTCTAGACCATGTTTTCCTATATTACTTCTGAAAATCTTACTTAATCAAAGACATCCCTACTGTGAAACGATCATTGCTTTTACTCCATCCACAAGGGCAATCACGTTGCCATAGAAAACTTTGGGTTGTAGGAAACAAATCTCAACCCCACCTATGCTACTTGTTATTTCTGCACTTGCCTATCTTTATCTGCTTGCAAAGGCAGTGTACTGTAATTCCGTTTAATTTCTTTTATTATTATTAATTTTTACATCTTTTGGATTTCTTCCAATAGAAATGTCATCCTTACCTTTTATGTCATGAATAGAGTAGCTACTTTTTTGGCAGTACTGACAGCTTGTTAATAAAGTTGATGAGTTACCTCTTCTATGTTAATTCTTTTGCTTCTGATTCCATTACTTATAGACTTTCCTAGTTTACACCTAATTCCCGATTTGTTCAATGTCACAATCAAAAAAAAAAGTTATCCTCAGCACTAGTTGGATGTAAAGACTCAGGTGGGAATTTAGAGAGCTTAGAAAAGGGTCTTGGTGTGGGTTTTTGGGGCGAGGAAGAGATTGCTATATACCGCTTGTTAATAAGGACAATGTTTCACTTTTGATATTACCTCTTGGGAAATTTTACGGGAGAAAATACTTCTTGCTCATTATTCTCTCTTTTTTCATAGCTTCTTGCTAGCTAGAAACTGCTATCTTTCAGAATACATTAAAGAACTGTTACTTTCTGGGCAGTAGGGAGAAACTGTATTCCCAGACAAATAACCAGGGAGACCAATGAATAAATACAGCCTTTCTTTTAAACCACTCCTGAATTACAAACTCAATTTATGAGTTTGAAAGTTGGAAATTCAGCTTGACCATGCATTGTATGTCACAGTAAATCATAAGTTTATTATGTATTAATTTATGTATTGTATATTCATTGATTTACATTATTGCAGCCAGTGACCTGCCGTTTTCAAGGGACATTTCAAAAATGTCACAGAAAAAATGTTCTTGAGTCATGGAGATTGAAATTTACTTTGAAGCAAGTTACAAGCAAACAAATATTAGAAAGAAGAAAAGGTCTTACAGGTACAGGTATACTCAAGATGCTGAATCCACTGTGGTGAAGGGTTTTTTTTCTTATGAAGGCAACATAACAAAAATGTTTTATTTCCTGTCTGGTGCAGGGCATCAATCTTACAAAATCTTGAAAGACCAGGGTAGTGATCACCCAATAAAAAGTGTAAGTGTACTGATCATTTAATATGTCTTAGCATTTGAGGGGGATTTTCACTTTCTGGATCTTATATTACAGGATTACTGTAAAAGATCCCAGCCACACAGTAACCATCAATCAATAGTCAGTGTTGATACAAAAGGGCAGTGTATTTCATAGGTCTTTTACAAGAACCTATCTATCATACTGCCAGTTGATGAGTTACTCACATCTGCTTAAATATTGACTTATACTGGAATACAACCCTTTCTCCCTAAATACATTTCTAATGTAATTTAAAGATTTAATTCCTTGTTCAAAGAGCTGCATTTACCGTTTTCTAGGCGAGGGAAGCAGTCACCACTGATAAAACTGTCTACCAGATACACACACATATATATACACATATATAAAATCACTTCACCGAAGGAAAAAGCTTCTCTGCATTTCATAATAACTATGCTCATAAATGCCTGTTGTTACTGCTTCAAATTTTATCCAACTATTCTTATAGGCTTTATTACATTGTTTTTTTAGACTCAAAATTCACCTTTAAGACTCTCTGCATTAAAGGCAGAGCCCACAGAGCAAACAAACATTTAAGAACTGTCTAACGAAAAAGAACTCTTGCCATCTAATGCTAAAGTATATATTTCATATAGCTTCCACGAAGCACACAATCTGACTAAAAGGAAGTTTATGTCCATTTACAAATGTAGGCTGGATAGATTTGGTGGATATTTTTAAATACTCTAGCACTAACAGAAACAAACATTCAAAAAGTGTCAGATAAAAAATACTCCAGATAATTTGATAGAAATTCTGTGAGACAGCAGGTTAAAGTGAAAAACGAAAACCAAAAAGAACAAACTGGCATCTTGCTTCAGGGAACTGATTAATCATTATTTGATAAGCACCTGAAAGTATGTCAAACCAAAATGTATCAGGTTGCTATTGTCCTCAAGGACAATAGAAATGTGTGTTTACTTTCAATGGAAGAAAGGACTAAATCAATAAAATCTAAAAACCATTTCCTCTTCAAAACAGTCCTAAATATATAGGACATATTATTATTCAGTGGATCTAGTATTTTAACTGCAAAGAGAAAAAAGTAAGCGGAAAAAAAAACAGATTAAGAACCCAAAAACTTACTGTTACTTCTGATTCCATTTCTCTGTAATCATCAGCTCCAAGAGAAGAATAAATGCACCTTTTTTTTTTCCCCTCCAGGCCTGATTTTGAATCATGTTTCATTTGCAGAGGAAAGTCATGCTGAACTGCTTTACTCCTTTCTTGTGATATGTCTTGAATACAATGAGGCTACCAAGACATTCTTAAGCACAAAATCAAAGTAGTAAACATAGACAGAGGTGACAGAAGTATCAGGAAAAAAATCTACTGAAAACTCACTTCAAAAGTTTAAATATTCTACCTATTAGGGCAGAAAAAACAGCCAAATTACAACAAAAAAACACACACACACACACCAAAAAGAGAAAAATAAAGGATTGAGGAAGAAGCAGTATGGCCAGGAGGGACAAGATTTCCAACTGTGAGAGGTAGAGGGGTAAAGGGAGACAAACTTTGTTTCATCGTCTCACTACACCCTTGGCTGGTTCCTGAAAAAATGGTGAGAGAAGGCTGGGGACAAAATGGAAGCAGATATAAAATATTGGATAAATAAACCAACTCTGTCTCTTCTATCTGTATCTCTGGGTTGACTCCCTATATTGCAGCTCAATGAACTGAAATGGCTCACAAGGAGTTTTTGGTTACATTATTAGCAAGAGATGTTGTAAGTTTATTTGACTGCTTGCAATCATAGGATGGGCTTGTTCAATGGTGTCACTTAGACACTGAATTCTTAAGTACATGCTGCTTTTTTCTCCTAACATCACAGAACAGCCAAAAAAATACTTATTCTCTCTCACGCAAATGCAGACAGATGTTGATAAAAACTAAGTACAAAAGATGAATTTGGTACATGATTGGAAACTTTGTATCTGGACAGTTTTAAAGATGTAGAACAACAAACAATAAAATGTCCGTAAATCAGTCAATTTCTGGGGTGATTGTCTATTGCTGGGAAAAGCATAGGAAGTGTTCCAACAGCAATCACTGTGTCTCACAAAGAAATTGAGAAAGGTCAGCTACCATATCAGACCACACCATCTACTTATAATTTCCTTTCCTCCTGTTATTTAGGGATAACAGAATAACAACTTATTTATATAGAAAATTTTGTTGGAAAATAAATTGAAGAGAAACTACTGGACCCAAAGGAACATCACTGTATTGTTGATACACTTTGATCAGAAGAATGAAAGGTGGAAAAAAAACCTCAAAACAGTGACTGTTGCAGAAATATATTTTCTCATATATATTATGCCTTATCATTCAGCCTAACAACTTCTGAATGCCTAAACCACGTGGAGATGCATTTGTTAAATACTATTTCTGTCCAACTTGCAAAAGGCAAGCAATTAGAGAAGATGATGCATGCATTTATTTTTTAAGTGATCAGAAATGGATATTATTTTCCATTCCATACATGGCATCAAAACATTGCAAAAAATCCTGATTTTTTTTAGCAATTTTTTCATTAGGAAAAAAAAAATTACTGTGAATTTCTAATGCTTGCCCCAGGCCTTCCTCAAGTGTCTGGTAAAAATTAAATCCCTTAACAGGAATCTTTATGCCACTAAAGTCTACACGGTTCTGCTCTAGTGGATAAAATAAGTCAAGAAATTCTCAAAAGACCTAATTACAACTACTACTACAACTAGTACTGTATATATCTGAACAAGTGAATTGACTGAAGCACAAAAGTTGCTAAGGAAAAGAAAGTGCCTCCTTAAGCTACGTAAGCCTCAGATTTCACTTTTTAATGTTGAAGCATTATTATTTAAATTAGTATGCATCATACATATGGCCCAAGTTCATCTCCTTATTTAATAACTCATTTCTAAAAAGGGGCTTAGAAGATAAAAGGACAGATAAAAATTTAAAACAGCACAGCATCAGATGGATATAATTAACTATTTAGACCAACATTTAGCATTAGAACAGTATCCTAGCAAATTGTTTTGTCCACTCTTCAAAATTCTAAAGCAATATAAGAAATTAGTCCTATTTTGCTAGAAACTCAGAAATACTCTTTGTGGTATGTCACTGCTTTTTGGAATGCAAATTTAATATTCCAAGCCAGACCACTGTCTTTATAAATTAGATTAATTCACAGAGCCTTATTCTTTGGGATAATTTTCCAACCTAGAAATGCATTTTATTGCAGTTCGTTGTTATTATTGGGTTAAATGTAGATATCATGAGTATCCTAAGAGGAGCTGACCATACATAGGTTTGTAGAAACTCCATGGGTGGAAAGGCCCCCGATCCCTGAAACACCTGGTGGATTTGTGACCTTTGTTAGGAGCAACAGAAGTTTGCATCTGTAACAATCATTAATACTACATGTAGTCCAAAGTTCACAACACTGAGAAAAGTCAGTAGTCAAAGTATCGCCATCATTTTTTAATGTCTTAAGTACAGCTTTTTGCTGGAAAACGAAAATCTCTTACATATCATTCAGTAATACCATCACCCCTGAATTGAATGCTTCATTCTTACTCACAGAAACTCACGCTAAATCTGAAACAAAGACAATTTCATCTGTTTCTGGAACTATGACATACACAGTAGTTTCTTTTCTGCTTCTGGTTCATTTGGAAAGGCCACAAAAATATTCCAGCTTTGTTATTAGAAGAATTATTGCACTTCATATTTCATTTCTCACATTTACCCACAGAAAATCCCCATTATTACTCAGTCACTCCACAGCAATACGTGAATCTCTTCTAAATATTCTTATACATATTTGCCCTGGAAATTCAATTGTAATAACTGAAGAGCAACAGGCCATCAGTCAGATCTTCAGTAGTCAAAAGGAAAAATAAAAGTAAGGATCTGGAAGTATTTGCCTGCTGGCTTCTGTCACCTCCACACCAGTTTAAATACATACTTGAGGACAGATTTTCATCACATATTTGGAAATTCCTAGTCTGAAGTCTGTTTCAAGTAGTTACAACAGAGTGATTTCCAAATTCAGATTTCTACATTTGAAAATGTAAGCTTTGAATTTATGAAAAAGTAAATGCACTGAAATATCTCCCGACAACAATTCCCATTCTTGACAAGTCTTCACACAGATGTGCTGGTGTACTTAATAATTATAAAGGAACTGGTGATTTCCTTATGGAAAAAAAAGGAACCATTTCAGCCAATTTAAAATGAGCAGTTAAATACATTGCAGTAAAAGTTTTCATGACACTGAAAATGAAAGTCCTTATGATTACATGATAAACTAAACCAGCTACTGGCAATAGACACATCAGTGCGCCACAGCTGTATGGTAAACGGTGGTATTTCCAAGTGATGTTAATATCCTCTAGAGACACAATGTGACATTCTAGGCATCTGTTTCCCCTGCACACTTCCTATGGTATAGCTAATTATGGCTCCCAGACAGCCACTAGGAAAGATGACATTAAACCCACTAAAAAACCTTAACTATTTAAAATGAAATTCTTAAATTCCTTCATAAAAAAGCCATACCCTGACATCAACCACACCGGATGACTGGAAATAGTAATATAAGCATCTAGGTGAGCTTCATGAGTTCTGTCCCCAATACAGAGCTCATCTTGAAAGTCTCAGCCTTAGCATCACGGCATCATTAAGGAACCACATGAATGTGGACACATCCATTCAGGTTTTGATTTTAAGATATTTTTCAGTATCATGCCTGTTTGTTCTGCATCAACCAGCAGGCAAATTTATTAAAAGAGGAAAAATGTTTTATAATTATCCATATGTCTCAACCACATTGATAGTTGAGTTTGCAGTTTACAGCTGGAGGATGATAGCTATCAGTGACCAAAATCTAAATAATTCTGGAAACACCCATCCAGTGTCCTGTCACAGAACAAAACCTGAAATTAACTATAACATGAGAAATAGAAAGAAGAAAGAATTAAATCTGGGAGAAAAAAGAAATAAGAATACATATGGTTTGCAGACATTACTCACCAAAAATAGAGTTCTGAAGTTGCTCAGGTCACCAAAGAATTCTTCTATGGTTATTGTTTTGGGATCAAAGGTGAAGTATTCTCCCAGATTTTCATACAATTTAGTCATGTTGTTGTGCATGTTGGACAATTTTTCATATTGCTCTCGGGCACTCTCAGCAAAGCTGTAAGGTTTTGTTAAGGAAAATGATTCAAATATAATCCAAGCTAAAGGTAAGAAAAAAACAAAGTAAAGAAAACAGTACAAAGGTTAGAACTGGAGAATTTGCTAATGCTGTCCTCGTTTCAAATATGACATTTCTATGTGTTAATGTTCACAAATTCATGTTTGCAAGTTCAAAGCAACATAAGGTGGTGGCACTCTTTTCCATTAAATGATCCCCTTCGAATGGTGAAGATTTGCCATTAACAGACTATACAATTGACTTCATTAGGTTCCCAAACATCTTGGGTATTTGTATTCGAATAAAATGTAAAACACATTCTGTGAGAAGACATACTGAAAATTAGTTTGCTGTGAGAATCTGACTATGATGCCCCACTCTGTTCAAGTGATGTCATGCCATATGTATGTTAAAATGTATGTACATAACTTATATAAAATTGGCATTGTGCTTAACTACCAGTGACAAAATTATACAGTACAACACCTAATATTCTTTGCCTATTATTATAGATGTGTCTTCTTTGTGGATTCTTTCGTGCCTAGCAACATAGCTCAGCTCATGCCTCAGGCTTCCTGTAGTAGGTACAATTATTTGAGGCTCTCTCTCAACTGTGTAATTTCACAGAATTTAAAAAAATGAAATACCCACCCACCTGTCCCAGTTCACTGACAAACAGCTACGAAAAGTTATTAGTAAGAAAAACACTATAAAATACCATGGACCAACAGACATCTACTCCATTAGGAAGTATAGAAATCTAGAAACTAAACTGATTGACTTCCATGGCAGCAGTCATCATTAAAAGTTTGGCATAATCCTTCTAAATAGAAAAATGTGGCATTTTTTCCCCTATATGAAAAAAATAGTTCAAGAACAATTTACTTGCAGAGACAAGAAGGGTGCAAGGTACTACGGCAACTATTAGTTTGCTTCAAAGCAAGTAAGTTTTAGTCTGGTGTTTTCTTATGTTGTACTTGTTTATATCCACAAAGATACACGTCTCAAATCACTGTTCTAAAAAACAGCTAGTACAGGATTAAACTAGTTCTTCTGATACTGAATGTAGCTGATGAAAGTGGTGCGCTGTATATATCAAAACCCAAGAAGAAAAAACACAAGTTGTTCCCTGAACTGCAAAAATCATGCAGCCTGGCTCCCTGTGGCTTTTACTTGTAATGACTCTTCCATGCAGATTCTGATTCTTAATGCAGTAGAGCTAATGATTCAACCTTTGCCCATACTTGAGACTCTGTCTAGTATCACATTTCTAATTACTCAATATTTTTGAGATCCCTATCCCTCTGCAAAATAAACAACCTGGAAACTAATTAGGGGAAATAGACATACAGAGAAATCATATAAACCATTTATTTTTGAGATTAGACTAAACCCAAAAATTATTCTTCATAAAATGGCCAATAAACTGAAGGATAAAGAAAGGAAATTCAGGTGGATATTCTATTCATAATATTTCCATAGTGTTTGCACACTGTTGAGTACTTAAAAGGCTGTCATTTCAAAACTAGGTGCAAGCATAGCAAAGCTGAAAATATCTATTAGAAAGAGGTCTAATGTTTCACCTGGATTTTCCTGCTCTAACTAAAGGGAGAGTACATAAATGGTCATTTAAAAACTGGATTTTAAAACTATGATCGAAAACTTTATATCATGTAAATTTTCCACCAAAGAAATAATTTTCCAAGTAATCTTCCCTTTTTCATTAAAACCTCAGTATCGTGAAAGCTGCACTCATTTGTTAGCTTATACTGTTCATTTAGAATGGCAAAAAGAAGAAATCAGGATTTTTAAACATAAATATCTACGTATATATCTACATATATAGGGTTTCATACCAGTGCAAAACAGTAGTAAGATCTGTATTTTTAGTTTATTGAAATGAAGTTTAACCTGCTGGGTTAGAATTTTGAGCCTGGACTGTTGAATTGCTCATCTTAATACAACACAAAGCTGGTATAGTTCAGTCTCCAATGACATTTAACTGTACAAAAGAAAGTGAAAGTTTAATGACAAGAACACATTAAATAGGTAATAATGGCACATTACTGAATTATTGAGCATAGTCTAAAACTTTTAGAAAAACATGAATTGCCTTAAGAGTCAGCAGACTACTGTGCTGAACAAGTCACCAAAATTACTTGGAAAAAGAAATATGAAGGTATATAATTACATGAATGGCATCTGTGGTTCCTTTAAAAAAATTTCTTATAATATAAAACCCAATTAATAAACTAAAAATGACTGAAAAGTCTGAAACAAAAAAAAAAAAAAGAAAGAAAAATAACCCTTGAACATTCCAGATTTGAATCTAATTCTTTGTGACAAAGCTGCCAGAGTCAAATTCTCCACTCAGGCTGCACATTCAACCTGAGAAATAACAACAGTCATCACTAAAAAGAAAAAAAAAACAAAAACAAAACAACCCAATACTGCTATTGAACCTAGAACATATTTTAAAGTAACACTGCAGAAACAAACTGTAATTTCAACATTATTATTTTTTATCTAATAAGTGCCAAGCTGCAAATAAAAAACACCATTAACAGATGGCTTGTGAGACAAAAGAATGTCGGGAAGATGGATGAATATGACGAGTAAAGAGAGAATAAATCTTCATACTTATAACATATTAGGAACTGAAACATCACTGTGAAATGTACTACTTGCAAAGACTTAGGCAATGCAGCCATTCCAGAGAAGCAAAGCCATACTTGCCTAGGCTGTTTCACGAAAAAAAATTATTCAAAAATCTATGTTACCAAAACTTGCATAATATAAAATACTTCATTGCAACAGTTTTCATTAATACGATTGAAGATTTCATGAGCACTCATTTAAAAAATATAAACAAGGTTTTATTCTTACTATTCTGAACCAAAACAAAACAAAACACCCACAGAATTACTATGTGTAAAGATGTTTGTTCAGTTAAGAGAAATTACTTTATTCACAACTGGTTTTTCCACATACACACATTTTTTACTTTCTTTTATAACCATAAGAAAATTCTAAGCCAAGACTTTATTCTAAATTCTTTACCCAATTACTCTAAAGATTTACCCAATTTCATTGGTCTCAACACATCACCCTGAGACTAATAAATGTCACTGTTCTGTGACTGGTACCAAAACATTAATAATATGCTTTACCACGCAATCCAGTAAAATTCTCCACATGCCATGTTGCTAAAAAACTCTAAAGAAAACTAAAATGCAAACAAATGACAAGAGAAAACTTCATCTCTTTTAAACTACAAAGATCCAGCTAAGTGCAGACCTTGAACTTCCACTATCCTTATTACTTGAACTTCTGTTGCCCAATTTCAGTTATCTACTCATTCTACTCTTTCCTATTCCCCTTCCACACCTTTTTTTTCCTTTTTGTTTTTTTTGAATGGCATAAATTTGCCATTCAGTTCTGTCATTTGCTTGACAATGACCACCACCAGTAAGAGAAAAATGTTTAGATACCCAGATGGGTATGGATTTCTGCAGTGACAATGTTACGTTTAGTGTCATTATCAGAATACAAGTAAATATTAGTACAGCTGTATAAAGCCAGCTGTAATGACTGAAAACAGTTTTTCTCTAAGTCGATGATTTTTTACACTTTGAAATATGACCAGATGACTACAGTTTGCTGGCATTTCAGTGCGATGCCTAAATTAATTCACTTAATTAAGCAAGCAATGGATGCAAATGTTACCATGACACTATGTAACCACATGATGTCAGAAATAAAGAATCACTAATTACCATCAATAGTAGAATTAAATTCTTTATGTCCACGTTAGGACCACTACCATGATACTTCCATGCTTTCTCCCAGCTTCTTCCATGTAAACGGATGAGAAAAAAAGATGAGAGAAATCAAGGCTAAAGACCCCAAATCTGCTGGAGGAAAAGTCATCACTCTACCATAACATCTGCTGTGAATTTCCTATCAACATATCAATGACTTGTTTGGGTTAATAAAGTACCTGAATATACAAAAACTCACACGCCCAAAGGCAAGAACTATTACTGTCAGCATTTACAAAGAAAATTAAAGCTAACAGACACCTTGGCATTCACCACCAATAAATATGCCACAGTAGAAAAACATTGGTAATTTAACTAATAATAAGAAATGCACTGGTGTTCCAGCAGGCAAGGAGGCTCCTCTCCAGGGCACAGAGTACCTACAAAAATGGAATTTAAGAGATGTTGACCACAGGTCTGAAACAGTACAACAAACAGACTACAGTTAATGTCTTTGATGCCTCCAGAAGAAAAAAGAATGCACTGTGAGACAGAAAGGAGATACCTGCCAGAAACTTCTTAACACTTCCCAAAAGCATTTCAAAGAGTCAATAGAAGTTCTTTTGACACATCCTTCCAGCTGCTGGTTACAGAAGCTGAAAACAGGTGAAAGCACCGTTCCATTGGGAGAGTTTTTCATGCAATGCTTGATTCTCAAAAGTTTGTGCCTACACAAAAAATTAATTTATTTAAGAAAGCGACAGCTGGCATTATGCTACAGATGGATTAACTCCTAATAGAGAGCAAAAACACAAGAAAATAAAGGCCCACTGACACTAGAGATGGAAGATGTTCTCATTTCTATATACACTCAACCCAAAGGGAAAGAATCAATGGATTTAGCATATTATATAAATTAGCACTATAATGAGGAGGTAAAAAATAATCAGCCTGGGATTTTCTACAAGTCTTCAATACAGCACCTCAAATAATTTCTTTCCCTCTAAACTGTATATATAATGAAACTTAATTCAAATCCCAAGTTTACAAATAAGTTTTACACACTGCACTTTACCCAAATATAGCTTTTTGCACTCCAAGCATGCCAAAATTAAATCAGACTATGAGAACTGCTGAAGAGAAACATGAATCAGTAAGAACAAAGCAGTTGTCCGAATCATTACTATAAACTATAAACATCCAGATTTAAAATTACCTTGCTGAATAGTCCATTATTTCAACAAATCAAGTGGTCTTTATTATTTAAACTTCTTTTCCAATAAAATTGATTATTCTCCTCATCAGAATTTAACAAGATACTAAAAGTTCAGCTAAAGCAAGTACAAGGACCAAATAATTGAGTTTATTTATCTGCACTGGGTTTGATTTAGCTTCCTATCTGCATTCAAGCCAACTCATTGTCTGACTCTACAAATAGAAGCAAACCCATGCTTCAAACTCATCCCTGAAAATAATGTAATCTCTTGACATGATGACCTGAAATTAAAACTGTAAGTAGACTGCATGCTAATCTATTGCCATACACTGTTTATAAAGTAAACCACTTTTTCTTTTCCATGGGTACATTTATCTACAACTAATATTTAAGAAATACACTTAAACAAAAACACAAATATTTTTGTAATGATTTCCAAACTACCACTACTAAGGCTGAAAAATTACTAAAAATATTTCAACCACACAAATCATATTCTTTCCTTTCAAAACCAAGCATACCACTTCAGAGCAGGATTCTGAATCAAGGAACTGCCAAACTAGTCAAAAAGTTTGTTTTATACAGCTATAAGAGAATGTTTGATTCAATATGTCATCATCTGTAATGAAGGATGTACCAGTGCTCTTAGTTTCTAATCTCCAAGCTCATTCATAATAGAGCATTCTTTGAATTGAACTGGAGAAACACAAACAGAACTTATTATCTGAAGAGAGAAATTCAGCTTTAATAACAGTAAGTCATTTACACTGATAGCTTTATTTTCACCTGCTATCAGTATGTAAACAGATGCTAAGAATTTTATTATTCACACTACATACATAATGTATCTTTGTGACTACACAGAAGACAAGACTTCTGGAGCATACACAGATAATTACAAATCACAATTATACACCTAATCTTTTTTTCCTTTTGAAAGCCTTTCCCCCCCCCCCCCCCCCCGGGGAACATTTGCAGAAGTCTTCATTACAAAACACTTCATCTACCCAAATTAAATACAAAGAAACCAAGACCCGCAGAAGGAGTCCATTTTACCTGTTTACACAAAATTATGTACTTTTGAACAGCTTATAGATTCACTAACAAACTATCCATTAAAAGCTTAGTGTGGGAAATTCTCTCTCATTACAAAGGAAATTATCTCATTGTTCAGCATTTGACAGAACAGCCCAGAAAAAAAAAATCCACAAAAAGAACAGTTGCTTCTCAGTTACCATCCAGCAAAGAGGTCTGTTCCTCCCCCTGACCTTCATTACATTAGTACCTAAAGAAGTCAGGAACTATCAGAACTATTAAATACAACTGCATTCACTGTGTACAGACACAATTTTAGTGTTTGTGCTCATGAAAATGAAACACAGAAAGATCATAACCATCTGATAACACTGCTAGCTGTGATCCGCTCCTTCTCCCTAAATTGCAGAATCATGCTTAAGTTAATGTTAATTAAGATGAGGCTTTCTGACTTGTCTCTAAATAACCATAAAAATTTCATTGTGATAAACACTAGAAAAATCTGTCAATGTTTACTTGCTCCTAACTCTAAGCAATCATATCAATTCCTAATTTTCCTCTGATTCAAACTTCTCAGTAATGAAAAGACTACTTTCATTGATTCTACATACACCACTTTACTATTCACAAGAGAAAGCTTATGTCAACATCATTTCAATACTGCTTTTTTTATTCATACTACTGTTAATCAGGACACAAAGATCAGCGATCATTTCTCTAAAAGTCCCATAGGAAATCCCTAGGCAAAAACTGATAAACAAGGGCCTATAAAGGATTCAATCCAAGGAACAAAGCTCCACAGGCTGTTGCTTAAGTTTGTTTATATTGGAAAAGTCTGCTTGAGGACTTAGAATGCCGATTTAGGAATTTCCTGTGATAGCATAAAAAAGAACACTTTAAAAGTAAATAAGAACCCTTGGCTCCTCAAACATAACACATGAAAGGCAGCATTTATAAAGCCAAAGGCTAGACATAAGGGAAGAGCTTGTCTATCTTAAATAAAAGTATTTTTTAGAACCGGAAAGATTCCAAAATGAGAGCTAGGTATTAACCCAAATTAACCTAAAAACACAAGGTTATTTTTTTTTCTTCACAGAAAAAGACAGTTGATGACCTCAGAAGTTAAGGCTTTTTTCCATAATTGTAACAGAAACAATCCCCAAAGTCCACACTCCCATTTTTAACAGAAGACAGAAAGATCAAAACAATTTCTAAAAGCTCTAGAACTCCTGAAAGCAAAACAACAAACCTTTCATCTTGATAAAAACAAAGCTTTATTTCCACTGATGAAGTCACTGGAATTTTGAAACTGCTTTTGCAAAAACATGCTGAAAGGAATTGAGTTTACTGTCACTGCCTGACAGGTGAAAAACATCCTTTTAAGAGAACAGCAAAATGCCATTCATGAATGAAAGAGGTGGACTATTTAGCTCCACTTGTTCTGAAATGGAAGTTGTGAGAGCTGTTAAAAATAAGGATAAAGATTATATCAGATGAAGAATTAGACAGACAGATACAGGTAGACATATAACTTCACACTCAGTGTATATTAGTTATGTGTTCCATGATCTTCCCTCACAGTTCTTAAACATTTTTAAACATAGAGAATCATAGAATCACAGAATAGTTTGAGTTGGAAGGGACCTTAAAGATCACCTCATTCTGACCCCCCCTGCCATGGGCAGAGACACCTCCCACTATACCAGGCTGCTCCAAACATCATCCAACCTGGCCTTGAACACTGCCAGGCAGGGGCAGCCACAACCTCCCTGGGTAACCTGTTCCACTGTCTTACCACCTGCATAGTAAAGAACGTCTTCCTAATAGCCAGTCTAAATCTCCCCTCTTTCAGTTTCATATTTCAATGTGAGGATGGCATGACGAGGGGGTAACTGATGGGAGTGCTAGAACAATGGATTAGAGACAACAGGACAGAAGAAAGGCAAGAGTCTTATAAAAATTACAGAAGAATGCAAAGAATTCTTTAGCTTATTATTCCAGCTAGGTAATGCTTTACAGCTTATTTTATTATAGTTGTACAAAATTCATTTTGCTCAGATCCTTCAAAGTCAAGAATCACATTTTTGCCTGGAATTCCATACTAAGAAGTATGAAAAGTAGTCACTCCCTATATAACTTATGCAGGTGCTTTCCCAGCACCTTTTACAACAGAAATAATCTAGTTCTTAACTCAATTTTCATTTGTATTATTTTGGTATAAAAATACTTTGAAAAAATATGAAGAGTGGTATTTGCAGTTTTTTCCAAAATCAAATCTCTCTCATTTTTTATGGTGGCAAACAGTTAGTTATGATCATTATTCATACATTAATTAGAAAGCAACACAGAAGACATGATAGTCAAGAATATATCAAACAAAACACTGCAAGAGTAATGGATTTCCAGCATACGTTCCCTGGAGAACAATTAGATAAAAATCTGTTTAGATGAATAAAAACAAGGAAGAAAACAACTAAAATGCAGTTAGTACAAACAAAATGATTCTGCAAAATTTGTTTTGCATATTATATTCAAGTTAATGAAAAGTGACTGTCTCAAATAACACCAAACATTGACAGACAATGTTCTAACAATAATAAAAAAAATTAGCTGTTGATACCTATTTCAGCAAAGCCACGGTAAGGTAGCCACTCCTAGAAATATTACATTAGTTTTGGAACACACAATGAGATGTCTTAAACAATAATTACAGCTTTGTGTGCCCTAAATCTTTCAGAGAAACTGAAACCACATTCACTTTCTCTTTGATCACGTTTTTTTCCTCACTTCACCTGGATTTAATTAAAAGCAGTATGTTTGAGCTGTCAGTTGTACCCTGTTATGACAAGCTTCAATCAGCAGATCCAATGGTTACTTCATCTAGATAAACTTTTTGGTAACGTGTGGGGAAAGGGTAAGAAAAGTGACTCCTTATATTTCCAGGCTTCCTTTAATGCAGCAATGTCAGAAGTCCTTATTTTCTTGTTTTTAGAAATCTGAAAAATTTCAGATCATATAATGTTTCAAGAGCCTAGATGTTCAAAATCAAGAGGAAAAAGGAAGGACTTACATCAGCTGATAAAAAAACATAGAATAAATCCATTAAAATTGAGATTTGTTTGGAGCAAACAACTGTTATAATGAAGTGTTCACAAATTCAAGCACAGAAGTAAATGAGAGTGAAGGATTACACTCTAAAAATGAGAATCTATTTTGCACCTAAATTGTATTTTGAATACTAGTTGCATAATTAAAACCACACATCAAGTACGAATTTGATTAAAACAGTGCATGTCCTTTTGCTCCTTTTTTCCTCTCCAGATAGTAAAACCAGAAGTATGTGACCATAACTTAAGTGGGCAGTTGTCTGCAAGGAATTCACCACTGTATGCACATAGTTTTGCGCAAAATAACTGGAATTAAAACAAAGAAAATCAGGAAAGAGAAGTATTCCCTCAACTTTCTATCTCAGCCAACACTTAAGGACATTTTCTAAACAAATATTCTTGACAGACAGAAAAGCAAAGAGCATAATGACAGGACAATCAGGATCTAAAATCAAAGTTTCCTTTCTTTTCCTTTTTGGCGAGTGGAGATGGGCAGAGTGCAAAAAGCAGTTCCAACAACAGCAACATTTTTGAGAAAGCAATGTCTCATGACAGTTTGATTTTGATATCTAATGCTGCAGCTCCAGAGATTATACAGTGCCTTCTCCCTTGAATTTCAGATTTTAAAATAAGCATACAGCAATTAGAAAACATATCTGTAATGAATTATCATTCTAGCAGTGCACAATTCTTTACAAAAATATCTTCCAGTGATCCGGACAACTTGGTTTAATATAAATTTAAGGATGAAAGCACAGTTTTCCTCAGGCAATTATTCACAATCAAGAAGCGTTTAGATTTCCACGTATTTAAGTAAAATTTTGTACATAGAATTTTATTCTTTAGAATCTCCTAAATAAGCAGGCTTTTCCTCCTATAAATTTTTTCATGTGTCTGTGTAGATTACCGTCAAAAAATTCTTAACTCACTAGTTAGCCAACATATACTCCAAAAATGCATTTCAGTAACTGTTGTATACTCTTCTCCTTTCTTCTACAAAACCCTCTCCCAGTATCATTCAGTACTAGCTTTGAAGCACAATCCTAGATGCAGTCTTGAAGGTGCAGAATAGAACGGAGCTCCCTCATGTGGTAAATCTACATAATCTCAGGGATTAAGCAAAGAAAAATTCTACACGTGTAGACAAATGTCTGGATCTAGAACAGATAGCCTACAAACATTTGTGCAGTATATATATTAGCAAATAATATTATATATTAGTAAACAATCAGGAAAATAACCTATTTGAAGTTCTTAATTGCTACACAGCTACCTGTTGTATATCAACGAGTTACAATACTTCTCTTTCATATTTTTTGGCTCTATATGCTTCTCCTTTTGCCTTACTCCCCTCCAGGCCCTGTCCCATACCTTCCTGACAGCCCTACTTTCAACTCCATGTAAAACAATTTGTAAACTTACCTAACTTCTTTGGTACATAGTATCTACATAAATAGAACAAAAAAACTGAAGTCAACACACCTAAAATGCTATCTCTACACAACCAAATAAAGAACATAACCTTAGTAAAATTCAAAATAATTAACTTCCCCCTCTGTCGTACTGTGAACAGAAAACCACCCAAATTTATTCCAGAAAGCTTCAGTATCCCTTGTTAAAGCTGAGAGGTAGTATAACAAAAGGAGATGACTTTAGATTTGTACCCGATAGTGTGGTTCAAGATAAACCTGCTACTCCACATACCCTACAACAAGCCCCTGTAATTCCACACTGGCTGTATAAATTTACAGACTTAATGTAGAAAACAGACTAACAGCTTCCTCCACCCCCATTTTTCACATACCTCTTAGTATAACATTTGCTCAGAAGAGATAAAGCAGAAGGCATAAATACGAAGGCTCAAACCTCCTTCATTCCTCAAGCCTCTTCTGTCAGAGAAACAGTTTAAAGAAACTATATTTAATGTCACACTGATTCTCAGCAGGAAGACTGGACTTGACCGAGCAGGAAGCTACCAAAGGGGCTTTTTTCTACAAAGTTAAACTAATTTTTAATTGTTAAGTCTCTCTAATTATACAAGGGTTGCTGCTCAGTAACCATAGATGCTCAAAGCACATCAGTAAATGAATGAAAATAGAGTTCCATTTTAAATGACCAGTATAAAAACCTGTATAGCTATTTTGAAATTATCAATATAATGCTTCCTAGAAGTCTGTAAGGATTCTGACAGTAACATGACAAATTGATTTTTTTCCACAAATCTAGGAAGATGTTTATTTGGGAAAACAACTAGCAACACCACCATTTACAGTATTAAGTAACAAACCAAACCCATTTGGTTTTAGTCACGACCAGGAAAAGGAGGCTCATTCTACTAGCAATGTAAAATAACTTGCCTTGTTTTGGCAATATATCTTTATAAATTAACTTTGTACAAAGTTTCACAGCTTTCATCTGCTGCATAGCACAGCAAACACAATGGGAAAATGTGCTGCAGGTCTAGAATATTTACTCACAGCTGAAACAGTATATTTAACCTTACATTAATTCAAAGACGTCTATTGACCTTCATGACAACTATCTAGTCATACGAAATGTGACACCAGTCATGCAAATATTTCAAAGTAATTTTAGTGGGTGATTAATTTTTTTTCAGGGTGAAAAATTAGGTAAGTGAAAGGATTAGTAAATGCCACGAGGCCATACTGACATTTCTCAGTGGAAATGAAATTGAATAGCGACAGTTATATCATGACTGGCACTGAACAATGGAATCTCCTAAAAAAAGGTAAAATAAAATAAAATTGCAGATTATGGGATTGTTTCTGTGTGAGTGCTGCTGTGCTGCTCAGGACTCAGATCTTCAGAATATGTTTTTGAAATTGTGTCTTCTAATTGCAATAGGCCCTGGCCATATTTCTGACCTGCTGATTATGTTATTCTTTAACTGGTAAGTGCACAAGCAGATGATTTTATATACTGGGGAGACTCTAAAGACTAAGTAAACAACTACATTTGAGCTCAACAGCATCGAATCACATTCTCTTTTTTTTTCCTATAGCTTAATGATGTCAATTGAATATACACAACTGCACACAGCAGAAATTGCTTGTAATCTGATTTTGAACTTGGCAGGGTCAGTTCTTCAATAGGACTCAAAATGCTGAGATGCTATGAGATTGAACAATTAGCAATGCAAAAATGGAAAAAGACGACTGTTTATTCATTGATGCCCTGAATTTTCTAAAGCTGTTAGTTTGGAAAAGAAAAGCAGATTATATGTATGGACTAATTCTTCCTATCTTCTATCGCTGTGCTTTCAGAAGTGGGATTTTCTGCCTGTGCTGATGAAATACGTCATACTTTCAGATGTAGTTCTAAGAATTACAGACATGATCGGTTTAATCAAGTGTGTCTTGGTTGCTTTAGCATATCCATTTAAATACGATGCGGGTGTTCAGGGACAAAAGGTTTTTAAATGTAACCTCTCATAAAATGATACAGTGTTGATTTCTTTTTCAAAAGTGCATTTTAGTGAGTCTTCTCTTGCATTTGGGGCAACACAAAATAATGTGAATTTGGAGCATACACATTTGGTGGCTACCAAACACCTGAGAAACTCACTGAAATCTCTGATATGATACCCAAGTCACAAATTCCTTAGAGGTACATGAACTTAGAATAGAGCATCCTGAATGCAATCTCATGGTTTGGGATTTTTTTGCTCATCATCTCAATCAACTATACAAATTTGAGAAAAAAGCCTTTAGAATAGGTAGTAAAATGTGAACCACTACTAAAAAATAAATAAAAAAAAAAAACCTAACACGAACAAAACGGAAAAAAGCAAAAGACCAAAACCCAAAAAAACCTCACCCAACAACAACCAACAAAACAAAAAACCACTTTCAAACTACTCTAAATGCTTTTTCACTGCCTTTTTCAGACAACATAGATTTTCTCACCTGGGGAGGAGGAGAAAAGAAAGAGAGGGAAGTAGGGAGGGGATAAGAACCAGGTTTGAGAGGTCTGAAAAAAAATAAATTAAAATTTTACTGATGAGCAAACCTCAATAAGGCAGACCTTCTTTCCCTAGACACTATTTAGGAAAAGTATTTTTATCTGGAGAAGTAACAATTACTTTCCCAAAATACCTCTTTTAGCCAAGAGCTGCACTTTCCCATGAAAGTGTCTTCAGGTGTCATTTTTGTACAGAGCAAGAAGGAAAACTTTAGATAAATATTTTAAGAATAGGCACATGTATAAAACTGTCTTAGGATTACGCATGACATTGAATAGCTCTCTTCTGCAGTTTCCAAAGTACTGAAAAATGCCTCTACATTTAAAACAGCATTAAAATAGACTCAGTGAAAAAGATAGTTACTTCAAATGTAGGGACATACAAAAAAAGTTGCTAGAAATTTTCCCCTTCGAGGTTATTTTTGAGAAGCCAGTAGTTATAAGAAAATTCAGATATTACATTCTCATGAAGAAATGAAGGCACCAGTGCATTTCAAGTTGTCTGAAAAACAAAAACAGGCTTCCCCAAAAACAACACCTGAAAACACTTAATAGGAATTCTTTTTCCATTACAAGCTAGGAGGAAATCCCAAGTGTTAACAGATAACAAGAGTGTTAATGCCATTAACATTCTCTCAGCACTCCATGTCAGTGTGTAAATGATGTCCTGCTGCTCAGTCACTCTGAGAGAGGAAAAAAGGTTCACAGCCATTTCCAGATGTTGAAATTCTCATTCAGAGGATATTTGTTTCTTCCCTAGTGAGTGGCATACTAGAAGAGATTCTGTGGTTGTACAAGAGAATTATCAGTCAGTATTTAGTGTACACCAAATATTTTCTAACACTCTCAGTACATAAAAGCCCCATGCACCAGGATGTGTAAAAAAACTCATATTTAGTTGTGAGTCAATAGTCACTATTAGACAGAACTATGAGCATAAGTACACTTCAAGTGAGAATACATGCCTTTCAAGCAGGAAGCTTTTTTTATTTCATAAAAATATTCTGTTTTAATGAATGATGTTCCTTTCTGAAAATTAAAATTAGCTCACAAATTCCTGTTGTTCTATTTAATGCCAAGATAAATACACACTGCTTTTCATTTTTTTTAACTGCACTAATTTTTGCTCTTTCATTCAAGGTGCCTCCAGTTCTACAATTCTTTAAAAATAAGCTTTTAATTCTTCACATGTGTGCAATCAGTTAGAAAAAACCTAGTGGCACCATTTATTGCTCTGGTAGGCGAAAGATTTTAACAAGATTAGGCATGTTAATAACCCTTACTAGGGTAAATCATACAGCTCAAAACACACAAAAGTTATACAGAATCTTCATTTAAGGGCATGCTAGTTCACCTGGGATACAATACAGCTCTACCACTAATTCCTTCTCCTCAGAACAAAGCTCCTGCCTACTTTTTACAGGACTAAACCTTTGTCACTGGGGGTACATGAAAGAGTTGGGAGAGGGAAAAGGTGGTATTTATTATTTATGTATCTATAGTTCTAAGTCAAGATTAATTAATAAGTTAATTCTGTACAACTTACCCTTACTCTCTCTGAAATAGCTTTTCATTCCCTTGCCTTTAATCTTTCTTAACAACATCTAAAGTTAAACCCCATTAATCCCAGTATCTTCCTCAATCACCAACTAGACACTCGTGTTTTAACATCACTAAAAAGAAAACAGCACATACACCTACAGAATGCAAGTTCAAAATTCTGGGGTTTCAACTTAAAAAAAATCTTCCATTAGAGGCACAAACACTGAACTAACAGAAGGACCGAAAGCCAGATTTGTCATAGTCATGATTTCTTTTCTAAACTGTTGAATCAGCTTCCCAAGTGCAGCATGAAGCACATACACATCCTTATGTACATTTGAGAGAAAAATCATTAGTACAACCTATTACAGATGTAGCAGGACTAGTGCTAATTGAATTTTTAAACCCAAGACTGCATATTGGCATAAAATATATGCTTTTAGTTAAGAAAAGAAGGTATAAAGTTGACAGTAGCATTATTTGCTGAGACTGGTCTATTATGCTTGAAATGAAATCAGATGATCATACCATATCTTAGTTATTAATTGCTATGAAAGATGGCAATCAACCTATAGCTACATCATCTAAATTTCTTTTATCCATTGAACATTATGATCATAAAAGGAAAAAATAAGACACCCTTAAGCAGCAAGCCACGCTGGTGCAATTACAGAACCAATTCACATGAATACTGCACAGCTCTAAAGAAAGTGATGTAGGGCTGAATGTGCTGCTATTATTAAATAATTTCATTTAGTTGCTTATAGTCTTACTTTAAATATAAACCATTCAGATTACATTAACTTATTTTCCTCAATTTGAAAATAATAAAAATGTATTAAAGTAACCAGTTGATATATATTGTTAGCAGACTGCAGTCAGAACTACATAAACTTAATTTTAACAGCTTCAATTAAAAGTTTTTTATTCAATGGGGTATATTTACCTGAACATATTACTTCTGCAATATATTACAATTTTTTAAACTGGTTAGGAATAGCAATGTACTACTCTTCCTGTCTTTGTACTTAATTCCTAAAATAGTTTTAAATTATTTTTAAGTATTCAAGAGTTACAGCAAGTACTATGCATGGAGATGAATAATTGTATGAGCTAAATAAAAAAGTTAAGTGAAATCACAAATTAGCCCGCTTAGAAATAGGTCAAAAAAAAATTCTGGATATAAACCTAAGTAGAATTTCTATTCATCTTTTTGCCACTCAGAGTACCAAAAATTTGCCATATTTTTAAGAAAAAAGTTTAAAAAAATGAAAATTATGTAATTTCTTTCCTAGGATTTGTTTCTATATTATGAATATTAATACCTATTATGATGAATGAATGTAATTGAATGGTATTTTTATTGTAATTGATCTCCTACCTTATTATGATAACAAGCAATGTTCCTTCCATATTCTCTGAAGAGTCTCATCCCAATTACCAATAAACAGCTTTGTTTATTAGCAGAAACAGGAAAGAGAAGCCATGCCTTTAATTACGGTGTAATTCCTGCATCCTAAAACTCTCTACTGACTGCTGATTTATGTTCTGACAAGTCTCAAATTTTCTGAAATGCTCAAGCAGATAAAGAGATGTTCAGCCTGAAATTCTTTAACTTTCTAATCTCAGTATGTATTATCAGCAACAATTCTTCAACAAACTGACAGTAGCAAAAGAAATCTTCTTCAGTCTAAAAAAAGAAAATACAGGAGTGTAGAAAACTTGAAAATATTCAGTGATAAGAAGAAACAAATTTGATCACTTGACATAACTGGAGATAACTTTCTAAAAAAGAAAAACACTATTTATCAGGTCATCTATTAATTATGAAAACATAAATCCTTAGGCAGAATCAGTTCATTTCTTATAGTCTTATCTACTTTGTCAAGCCACCAAATTCACTAGTATGATAAAAGCTGTCAGACACCTACAGTTCAGGGTGCCTGTTTTAATTAGCAGGAACTGGTAATCTAGCTGGGACATCAACGTACATGCACTGAAGCAAGGCTGCCCAGGAAGCTAAAGAAATAAAAATAAATAAATACTCTCAACTCTACTGCTGATCATTTTCTAGACTGAAAAGATTCAACAACTATCATTAAATACAGTTCTTTATGGCAAACAACCCCATACTACTATTTTTATGACTATAACTACTTCCCACAAGAAAGCTATCTGGTTTCCCCCTCAGAAGTTTGATGGCAAATACTTTAAGTTATCCTCAGTTATATGTTTTCTTACATTCAGCATGTGATATTTCTCTCAGTGCTAGAATGAAAGATGGTAGAAGAGACTTAAAGAATATTTTCCAGTGCTCTAAATAATTAACCAGACGATCAGAGTGTTTAGATCACCAGCGAAGACATACAAAAAGGATATGCTCATCTTTTCTACAAACTTATCATGTTCATCTTGTGCTTTAGGGAAATTCTCAATGTCCTTTTCTAGGCGTTGGATCTGACTGTTCATTGAATCAAGGTTGCTCTTCAGAGTCTGGGCTGAAACTAAGAAAAAAAAATGACAATGAGTAAAATGCTTCCAATTCCAGAAAGAGTATCAGAAGGGGAAAAAACAATGTCAGTACAGTCAGTCTTAAGGAGAATGATTCCATTAAGTGGACTCACATTTTTCTGAATTACTCCCCATAAAAATCCTACTCTTCATAAAAATTAAGTGAAAATATCTAATGTAATATATCAAATCACCATATTTAATGTTGAAATGTCACCACTTAATTCTACCATTAGTTCAAATTATTCAATTTCGATTTAAATTTATTGGTAAAAATTCTAATATTTCATTCTTTTAAATGTAATTCAAAGAGATTAGGTTCAAAGAGATTTTACCTTATTAATGCATGTGCTTGGTTAAATGAATGATCTTATTAACACACATACTCGGTTACAGAAATGATTTAAGGAATAGACATGGAGAAAAGATCAAATATTTTTCTTTTATGAAATAAAACTGATTTCTAGAAACCAACATCTATGAAACCCTGTGTTAACATCAAAGGTAGATTTCAATAATAAAAACTACTGATAATTAAGAAGAAGGACTCACAGTGCAGCACCAAAAAAGAGTCTACTGTAAAGAAACACTGTCATATGCTATTCTAATGTAAAACACAATTTTTGTAATTTGTATTAAACAATCACTAATTGATACAATGTGAGAAAAATCCCCACTGGAAAACATGACACCACAATCCTGAAGGTGAGGTAATGCCACCCCACAAAGACATTCCAGAACCTGATGAAAACTGAGTGTCTCTGCAGAGAAGCCTCTGGTCAAATTGTAATATTAAACCAAACTGAACATATCTTGTTGAGTTTTATGACATAACCATAAAGTCCACTTATCATTCTCAGTCATAAACAGCACTTTGACAAGCCCTTCCTCTCAATGTAAAGAGGCATTTTAGAACCAAACTCTGTCTTCTGTTCTTTGTCTCATCTTGTACTGTTCACAAATACGAGTTTTCCAGAACAGGCAGTCAATCTCAACACCACTTTTCCCCAAAGAGCACTGTAACACCTGCACCATTTCATGTCTACACTGGGAGCAGAATATTTCAAGTACTCCCTGTTTCAGGTGCGATTTATGCTCTATGAACTACTTAATCTTTGGTGACAGTGCATATAATCCTGGTCAGTTCTTAAGAAGGCAGTGTCACAAACAACTTTTGATATGTGGAATCAGAGGTGAGAACATCTTCCACTTTTCAGTAACTGTCCAAGACAATGCTCTTTCTTGACTGCAGACCACTGCTCTACAAAGCTAAATGTAGATTTGCATCCCAGCTAACCCAAGGATTCTTTGGCAGTCAAGACAAGCATATGACCTTTTTTTTTCTTTTAAAGGGTTTCCACTCCCTTTTTTGTTTTTGATGGCAAGTCATTTGTCCAAACGAAGCATGAAGTTGTTTTTTTTAAAAAAAGAACAGTTTATTTTCTTATTTCCTTGTAATTTAAAATATTGTGCTGTGATTATATGACATTAAATACTAGCAGGAAGTTGATTCAAGATGGCTTGAAAAACAATACATAGGAAATAAAAATCCTGTAAATAAGGAAGCTGTTCCTAGAACAGAATTAATACTATCCTCTTTTAAGCAATGATTCATATCAGCCATAACACTACTGACTTTACTATTCACAAGCACATTCAAAACCATAAGGCACCAATATAAGAGCTATCTTTATCACAGACATAATCTTGACTTTGTTTTCAATGTTACCCATTTTATACTGGGTACCAAAAGGAACCACTAATCATGTTATCTTAAAATTATAGTTAAACAGCTTTGTAAGCTTAATTGAACTGGGAGGAATAAATCTATATTGACCATAGCATCCCTGTAGTTATTAACTTAACATTCAAGAGTTAACCTTGAAATGAACCACTAAAACAGTTTGAGGAATAAACATTATGAAAGCTTTTAGGTTATGGCTGCATTAGTTTAATCATTTGATATTATTGTCAGACAAGGAGCACACATTTTTGCTTGAACTGAAGAACTTGGATTACTATAACATTTTTATAGGCTGTTATGTAGTTGGGTAGGGAGACAAACAGCCCTGAAATAAAATGCTACAACTAAAAATTAGATTGGGAGGATGCAAATGGTAATTTTGTTGGTAAAAAGAATAGCAGCTGGTAAGTAAATAGGCAACATAACACATAAAATTTAACTGTTTTCAGCAATTTGAAAATGTTTAAATGCATGACTGCTTAGCAAGAGTAGTTATTTTTGTCTGGAATTTAAAAGTGCAAAGAAATTCAGCAAGCAATGACAAATAAGAATTCTTAGCCTCTGTGATTGAAATAGAAGAAAATAACTCTGTTTTGGAAAACTAAGCTCACAGAACAGTTTAGATTAGGTGCATATTGGCTGGAAGTATGAAGGAACTCTACCCAAACAAGAAGGTTGCATTCAAAAGCTGTGCTTCCCATAACTAACTTCTATATTCACACTGAATTATCAAAAATCACTCTAGAATATTCATTTTATTTATTTTTTCCCCCTAGCCAGGCACGTCCAAATTTCTGCTCAAACAATTTATGAAGCTGTTGTTCTGCAAGACAAGCTTAAAGAGACCATGTGACAGGAAAAATATATATAGACTACAATAAAATATCTGCATTTCCTCCCATAAAACTGTTTTAGTAGAGATTTACTACTTAAGTAATGTGAAGAGAAGGCAACATGAATACCTTTTACTCTTTAAGGGAAAAGCATGTGAATTTTTTAAGTCTTGCAAGGTTTTAATTTATGAAAGCATAAACTCTGCTTGCAGCAAAATGCCATTTCTTTTAAACCATTTCATAAATGCACATACTAAACAGACTGTCTCCATCTCTATACTCCTCATAGCTGCTGATAGCAAGACAAAGGCTTGTTCACCTTCAATTTGCCCATCACTCCACATGAAAATTAGGCATCCTAATAGAACTAGTCTAAAAATCTACACGAAAGGTAGCATTTGGTCTTCAGTGGCACACAAGCACTGTTCAAGAACCATTACTGGGAAAGCCTCTCTGTAGCTGTAATTACAAAATTATTCATTTAATGATAACAAATTAGGTTCCATTCTATGATCGTACAATACTATTCCATTTAATGTTGCAGAAGGAGAAAGCAACCAACTAAATCTAGTAGATAAGTATCTGATTTCAAGACAGGAACAATGAGACAAATACTACAAAACAGGAAAAAGAAGAGAGGAAATAAAAACAAAAACAAAACAAAAAGAACAACAAACATTAGCAAGAACCACTGGGCAGTTAGTAGATCCTTATGCCTTAAGTAAAAAAAAACAAAACCCCAAAACCTATATACAGGCCCATCTTCAAGGCCAAAGGCAAAAAAAAAAGGCAAGAGCAGTGGCCCCTTACTTAGCAATAAGAAAAAGCTCGCTTGCAGAGAGCTGCTGCAACACTAAGTTGGAAAGAAATACAGCATCTTTAACAGGTGTACCTCAAAGCACTGTAAGAAAAGGATTTATCAGACAGGGGAAAAATCCAATACCAGAATTTAAACATGTATGTCTCAACCAACTAAAGCATTATCATGCATAATTACTACTAACATATAGGATTAATATAAACAAGGTGAATGTGACATTATGCATATTAATATTGCCAGATTCATGTCTGTGGAAGACTAATATAAACACTTAGATTTATCAATATTCTCTCTGCACAAATATTGAATGAAGCTCAGTTAATCATGCATCATTAAATCTATGACTGAATACAAGATTATTTTGAATATTATAATTTATTTATAATAGAAATCCAAAGTCACTGGAGGTGTTATTTTGACAGGAAAGGTGATAATTTTTTTCATCAGTTTACTATTTCCCCTATATTAATTCCTGCTCTGTAAAAAAACATATCCCATCCATTTATTTTGAAGAAAGCAGTTGCACAGACTGCATGTTAAGGCAGGCTTAGTGAATGTCTGGTAGACCACTTTAGTCCTAGAAAAACGCTACAAGCAGTTAATCTCTTGTTAATGTCAAATGCTACCTACTCCCCACAGCCAAGCTAAGCACTTATATTTACAGTAATATTACCAAAGGACAGACTAATCCTTTCCAAAGTAAGATAGCATTAGACTAAGGGTGTCCCCCTATAACAAAGGGTGAAATGATATGTTTTGATTAGGTGCAGTGTCTCTTGCATAATAAATTCAAAGGGTCTCTGATGATGATGCAAATCAGGGATGGCCAGGTCCACCTTTAGTAAAAGCTCTCAAGTGAGAGCCAATGATATCAATGACTTCAGTGAGATAAGGCAAGTGTATATGAAGCAAGTGAACAAGTGGATTTGTAAGTCTAGACAGTATTTGTGCCATAACTGCAATCTAAGCATACTAATGATTATTTATTTCTTATTGCCTGCGGGCAGATGGAAGTAGTCTTTCACAGAAGTCTGAAAAACAGTTTGAGGGGAAATGGGTGAGCAAGTACATAAACTGCAGGAATTACAATTATTGATTACTCAGTTCATACCTCTAAGTAAGTTTATATTTATTAAGAGAATAAATGTTCTGCTGGAGTTAGGCAAACAGTGCTGCTGGAGCCTACTTGAGGATTCTGAGTACCACAGCGTGTGTATCCCAGAGGACACATGGGTATTGTGTGTGTACCTATCTGCACATCTACTGCAATAAATACATCTCACAAGTATACATACATATGTATATGTTTATACATGTATTTTTGTGTGATACAGGTGTACCGTGATATGTGTAATCTCACAGGCATGTCTCTATATGTATCTAATATATACCACAGTACATCTGCATTACACAAAACCACCCATACTTGAAGCTTCATGGCAGAACAGCCTCCAGACTTGAAAGCAGTGCAGGTCCCTTAAGGTGTTATTTCTCAAGTAATTAACATACTATAAATGAAAACATGTAATCTGAAAAAGCTTTAAAATAGAATTTTTAACAGATGGGTTTCGCAAGTCCATTTGTACTTCTAATTTGCATGCTAAGATTTCATTCACTAGCAGGTTCTCTGTATTGTAGTTGCCTTCTCACAACATTGACATAAAATGGTGAAGGAAGGCAGTGACACAGCTATGCTCTATCATTTCAGACCTCTACAGTAAAATCACTATCTTAGTTAACCATATATGAAGTAGTTGTGCAGTGATTCTATTGTTCTGTCCGTTTGCAAGCTGAGGCAAAACACAATGTTAAGGTAAGAGCACCTTGTGACAAGTCCAGCCCCAAGTAGCTCTTGGCTTTACAGGTCAATGAGAGATTCAATCTAAGACACAAATTATCTTTTGGTCTGAGATGGTTTAATGAGGAGCGTATGTGCAGAAGCTCTAGATTGCAATACTGTTCTCCATCTATGGAGAGAAAGGGAAGAGACTTATCAATCCTTATCTAAAAAAATAATCTCAACTGGGATCAAGACCTAAAATCAACACAATACAAATATTTACAAATGTATACACATTTTTATATGTCAATCCAGAAAGAAAACAGATATATCTGATACAATTTAAGAAAAGGATGACAGATTTTAAACACACATCTGGAAAAAACTATACTACACAAGCTAAAAAGTTATAGAAAACATTCTGTGTACAAACTATGAACAGATTTTCAGCTTCTCAGAATAACAGCCATCTAAAGTGAGGAAATTCAATTTAAATACTAAATGCACTGAAGTGCAAACGCCATTAACAAGTTTGCCTTGACAAGTGAGATAGTGGGAGGCGAAAAAAAACACAAAAACAAAAACCACACACAACAAAAAACCCAGCATTGCCTGTTAGGCCTAAAAATCAGATGTCAGAAGCAGATGTCATCTTCTCTCCTCTGGAACTGAGGAAATTACAGTGCTCGTAATGCTGAAACACTCAATATATGTTTAATATTAACACATGTACAGAACTGTACTCTGGTTTAGGGAACCTTCTGGTTGAATCCTGACAAGCGTTACGCTGATTTTTGTGACCTGCATAAATCCTGGGAGTGCCAGCCTCTTACTTTCTCTGAACTCTCTTGCCAATCCCAGCCTTTTCACCCAACTTTTCAGGTTTACCTCACTGAGTGGACTGTACCAAACAGTACAACATAATCTTGATCAGCCAAACATGCGCTGACTTTTCATATAACAAAGAAAAACCTTTTAGAAAACAGATGTCCCAATTTCAGAAACATAACCAGGAGTATCAGAGGTGATCAGTGAGAGCAGCACTGTATCCATTAGCATTCTCCTGGCAATACGGACATCTCCTCCAGAGCACTCCAGAAACTCACTTTTTATGTTAATTTAATTACACATGTCTCAAGATATCAAAAGTGGAGTTAATTTTGAAAATAGAGCTTATAATTACAAAATCAGTAACTATCATGAATAATCACACAGAAGCAAAGCTTCCTGGCAAAGGTATATGGCAAATTGCAAGGGAAGGAAGCTACTGGAATGTTACGTACTTACTGCATGCAGATTTGGAAGTGTTAACTGAACATGCTAAATACCACTGTGTTTATTTCAAAAGCCCATATTACGGACTGTCACTATTTCTTCATAGTCCAACTTTGATGGTGTGTACATCAAACTGATGGGAATTCACTGTGAAGCCGCTATGGCACACTACAGTGGTGCTGCTGTGCAGAAATCACAGAAAGGAAGGAAGACAAGGAAAGAGAAGGAGCAAAGCTTTTGTAACACAACCTGTTGTTACTAAAAACTCACTAGTGGTGTTGAGCAATTCCATCCAACAGACCACCCTCCAGGCTCTCAGCTTCTAACAGGAGTTTGGTCTTCCCAATTAGTTGAAATGGAAGCCATGCTTCCAGGGGTATAACAACCTTTCTTACATCAATGGCATCAATTAAAACTAAAAAAGGTAGGTGCTGTTTTACAGCTTTCACCTCTCTAGCGACTGGTAATAAGGAATTCTAAATGGATTACATAATTTAAGAAGTCATTTAAAGCAGTCTTCAAATCTGAATTGGTTTAACTACAGTCAGAAGTTCTTAAATGCTTTAATTTCTTAAACAGCCCGTGAGAGTCATTTCAACTGTTCTTTAATTTTGCCCTTGATATTTACACTTCAGGGAGAGAAGTGAATGCTTAAAGTGTGTGCCATACAAAATAACTTTGTGTAACGTAGAATCCAACTTGTAACTTCAGAATACAGCTTCAAAATTTAGAATTACACTGATCTTGCATAATATTTATCACACAGTAGAAAGTAGCAAATAAATAAATCCTCAAAATCTTCACAGACTGGGAAAATTCAGTAAGCAATTTTGCAGAGTGTAAGCCAATCGAGTATCCTCCAACAGGATCTCTTTCAGAAACTTCATATTAGAACTACAATGCAAAAGCTATCTGTGAAGTTTTTGCTTCCCTATCTTCCTCACCGGCGCTTGGCAATGCAGAACACGTCTGCAGAAAAAATTTTAATGAGATGATGTATAAGCTGCTATCAATATGGTGCTGTTATATGCAAATACAGGAGTGCTACTAGAGCAAAGAGTCTTCTAGTATTTAATGTATCTGACTGTGTCTTTAACAGCCCCATTAGGGTTAGGGTTAGAGTTCAGAGAACCACAAAGCTTAGAGCTCCTGGGACACGGCTGCAAGAGACATTCCAAACAGAGCACGGCACTCAACAACATTGGTCCCTCCACACCTTTCTCATCTGGGACACACATGGTGCTGGAGACCTCAATATCTGGCCCTGCCCAAGAAAAGAAAAGAAGAAAAAAAAAAACAAAAACACAAAAAAACAAAACAGGCTGCCCAGAGAGGTTGTGGAGTCTCCTTCACTGGAGACATTCAAACCCCGCCTGGATGCGTTCCTGGGTGATGGACTCTAGGTGACCCTGCTCCAGCCAGGGGGTTGGACTGGATGATCTTTCAAGGTCCCTTCCAACCCCTAGGATTCTGTGATACTACACTCAGAAAAACACAATGAGTTTGACATTTCAGTATTGTTTCTTATGTGAATAAAAAAATGTATAGAAGTCACTATACAGTGCAAGATTGACTTTTGATTATGATGCAAAATGCCAACTTCAGATTCTATTATGGGAGAAAAGTCACAGATGCAGGCATTAAATTTCTCACGCCAGAAGGCATTGTCTATTTTATATCCACTAATGTGCCAGATTGGGCAAAATCTGTTTCAGCAATTTAAACTGTGCAAGGTGGAAAATACTGCAGATCTCTTTGTAAAAACACAGTTTCTTCTACTGCAACAAACTATAAAATTTTTGTTAGACAGAAAAATGACTACTACTTATGAGTACGTTTTAAATTGCTGTACTTTAGAGCAACAATGGCATGGAATGTTTTAAAGTATTTTCTCCTCTCTAAAACTATGGTATTAAATCACAATGAAGTACGTGTACCAAAATTTAAAATTATTATTGTACAGTATTTTAATAATATATTAAGTATGTACGTATTTGCATTCCATTTTTGCTAGTGCCCTTTCTAGAGCAATGCTTCAACCACCAGAACCATATGCTTGCAAATTAAAGAAATACATTTTTTGTGTCAACATAAGTGAAAAACCTGGGCTCCTGTTATTAGTACTTTCTACTCTACTACACAGACATCACTCATCTCCCAGAAGGCATCTTTCACTTGATTTTACTCTGAAAGCTTAGTGTTTCTTTTAACAGTATTTTAAAAGAATTATTAAATGGTATACCTTTATATCAGGCACAGAATTCTGTATGTTAAGCACTGTCATTATTTCTGAAAGAGACTTTAGCATCTATACTGCATTCACAGCTAAGCTCAGCCCTTCCCCTGGAGTTCAGCTGTTCTTGGGAGTCCTACATGGCTGCTCAGCTAAGCCCAAAATCTATGCTCCATCTTGATACATAGGATGTACCACTTACTTAACTTTACTCAGCATGTCAGGAGAACATGTAGAATGGCCAGTGGCCAAGGACAGACAACAACATTCTATATCCACCTGTTTCTGAAGTAAACACCAGTGGGACAACACAAGCTCACAGAACTTCCTATGACTCTACACAGCCTAGTAACTCCCACACTCTTAGCAGACAAAGCAAGCGACATAAATATGTCAAGAACTGTGAAACTGAGGAGCTGGACATAATGTTCAACTGATAAAGATCTGGTTATGTTTTCTTTTAAATACAGGCATGATGTTTAAACCATGAACTGTGATTTGTAACTGTTGCTCTTTTAAAATCCGAAATTAAGCTGCTATTATAAAATAAATAGGTAACGTTCTTCATCTTCATTTTATGTGTTATGCATTTCTTTTTATAATTTCTGGGAGGCTTGACAATCAGAGGAGTTTCAAGTTTAGAAATATGTATTTCTTGTAAGGAATTTCAAATGATGCTTTTTGCAATATCATTTTGCCTAGAAATCCCAAACCTGTTATCTGACCTCTTGGTTTTGTTTTGAAGTTTTTGTTTGACTGAACCTGCAGAAAGTGATGAGAATTTGTCAGGTGTTTAATAATATCACAGATTAGAAGATGAAAAGAGCAAATACCGTGACAAGCAGCAACTAGAATAACAAGTGAAGCGAACAAGATAGAAATACGATTAAAAGCTTTGCATAGTTTCAACTGTTGGGGAACAAGAGGAAAACACTGCAGACCAGGATAAGGTAAATGAGTATCACTTCCATCACATAATCCACTTTGTCACAATCTTCTGATTTTTTTAATTGGTTTTCATTTCATACAGTCTGTTTTAATTAAGAAGGAATGCTTTGACAATCATCTCTTGATAATTAATCAGTTTGACCTTTGAAGATGCTTTCCAGAACAAAACTGTTTCCTAAATTATTTTTGTTTTTCATAAACCCCTAGATTGATCTTCCATGTTTAAAAAGACCAAATATTTTATAATACCTAATATCAGATTATTGAAGATTTTACTACATGCATGGGCAGTTCATCTAATCCCATTGACCTTTTTATATTAAAATCGAGTTTATCTGCTGTTTGGTAAAAAAAAAAATGATCATGCATATGTTGTTCAGATGCTGATTCTTTATTCTTGTATCAATATTAAAGCAAAACAAGACTTTCTTTTTATTTGGAACTGAGAAAATGCACCCAAGATTTAAAAAATGTTGAACGTGGTAGGTCTTGTATTTGGAATTTTATGTATCACTGCACTCTGCCTAAAAAGTAAGCAGCATACACCTCAAGACACCAGACTGTGGGAAAAATAAACAGGAAAAATAAACCTTATTCTCTTCCACATGAACCATGTGAACTGCCTACACAGAAGTGGCCACACGTGACAGAGCAGATGAACATTACAACTAAACAAAAACCAAAAAGTACCATGGGGAATAGTTGAAACAAGTTGCAAAAATCACATTTATTCTGCCCAAAATCTGCTTTGTTACAGAAGGTAAAGAAGGGCTGAAAGGGGAGTTTTGGTCATTAAAAATGAACAGTAATTTATGCTGCTGATAAGAAGTCAGCACTGTTTTCAGGAAACATACTGAGCTTTTATCTTACAGAATGAAACAAATTTAACTGCAATAGAACCTTTTTCACACATATTCTAAGCATCAGGGCTATTAGCGACTGAGCTCCCATTAATATGCTTTCCCTGTTTTGGATGCTATAGCTTAACTAAACTTTACTAATTCTCAAGTACACTTACAAGAACATCACAGGCTTTGAATCAAACTATAAAAATATCAAAGCTGCAAGGTAAAGTGCTAGCCACAGGAGAAAATTAATAAAAACACCATCAAATGTGCCCAGTCAAAATTAAATAGTTTGTACTATCTTGATCAACCACTATCACAGAGCCTTTGCTTTCCACTGCTAAGGGTGCCAAGCAGCACAGTGTATTTCACATAAAAAGATATCCAATAACAAATTAATTCCGTTTTCTATCAGATTCACCAGGCTGTACTGCTGACTGACCAAGAATAAAATCAGTATAAATTGTTGACTGTACAGTATAATTAAACAGTATATTTCATATACAGTCTGGGAACTTTAGAAAGGCTATTTGTTATTCTCCATTCAGGTGTTAAATCAAGTCTTAAAATGAGAAACATACTGTGCATGTACGCACATGCACACAGGGGTGTTCACTCTCAAGAAACAAGACTTCAAAGGCTCAATTGGAAAATTAACATCATCATTACTCTGCTTGCACAACATCCAATACGTGATTTTTCAAGTACTTCACTGAAATAAGCTGTATTATTTCCACAACCTACTTCAGAAGAAGAAAAGTTGCTTTATTACTGTTTTTCCCCTCCTCACGTTTTCTCAGGTCAGTAAATACCAGAAAAGCAAAATCCACATGGATTATCAATGCTTACAGGTTACGTAACCCTACAACCTAAAATGAAATGTTGGGAGTATTTACTGTCAAAGCAAACAGCTATTACCTTTAGGTGTTTATCTGTTTGCTTACCTTTACTTGCACTCTCAACATGCTGCAATTCATCTGGAAATTTTAAGATGTCCCGGTAATTCTCCTCACAGATTTCTGCCAGAAAATGCAATAGGGTTGTTTTCTGATCTGATGATTTAGTATCTCGAATCTAGGTGAACACAGGACAAAACAAAAAGAAGAATTATTTAGAAAATAAAATTTATGCAATTCTTTACAATTTGAGACTGCAAACGGAATCACTGCTTATGCTGTGCTTTTTAAAGGATAATTAACGACACTGAGAACAAAATCTGAAGACAATCCATAAGGTTTTGAGATTTTAGCAATGCACACTGTGATTAAAAAAAAAATAGCTGTGAACAGACATTAAACAGAACAGAATTTAGTTCATTTCTTCAAAGCCCCCCAGTGCCTGATTTCTAAAGGAATCTTTTTGAGATGCTGCATAGCTGGACAGCACAATAAAAGTCAGAATTTAGTCTTTTACCAGACAAGTTAAAGAAACTCCTCGTAGTAAATCCACAATTTTTTATTGAAGCAAAATCTAAAGCATAATATTTTATCCTAAAGACATTAGACAAATTCTTTACAGACACATGAAATAAATGCACCTCGTCCTACTGGAATACAAAATGACAATAGAAATGCCGAAGTGAGTCTAACTGCCAGTAAAGGAAATTCATTATGTTCAGTTTTATTTATGAAAAGCTGCATTAAATTTGTGCAACGTGAGGAAGTAGGTAATTGTGTATTTTCACTATCCTCTCAACTGCAGAGGCAAATTTTAGCGGTCTGAAATAAACTGGCGTTCTTGACGATGGTAAGACCCTCTGTTCTCCATTAACCTAAATGCTCTAACTGCTAGAATAAGTTTATTATTTTTCAAAAATAGCTCTGAAGTAATTGTTAAAATACAGGGCAAATTTCAAAGCAAACATAGATACTTGTGGCTAAATCCCCTGGCAGAGTGCATGTGTGTATGCAAAGGAACATCAATTTAAGAGAATGAGAAAATGAATTTAAGTCCAAATTTAGTTTCTCCATTTTTACGCAGATATAAAGAATGAATGTATCAGTTGATTGAGGACTTAGTGGAAGGAGATTACGCCTTATTTACAAAGGCAATAGTCAGGAGGTGTATGCAGAAGTTTGAGATGAGCATACTCATAAGGAATTAGTATTACAAGTCCATCTGTAAAGATGTTTTTAACCGCATTTTACTAACTCATCTAGTACAGTTCTTATACAAAAGTAAGCTACAACATACACAACAAATGAATTTAAGGATTTATTTAAGAAGAATACATAAATGTGTGTGTAAAATCTATTTGTTTTCTCATTCTCTAAATCACTAGAAGTTCTAATTCTATAATCCTCATGACAGGCTTGCCATCGATGTTCAATTTAATACAGGCCTTTCAGCCTTAAGGATTACCCTGTTAAGAACAAATGAGTGCAGCTGAAAAACAGGCTTTTAAAAATATAAGGTATTTAGGTAATTAAGAATGCAATTTAATTCATAGCAATTTGGTGATTAAAGACTAAACAATGCTCAGTAATGGTATGCAGCTAAAAGGTTTTAATGTGTTACATATACAGAAGTTCTTCCAACTTGAAAAAAAAATTATAGGTTTAGTGGCTAAATCTGCATGGTAGAAAGAAATTGCATTTCAATTTGTCTGTGAACAAGAACTGTGGGATTTGCAGTCTTTGATCTCTCTGACATCATCAAGTGGATAAGTATTTTTTTCTAAATGGACAAAATTATTTTGCCTTCAGATTACAACAGGACCACGCTTTGTCACCAACAGTAGCATCATATTCCCACGAGTTAATGTTAGCACCTGCCTAGTCATCTAAAACCTGTATTAAACATTTGCTCAGATCTTACACAACAATATCAAATTCTCTTAAGACAGAATTTGGGAATAACAATATTTGGGAATAATTAAAAAAAAATAAAATTAAAGATGAGTAGGTCAGTGTTGGCTTCCAAAAGCAGCTTCCAGCTGGACACAGAAGCTTCAGTTTGAGTGGTCAATACCCCCAGATTCATTGTTTGGGAAAGGATTGAAGACTAATACACAGAGAGTGTAGTACTCACTGTGTACCCATTCACATCAAGTATGATGTTAGATCTGTAGCTCGGAAGTAACATCAATATAAGGAAAACCTCCCGTTACATGTAGCATCTTGGTAAAACATTTGAAACATGCAAATCATACCATAACTCACTTCCAGAATTTTTTTTATGATACTTCAGAATTAAGTTTTCAGGTACAAGGGATAAAAGTGATAGCCAATGTAAGAAAAAAAATATATATGTTTTAACTACCACTAGAGTCACATTTTAGTATTATGGCTATAAAAGTTCTTCCTATTGATTTTTTATAAGATTCTATAACTTTTCACATGATAGAAATCTTTCTCAGCTTAACACAAAAGGAGTTGGTAAAAAATTAATAGATGTACATTAGTCAGGTAATACTCAAACTAGATCAACACCTTGTCTTGTACTATTTGCTCTATGAACAAGAAATCAGAAAAGTTAGATAAAATACACATTGATCCAGCTGGAATACCACAAAAGCTTTATTAAAACAGAGATGCTTGTTTTAAGTCTTTCCCTTAACCCACCACAAAAGGAACAGAAGTTGTACCCCAAACCTCTCTTACAGTTAAATTTCTGTCCAGCACAACTTGATAGAACTATGAGGGCTCTCCCATCCTTGATAAGAAATAGTAATTGCTGCAATAGCAGTCCAGATTAGCAGTTGGATCATTTGTGCACATGAATTAAATGCAACAACTGGTAAAAAGATTTACCTTTAGTGAATTACTCCAGCAGCCTCCCTGAAATTTACCCCTTTTCCTGCCATGTTAATATTTTCACAGAGCATCTAACACTCAGGCAATCAAGAATGCTCCAGTGCATACATCAGAGTAGCTGCTACTGCTTGCCAGTCTTGATACAGCGCATGACTTCTAGTATTGATCTTTTTTATTTGAACAAAATTAAGTTCTCCGTCTTATGCCAAAGGTTGTTTACAAATAATTTCTTTCTTCAATAACATCTTACACTGCAATATAACATCCAGAAAATAAACTGTTTTTAAGGATTTGCAATTACTCTACAGGCGTTAGCTTTTTAGCTATGACCAGACAGGTTTCAATTAATGTTTTCTCTTATTTTCTTTTTTTTTTTAATATTTAATAAAAGTTGCTACACAATAACAGATTTCTGTGTATGAAATGATCACCTGTTTTAAGAACATTTCTTTTTAAAAAACCAAACATTTTCTCCTGCCTTTTTTCTTTTCTTTTTTCAGATCATATAATGTAAGTACTACATCTACCAAACAGGCAATTAATTTTAAGATTGTTCCGGGATGACAAAAAAAAAAATCAATTAAAGAAAATCAGGTTTTATTGAAAAGTGAATTCTTCACTTCAGAATGCCTCATTAAAACAACTCTGTGTATTCTCCACATAGAAATGGGTACACACAGACGAGTTCTACCTTGACGAGAGTTGGCTCAAAGAAAAAAAAAATTAAAAGCTCTCTTACCATGGACAGAAAGTCCACTGACTTTAAAACACTAAGCCAGATGGTCTTGTTCAACTTTAAAACTTCTATTGAAGCAGTTCTTACTTTAGGCAAGTAGAATTTAAACCTGGTAAGGAATTCTTCTCTTTGTTCTAAAGTTGCTTAAAGAAACAAAAATAAGTAGCAGCAGGTTTCATGGCAAGCAAAACCAAACTTTGGTTGAAGTTTCTTTGGCACATTATATCTGACTTCTAATCTAACAATGTACCTAAGGTTATGGAAGGGTGACTTTGAAATTGTAATATTTCTTATTTCTCTTTCTCTATACTTATTTCTCTTATTTCCTTCCTCAGCCAAGAAATATAAATTAGAGATTTTAATTCATGGCAAGATTTCAGTGAACAAGACAGCATACTCACCCTACCGTGCTTACACATACCACAAACACAAGTTTTCTTTTTCACAGTGAATGCAAACTATTGACCAACCTAGATTTTGTTAAGACCACCTTTTTCGCTCCAACAACCATCATTGTCTTTGTGATAATTTCATTTTCAGACATCACCTTACAACAAAATATACCAGGTATGTAAATGCAACAGCACAGTCAACCTTTTATTATGAAGAATGATTAAGTATTTTCTCTAAATCTCACCGGGCAGGGGGGAGGACATTTCTCTCAGAAATATCTATCTTGAAAACAAAAAAAAATGTTAACAGATAGGTATTGTTTCTGAGGGCAAGGCTGAATTAAGTAGTCGTATATTTGTCTCAGTTATTTTAAATGGATTTGAGCTGTAAGCACACATAGCTATGCTTCAGCAATTATTCAGTTCAGTAGAGAACAATTTGCAGGGTAAGTCAATCTGTATTAGCTGGGTCAACATCTGTGGGATTTGCATTGACAGCAATTCATAAATCTATCACCTGGAGTGCAAGAATATCTTCTCAAAACTCTGCTATGCTACAGTACCATTCATGCACAGTCATCATCTCCCCTCCCCCTCATTAGCACCTAGTTTTCTACTTAAAACATTCATTTCCCTTTAGGTTCCACTAAAAGAAAATCCAGCACTATGATTTATGAAAAAAAATCCTTCAACCTGGCCTCTCTTTAAAAAAAGCTATTAAAGAATGAAAGTACTTCTCAGGTGATGGTTTATATTTTACCAGAAGTTAACAACATCTTTATATTGAACTACAGCAAACAGAGTCTTTCTGTACTGAAATATGTCAGATCAGACTCGCTGTGTATTTGAAATATTATTATCCCCCGAACTTAAGCCTCCTTCAGTTACTCAACAGATTTTCTCATGGTGCCCAAAAAAGGAATTAAAACCTGGACCCTCTGATTAGATCAAACAAAACAAAAACTACTTTCAAAGGTACTTTACAAACTGAGATGGTCACGATAAGATCAACACCTTACACACATTTTACCATAGCACTACACATCGAATTCTGACTGCTATAGATTCTGAAGTTCTCATTGCATCCCATACTTTGCCATCACAACTGAAGTTAAACTTCAGATAACAATGTCCATCTTTAATCCCAAATACTTATTTCTGTGACACTGCTTGAGGGATAGGTGGGCAGGGCTATTTAACATTCAGAGCTCTATGTATATTCTATTGGCAAGATGACAGCTGAACAAACTCAGACTGAGAAAGCTGTTCTACCTGTACACTCCAGAGTCAGAACAGACTTACAACTAAACAACTAAATGGCCTTACATCACCATTGCAGTCAGAAAGACAGCTACAGGAGGGGACCATCCTAGATACACAAATACAGAGTAAACTCAGCTGTTATTAATAAAAGAAGGTGCAGTCAGTAACTACACTGATTGAATATTTTTCCCTGTTTAGGGTACTTTCTCATGTGTCATGAGTTTCATGAATCTGCACTTACAAATTCTATAGCTTCATCTTACCTTGCAAAGGAAACTGATGTTAAAACCAAGAGATTGTGCGTTTCTGGAGCCAGAGTTCATGTAGTTTCCAAGGAACAGCACTAACTCTAAAAGCTTACTGAAGCTTTCACTCTTCTTCAGCTCTTCACAAGCCAGTGTAACCGCCATAATGTCAGGTTTGATATTGTTTACGTGCTCTTCGAACATAAGCCTGAAAAGGATCCCATTGAGACGTGACCGCAACATTTTCACTGAACTCATCTACAAAACAAGAGACATTAAATCAGAACTTAAAAGGCCAAAAGCTTATTTATGCAAAATAGCTTATATTAAAAAGCAATATTGTGCAGTCAGCAAGACTACAGTTTCTGTATGTTTTCATTACCTATCTTATGTTTCCAGGAATCCGTAGCTGCCCACAGGTATTTTCCCACAAATCATAAGATTTGTCTGAAAAAATTCACTGAAGCAACATTTTGAAAATAAGGCAGTGTTTTGTCAGTTCCAAACTCACTGGCAATAAATGCACACTGCCAAAACCCTTCCTCCCAGCAAAGGCAATGTAAGCCAATTCCACCAGCTAATAAGAACTGAAGACAAGCCTGAAGGTAACACGTGGCAAACATTTTGTCACATCTCCAGGGAAGTTACTCTTGACTCTGATACTTAGCAATTTCCTAAAACTAAGCTTCTCTGTTTTTCTTCCTTCAGAAAGAAGTCTACAATCTCTCAAGTGTGTGTGCTGGTATTTGCACAAACACAAACAGCTACACCTCAGTCTTACCAAGCTAAAGAATTACACTTTCTATTTTTCAAGTCTGAGTTGACGCATAGCTCTCAACTTGCTCCTGGTCCCTGGGAAAGCAATAGGGGACAGAGATGATGAATTCTTAGGGACCCTTGTGAAAGGACATGGGAGTATCTAAGTGAGTTTGAGACACAGAAGATCAAGCTTCAACTAGTCAAGTGTTTATAAAAAGCCAGGTCACATTAGCACTATTGTGAATGAAATATTTTCTGCCCTGGTACTGATCTAAGCTGTAAATAGTGATATTTCAGAAGACATCAGTGCTACATCTAACAAGGTGTTTGTTTTTGTATTTTTTATTTAAAATCAAAGCCAACTGGTTTTTGTTCAGTTATTATCTACACTTACAGCAAGCTATAAAATAAATAGTATGAATCCTACCAGTATTGATAACTACCAAGCAAGCTCAAAGGTATTTTAAAGATACACTATGACATATATTTGACCCTAAGACTTTTCAAGTTCACACCATCAGAAAGTCCCAATATGTGTATTCCAAAGACACACAGATTCAGGAGGTGGATAAAGACTTTTTGACTGAAATTCATGCCAATAAGTTCTATATTAAAAAAGCAATATACTCAGAGATACTATAGTCAGGATATGCTTCTGGTAGTTCAGTTCTGATCTCATATGATATTTTGTAGTCAACGTACCGCCTTCTTTTCCACCTCTTGTCTTTTTGCCCTTTTAAACAAGTTTTGTAAAACTACTGCCCGAGATACCATCACCTTTATATTTCAGACACTTTGCAAAATGTAGTATAGTATATCCTGACGTGATAAAAAGATGGGCGGTTATAAATCACAGCATTGTAACATGGTAAATGGCAGAGATACTGAGAAGTATCTACAATAGGGATTCATTAGTTTAAATCCCCAAGACCAATTTCTTTATATTAGCTACCAAAATATGTTCACGTCTTTCATATTTTGCACAAGTGGATCAGTAATATTTCTTCCTACTTAGCAGCAGACTGTAATTCACAAGAGATATTTAAATTTAAGAGAAAAATATGGACTGAAAATTTTTAATCCACTTAAAAATTTTCATTTAAATGCAAGAGTGATTACCTTCCAAATCTAACTCTTAATTTTAATTAGCAGAATACAGAAAGATTTCTCCCCCAATGTATTCACTATCAGTCGTGATCCTGAAGCACTTTGTCCCCCTGAAAGAAAAGCTTTGTTATGTGACAAATCACAGATCTTGGCTATCAAAACAGAAAGAATGTCATGTGCTCATGTGTCTGTCGCTCAAAGTTTCACCATGGCTCCTTGAGGAACCATGATTTTTCTACTGGCGTTATCTACCACAGACAGCTACAAGAAGCAGTAACTTTCACAGGAAAGACTTGAGTGGCCTGAAAAATTATGAATTCATACGAAAATGAACATAAATAAATATAAAGGCACTCCAGATGGTCTCAAACAAATCATATGATCAGACTGGAAGGAGAAAAATGAAAGGATCAGGAAAAGGGAGTGTTTCAGCATATCTTGGAATCTTTTTTTATACATCTTCATCGTCACAAATTTCCCTGTGAGCCTCTATAAGCCAAAGTCTTGAAATACTATTCTTCTAATCATTCTGTATTTCACAAATATTACACTGAAAACATCTGCCTTGAAAGGATCTACCTTCAGAGCTGCAGTAGATGGAAATTAAAATTAATCACATAATTTGCTTTAACTTTTGTAGAACTACCTCAAGTTACTGATTTTACTCAAAACAGCACAGAAAAAGTTGTCAAAGGCTTTAGATCCTGAAATCAGAGTGCAACAAAACATGTATAAGCCAACAGAACAGTGAAACTGAAACACTTGTGAAGAATAATCCTTTACAACACTTCAGCCAATTTGTACTTTCTTTTTTTAATGCTCTAAAATGTCATGGAACACTGACCATGGATTTGTTTTGCAAGGTAGTCTGACTACCAAACCAGTAGCAAATTTTAATTTCATTTGCTGATATGCATAATATTTAAAAAGTATCTTGACAATTTCATGAGAGCTGTTTCAAGTGGATTACTACCTTCGAATTCAAAATGTTTTTACATACATTATGTTCTTTATGTATCAACAGAAGATGATCATAAATGATATATTTCCTACTTCCCCATCCTGCCCCAGTTTCTCTTTCATATGCCTTCTCTCAATACACGTGTCCAATAGCTGATAAAAATGTTGAACTTGGAGGAATCTTCTGAAAATAGGTAAGGTGCAAAGATTATATCCACTTAGAAAAAGATCAAACTGCTTATAGCTCTACAAAATTAGTGTCAAAGGCATATAAGAAATAACACATTCAAATAGGTGCACATAAAGGCAAGCATTCGCTTCCATGACAAAAAGTTTAAGAAGCAAGAAAAAGGGTATTTCTTTTCCAGCTAGCTGGGAGCACTCAACTGCATGTCATTATTTTCCCTTCTGGGCTTCATAAAGGTCCTTGCCTGAATTCTCTACCTAATCAAGTTCTTTATTCAGGTCTTTATTCTTTGTTATCATCATTCAATTCTCAAGCCCTCTATTAAAACTAGGATCAAAGGTTATTGGAGAAAGAGGCAAAGCACACAATTAAATTTGCCTCACTCCCAAGGAAAGAAGCTGACAAGCCTGTGACACAAATCTGTCAGCTTGCTCAGACAACTTACTCAGGTTCTTGCCTATAGTATATTAAACAGTTGTCTTTTTTTTGTAGCAATGCTCTAGAAAGACAAATTCTTCAGCAGCTCTAGAAATCACAATGAGGCAAAACAAGTGGCAAATAAATCCAATTAAAATGACTGAATGACTCTAAACCCATTCAGGTGCAATACACTTGTAGAATTCTTGCCAGTTCATCCACCTGTCAGCAAGGACTGTTCAGGACAGCTACTTCTGGTTATGCAGCAAACAGGGTCACAGAATCTGGAGGTCTCTCCAGCTACTGAATGAAACTTATCCCCTTGCATTAACAATGAAATTACTGACAACTCAGTCTTCAACAGCTGAAGGAACTTTTGTACTCACTACATACCAGCCAAGAAACCCTCCTGCTTTTCCAGAACACACACCAGAAAGGGACTGCTTCAGTCAGCTCCAGGCATTTGTTTGTTGGTTCACTAAAGAGTTATTAACTAAAACTTGCACCACATATAATTGTGGGGCAATCTTTTTAAAAGTGGTAATATTTTTCTTAACTCGACTTCAAAACTCACAGCTGGTGGTAAAGAAAAGTGATGTTTTCTGAGTTTAAAAACCACTAATGCTGCAAAGATGCTTTTTTTTCATCCTGTCCTCTGAGCTGACAGGAAATGGTTGATACTCACACTTTATAGCACAGATGAGACTTATGCTTTTATAATAATTAAACTGTTCAACTTGCACCAAAACTGAAAGCAAGTATCCTTATTGAAGCTGCAGCTGTTCCCATGGAATAAGAAATGAACTCTTAAACACAACTTTTACGTTAAAAAAAGAATAGGAAAATCAGAGAACATTCTGCCTAGCTTAATGTTATACAACTGATCCAGTTCATCTTTTCTTCTTCCTCTACATCAACATCAATGCAAACTTCTTTACATGAGTTTTGTTGCCTTTTTTGATCCCTGGATATAATTTCAAGAACAGCTCCAATAATTAATTTGAATATATAATTTATTTCAACATTTCACCTAAATGAAAATCCAATTCTAACTTTCATTTACAGATCAGCTGAATATTAAGTTACATGGTCTCTTCTAGTAAGTTAATAATTTACTAAATATGGTTTTTCTATACAAATTTTAAACTTCCAGTATTTTCTAAAATTTGATGGGCACAGTGATTATCCAACTACCATCTCTTAATAATTAGCATTCCTAAATTTACACACAAACAAGGGCACACATTTGAAATATTACTCAACATAGTCTTTCTTTCATCTTCTATTCCTAAACACGTTGTTCTTAACGTCAAGGTTAAGATTACTACCAATGCAAAAATCTGAACTCTCACACATAGCTAAAAAGGGCTCCGGGTAAGTAAGGAGCTTAAGTTCAGCTGCTTTTCTTCCAGTATAGTGGACTGTCCAATTAAATAAAAACTGGAAACAAAACAAGCATTTTAGGAGTATTAATGTAGTTAGAAGACTCTAAAAATAAGACCATAAGGAAACCTAATGTTTTTTATTAAACCAGATGGTAGAGTTGAATAAGCAAACAAGCTTCAGGAAACTTCCTTCCTCCATGAGGCAAACATCACCATTTGGAGATGTTCGATTAAGCATTTTTTTTCTAATTAATGTGCCATTGAATACTTTTAATTTCTTGCTCAGCATTTTGTAGTCAAGCATTCCTCAAAAGAATGCATCAACAGAAGTGTGATCATAACTGTATTAGTACTGTCAGAAAATAAGGATACTTTTATGACTTTTTCAATACAATTGAGTGAAAAAACAAGGACCATTTAGTATCAATCCAGCAGTAATCATAAATTAGATAAATGCATGATCCCTAGGTATACAAGACAGCCAATAGAGATTATACAATTTCCCAAGGGGCTTTCATTTATAGTTGTATAATTTTCTGTGGAAGAAACTGCTAGCAGAATCAGAACGAAAGACTACAAGAAAGAAACAAATCATACTACTACATAAAAAGAATGAGGAAAAAAAGAGAAGGCACTTGTCTTATATATTGGCAACTCCATTAAATGCTTCTGGTTTACCACTATACCAAGATATAGCAAAAGAACTATTCCTTCTAACCTGTGGTCTTCTGAATTGGGGGTAAATAATCTTCTGAATGTGACAACAAAACCATTCAAATGTTCTCATATATTTAAGTTTTGTGGTACCTCAGTACTTCACCCTTGATGACAGAAACTTAAGTTTTTCACTGTCATTTATACTCATTGTGCAGCTAAGTCACATATAAACAGTTAAACCAGAGTATCAGTTACATTCTTCCACTTATCAAATTCATACTCATCCAACAAAGATGCAGCTGAGTTTGTCGCAAAGAAAACTTATTCTTTACAGGTTTTCTTTACTTTACGAAAAAGATTTACCACTTTACCAAAGGGGTAAATGAAATGACATGAAATACTATGGGCATATTAACGCTTCCAGCTGTTTGAGAGCTTTTGATACAGCCGAAAAAGCTTATCAAAGTTAACAAGGCCATTGAGCTAATGGGTCTGTTTAGCTACATGAACCTACAGTGTTCTTCATAACTGTTTAATAAACATACAAGACTTGCATCCAAGACAAGACAGTCAGACAAACGATTTGGTCTGGCACAGAAACACCTGTTGCTTTTAACTGCACACCACAATTCCTTCCAGAAAAACACTGAATATGTATTGAGAGATTTTTAGATTATCAGTCATCAATAAATAGACGGTAACTTTTTCCTACTGCAGAACTTGCAAAGACACTAACCAAAAGGATTTAAACCTAATTTTTTTCTTTTTAATCTATTTGACAAAAGAGAACTCTCCAGTTAATTATTACAATGATACATACCACAACTCCAAATTGTTCTGGCTCAGCAAGATCATTATATTCATCCTTTAATTCGGCTAAGGCATTGAGTTCTTTCTGCTCAGGTAGATTCTTCACTAGGTTCTAAAACAAACAAGGCATTATATTAAACTAGCTCCGATCTTAAAATAACAAGCTTAAAATACCACAACATGGAAAAGTATGAGGAAATTACAGGAAGTTTATTTTATTTATGCAGCTTTAACACTATATAAACATCAAATCAAACCAGTAATTATTTAATACAGACACCAGCACCTCTGTTACAGTCTCTAATTTGAAGAATGCCTTCTAATCATCAAAACGTTAGACAAAAATCTTCGATGCTGTCAGACCCTGAAGAATTACACTCTATCCACCACTGTGGTCCTTAGGGGAACTGGGGGGACAAGGGAGCAGTAATTGCGTAACCATATAATAAAAGGAGGCAACCTGTTCCTGTATGCTGGATAAATTATAGAAATACGCATACAGGGCCAAAGAAGTAGTGCATTTTCTTTATTAATAACTTCAGAAATATCAACATGAAACTGACCCAACTGCAAAGTCTCCTGTACCAAATAACTAAGAAAAAAATGCCCTCACACATAAATTTTTTCTTCTACACAAACCTAGTGGGTATTGAGGTGTTAAAGAGAAAAGAGGTAAGTTCATGTTCTTCAACAAGAAGATCCTACTTTACGAAGCCATGCTCTGAGACTTGCATCAGTAAATGGTAGAATCACCATCAGGTTTAGAGGTTCACTTCCAATAAACTGTCTGTGGAACATGCAATTCTATAGCATTTTAATTACAACACATTTTAGTGAAGATAAAATAATGTGTCACAGCTACAAAAACCCAAATCTTTCGATATTTTCTGCAACACCAGTCATAAAAGTAAAACATTTCAGAACATGCTCCTTTAACTTGAAGCTCTTCTGGTTAGATTATTAGCACACCAGCTCTGCTCCCCTCCCACCAGAGGAGGTGTGTTGCCATGTGTTCCCAGAAGATATGAATAAAACAGAGGGACATGCACAGTGTCACTATCAGAGAACCCATAATGACTGCTGAGGTCTATGTCACAAAAAGACTGATATGAAAAAAAGTTATGTGCCTTTATAAATCAGAAATGCAACCAGCACTACAGAAGTGTATTTTTTCCAGATATAAAATACTTAAATTGGATAAAATCTGTCCTATTAGAGGTACATGTCTTATTTTTAGAGCATACCAATCCTGCCATCACTCTTGCAATGTTCTTACCCATTAGAAGAATTTGATTACTGATCACTCTGTCAGGCTTGATGAAGTGGACATTAAGGTACAACTTTCAGAAAGGCATTGATCTAATTTGTCAAATTTGCAAGTGATAGCTAACTTAATACTCCAAGCTGAAAGAATCAAACATTCACCCATCTTAACAAGGAAAAATAAAGATGACAAGCAGTTGCATACAAAGCATCCCTGTTACAGAAAGATTTTCACACTTACACCAGGGAGCTACTGAGTGTCTCAGAGAGCAGAGTTTAGTACACTTGACAGAGATAAGCATCAGATGCTCCTGGACGCCACACAATTAAGCTATGGCCTCGTGTTTAAATCCAAGCATACTTCCTTTCCTATCAACCCAAAACTTGATCATTTCTTTTTCCTCCCCACACTCATATGATCTAGAACTAACACATCAACTTATTTTACCCTCAGCTTCTAAGAAAAAGAGTTTGGGTCTACTAGCACTGCAGCCCATCATATATATTTGTGTGTGTATACACACACACACACACGTCTAAATATGTTTATTTTCATTAATTTTATTGAATAACTGAAAACACAGTTAAAGCATTCAGTGACCATACACTGAAATCCTCATCAGTATTTTAGGAAACCAGAGTTTCATAATGTATTCACAATGATGTGGGTTTAAATAAAAATAGGGTAAATAAAAATGGTTTATGTAAACATAAAAAGAAGTAGAAATCTAAGGCTGACATTAAGAGGCTGAACCTATCACTCATTTCTCACTGTCACAATGCCCTGAATTCTGCCAAACACAGCGTTTGACAACTGTATGTCTATAAGAACCTATTCTCTCAAAGACATAGTGGGAATTGAGAATATTTTTTCCCAGAGTGTTTTCCTCAAGAAAGTCGTAAATGTATGGTCCTACCAGGTACTCAAACTGATTAATCCAGTTAATTTTAGTAAGTTTACAACCTAATTTTGAAAAGCAGCAAGAAATAAGGACTTGAGGAGCACAAGTGGAAAAGCACTTTTCTATATGCTTAGTTCTGCTATACCCATTTAGCTTTCACCACTTTGATACTTAGAACAAATCAGTTTCTACATCTGTATTTTCAGAAAGTACAAGTTTTGCTAAGCATGAAGGAAAGCAAGGTTTGCTTAGTAAAATTTTTACAATCAGTAGTATTGAAAACTGTTAAACTGGTAAATTAGTTCGTAACTCCGTCCAAAGATTAGAATAAAAATAAACCAGAACAGACTGAACATGAAACAGATGATACAGTCCATTTACCCCAATATTTTTCTAAGAATATCTTTAGAAACACAGAAGGAATCTCTTCTGGGCTACCAGCTAAATCTCCCTCCTATTATAAACAACTCTGTGACACCATTGCCTTCAGAAATGGACCAATCTCCAAAGCCTCAGGTTTTTGAAGATTATAAGCTACAAAGTGTCTAGATAGTCACATTCATGATGAATTCATACACATTTATTCTGGTGTTAACATTGCCTTTTACTTATGCAACTTGATTTTTCTTCCCAGTGCTTATGCACATCACTCATCTCCCCATACAGTCATAATGTAGTCATATCCTCTCTCAGCTATTTATATTGCTAATCTAATCAAGCCAATCTTCTCCAGCTTCCTTCTGTAGACTGTTTCTCCATCCCTCAATAATCATAAGCAGTTTTTAAGTTCAGCTTCTCCATTTCAAATTCATTTTTCTTAAGTGTACCGAGTACTTCAGATAAGGTCTTAGAAGTGCATTATTCAAAAGCATAATAATTATCCTCTCTACTGAAAATACTTGACCTTATAGACCTTGTAGTCACTCTTGCCTTTTTTATGGTGTACTGGGTCTGGCTGGGATGAAGTTCATTTTCTTCATAGCAGCTCATATGGTGCTGTTTGAACTTGTGACCAAAACAGTGTTGATAACACACCAATGTTTTAGCTACTACTGAAAGGTGCTCATGCAGCTTGAAGACCTTCTGTGTTACTCATCCTGCAATCAGGCCAGGGGCAATCCCTGCATCCCATGCCCTGGGCAAGCAGATCAGGGCAAGTGGTTGGGACTGGGTGAGGGTTTAACCACTCCACAGACATCTACACTCCAGTTGGTAATTATCCTGTTGAGCACATGCTCACTAATACTTCTCCTTAATCATTTCCAACTGATAAGCAACCATTACAGCATTAGCTTGCAGCATTTTACAATTACCGTGGAAGATCATGACCTCATGCTTCAGCACAAGATATTAAATCCTATTTCTATTAATCAAATCAGATTGGAAACAGTTTCCCATCGAATGAAGGATCCTTGAATGATGGGAAAGTGATGATTTCCCAGATGAAATAGGAATGAGAATTTTAGATACCAAATATGTATTTCCAAACACCTCAGGTAGTAAAGTGTCATATTCAGAGACTTCTAAGAAAATATAACAGTATGAAGTGCTGTTGAGGTCTATGAGAAAACAGCAGCCCTTCCTTTAGACCTTCAAGAAAACGAAACTCCAGAAATGTAGGGGGGCCTTGGTGACAAGAAAAACTGCAAAGGACAAGCAAATTTAATTTGATAAATTTAGTTCCATTTACACTGCACATTTTGCAATATAGTAATTTTATTTAAAACCATTCATGTTAAAATTTGAAAGAGTTATTAATTACATAACTATGAAACGACCAGGCAACTCCGTTTAGCCCAGTGTCCCTGGAATAACCATTTTCCAGGACCAAGAAAGGAAGAAGAAATTAATCTAGAAAGCCTTGAGAGGAACAGGACAGGAGTGCAAGCAGGAGACAGAGAAGGATGAAAGGATAAATTGAGACCCAGCGTGTTAGTTAGAATCTGAATCTGCCTATGATATTAAACTAAAACAATTCAACACCAGCACCATTGGTGTGCTACATCTATACACTGTTTTAGGTTTACATGTTTCTCTGTTGCACTCCTCAGAGATCACGAGTGTCAGTGTACACACGTGCTCTCCTCCTCCTATTGTGAGGACACCAGAGAGGGATGTAAAGAAGCTGTTTCTTTTTTCTCTCCAGCTGAGAGATTTGGGGATCAAAATAAGACCAAACCAGCTTGAGAGCAGATTTGATTTACAGATGGTTTCTGCATTGTAGCAGTATCCTAAAACATTCTGGTAGTTTCATCTATCACTAGTGACAAGCAGTTGTTTCCAAAAGAAACCTGATGAAACTTCATTACCCACCAGCCTAAATCTGATAAATGCCTGTCTGCAAAACTGAAAAACTAGAATTATCAGATACTTCCTTTGGAAAGGGAAACTTGATAAAGTGAGAGATACAAAAGTACTTCTGTTAACAGTGTCTTTTAAGGACAGTTTCACTGCTGCATGTGACCATATTGAAAAGTAGAAGTGAAATAAACAAAACAGTAAACACAACTGATACACTTGTAGCTGATATCCAGGAAACTCTACGCTATTCTTCTTCTTGAATTCTTACAACTTTACAGCATTTTTATGTGGAAAACAAGCTATGAACAAAACCAGAGATATTTTCACATACCTGAATCAATGACTCACTCAGCTTCTCTTCATCAACCTCTAAAATGATATTTTTTATTTCTTCATAAGGCAAACGGAAAGAACCCAAAAATATTGCTGAAATTCAGTAATAAATCATTAGAACATAAATGGTCAAAAAGGTTGTTATAAAAAGGCAAATGCAATTGCTAGCAACTGAAAAATCATATCTTGATCCAAATTAAGATGTGTAATAATTAAGTTTTCTATAGAAAAGAAATACTAGATGAGGCACACTATTGCAGTTCAACTTTTGAGTTCCATTTCTAAGAAATTAAACTATGACAATACTTTGAACTTTTTAATCTGCCACAGTAGTTCCTTAGCAGTGTTACCTATCTCTAGCAGAGAAGTCCCATTATTATGAATGAAACACCTGCATTACTACTTAAACAGACTTGCTTAGCCACTAGAAGATTTGATCTATTATTTTTTGCTTTCGTAACCACTTATGAATAGCTGTACTGCATCTACAACTGGCTGAATGATATTTACATGACATCTAGAAAAAATTCCATGTCGAAAGGATAATGAAGAGCTGAGCAAAGACAAAGAAATACCCTAACTACCCTGAAGGGTAACTAAACTTATACAAGAGACAATGTACATCGTGTGCCCTTCAGAAATGAAGAAGTTCTCAAAGCAATTCTATCTCGGGACGTTGCAACATCTCAACAGAGCCTCATTCAACAAACTAAAAAGTATTCCTAGCACAGATGGATTAGCACACATACCATTTTAATAAAGTACTGAATATTTAACCTAACTACTGTGGCTGATTTTCTGGCATCCATATTTTCATAATTCAAAGTTTCAAGCTCTCGTGCCATTGCCCTAACCACAAAGAACCACTAGGAATGGCCTCTCAACCGCAACCCACAAAACCTACCAACTCTGTGCCTTCCTCGAACCAGTGATTATCATTTTATTATACTTCCAGCCTAAAGCAATTAATGAAGAATCAACTTCTTGTTACAAAAAAAAAAATATAGGTACTTAACATTTATGTCTACACTGTTTTTCCATGTTACTTTTTAAAGTTTTCCCAAGTTGTGTAGTGAGTTGAAATCATATGTATGTAAAAACACTTCTGAACTTAAGACTCATATTCACATTAGCCAGTTTTTAGAAAAAGAAAACTGCACATGTAAACAAGAAATAACATTTAAGCCCAGTCATGTGTGTACATGTTAATTAGATATTCACCTAATGCATTTGACATCACTTACATAAATTTTGTGCGGTTTTTCCATCCAAAATTCTTAATTCTTTAATCTTTTTCTTTGACTGAACTGCCTTCTTTTCTTCTGATTCTTCTACTGCCTTTTTAGCTGGAAAAAATATATTTATTAATTTCAGATTTATTATTACAACTGTTCAATCTTAACAGACTAACAGCAACTCAAGCTAGAAAGCCACAGTAATGCATCTATTAGAATCAGCTCAAGGCAAAATGTATGCACTGCCTCAACGTACTGCAAAATATGCAAAGAATATTACAAAATTAGGAGGAACATGAAAAGAAAGTGTTAATATGACAATGATCAATTTTCCCAAGCACTATCAAATTACACTTACGCATTTTAACCCACAAAATCTGTTATCTTCAGCTCCAGTTTATTCCAAGCACTTTTGAAAATACAGTAGTTTGATGTTACCTCGAAGCGCATGAGTGCCCTCTGTTGAAATATTAACAACTCAAATACCATTTGAAGTTCTTCACCCAAAAGCAAGAAGATAGATCATTTGAGATCTACCACACTACACAAAGGTAGGTTTTTTACTATTTATTTACGTTGTGACTGGTAAAGAGCAAAATCAAATAAGAATATACCATATATGTTAAATTATTTTTAATTAGCAAAGATTGCTACCCTTATACTCATTACTTAAAATAATATAAAAAGTAGCAAGTTATTGAAATAATTAAAATATATGTTGATTTTTTTTCATAATTTAACATATTTAATTTCTCCAGAATTTTCTTAATTATTAATTAAACCCATTAACAAGGATTTGTTTAATTTTAAATATCACAACATACTTGGCACTGAAGGAACAGAAACTTAACATGCTTAACATTAAACTTAATGAACGCTTTAAGTCATTCAATAGTAACTGAAAATCTTGAAAGTCAAATTAAGAGGAAATTTTAAGCAGACTGAAGTATGCCTTTCTTCTCTGAGCATTGTTTCTGCTATACTAATTTCAACAGCATGGGCTTTATTACAGGTATCTCCTAAGAAAGTATGTTAATTTTTACTGTGAAGAACACCAAAACCTCACTTACAACCTCTTAAAAAAATAAAACAAAGAAAAGTTATTTTTCTCCTTATACACATTACCACTAGGAAAACATCTGACATAAAATAATTCTATTGGGTTTATATCTTTTGAATAATTAGTTTAGCTACATAATATGGCCAGCTTTCTTTACATTTGTAAAAGAGCAGAGCTACACATCAACTTGATAACACACAGATAATACTGAAAATTCCCACCAGCACTGACCCTTTAACTGTAATGAACTGGCAGTTAAAATCCTGAAGTGACACTCCATGAAGTAATCACACCCTCATCACTAATCGTTCTCAATTAAACAAGGAAATAAAACCAGGTTCTCAACAAAGCAAACAAAGAACACCCAAGAGTTAAAAATTAATTGTCCCATGAGAAGGCAATAAACATTATGAGTTCTGCTATATAAACAGAAGCTATTGAAAAGCCCAGATTTGCATCTGTTGAAACAGGTGTGAGAAATGATTCAAGAAGATGAGTGACCTATTCTGAACTTCATCTGTTTAAGAATCAAACCCTCCAGATTTCCATATATGATTCGGTCTTTAGTGTGTTGAACAAGACACCCCCTCCCAATCCACCCAGAGTACTATACTCATCATAGTAGTCACAAACACAAACTTGTTTGTGGCTTGATAATACACGCACCATGTGTAATCATTTCAGTCCTGTGGTTTGCAAAGCTGCAGAAGTGACAAAGATATTCAGTAGTAAAAGAAAACAAAAGAAACAGAAATGTTTTTGTTATCAAAAGTGACCCCACACAAAGGTAACACTTCTGCTGCTGTGTTAATTCACGTACATCTGATCAGACACAGACAGTGAGAGAAACACCTTTGCGAGCAGGAGTTCAAGGGCAAAGGTGTTCCATGAGCCCAACTCTAAACATGTACTGAGTTACTCAGCTACTACAGTATCAAAAAAAGTAAAAACAGTTTTCGGAGTTCAAGTTTTTAGCGTAAAATATTTTATAAAAAGAGACATACAGGATGGGCTGTCAGAATTCAAACAGTAACTCTGCCTGTACCAGGTACACCACCAATTTTCATTATTATCTGTCCTCACCTGTCTCCAGACTGCACTCCTATAGCAGTTGTGACACTAGTAACCACATTTAGAACACAGTAGAACAAGCATTCAGAAGTTTTAAAACAAACCATACCTACTCTTACTTGCTGAAGCCTGAAGGACTCACACCATTCATCCATTTTATAAATACTTAATGCCTGGGTTAAATTAAATTTTTTTCATTTGGAAAAGACCAAAGAGGATGCTCTTTCCAAAGATTATCTTTCCAAGCATTCATCTACAAAGACTTAGTTTGCTTTATGCCAATTCACAAAAATCATGGAGAAATACTCAAAACAGATGCTTACGAGACTGCACCAAAGTCACAGTCCAGGATCAACATCAGGCTTACCAACCTAGGACTCACAGGCAGAAAGAAACATTAAATTACCAGAATCTCTCCAACACGACCCATGTTTAGACGACATTAAGCATCAGAGAGCTATCAAAAGCCATGTCCTCTTCTCTTCTGATAGTGGCTCTCTCTCCCTCTGAACACACAGTCCGTTTTAGTAGTGACTCTACTGTAACAGGACCATGGACTACAGAATTTTAAGAAGTCATGAAATAAATAAAAGCTACCTGATAGATTTCAGAATCAATATACTATTGCTGACCAACCTCCCAACTCTTCTCAGGTACTCCCTTAACAAGTCTCTCAAGATGAGACACATTTCCTGGTTTGGTGCCAAAGAACCCAAGGGAGAGATGAAAAAAAGAATTTTACAGCAATCAACATGGGGTAGCTCCAAAAAGCGAGATGAAAAATGAATCGAACACTGAAAGAAACAGGTCAGCTCTCCAAGCTGTATTCCACAGGGTCCATCTCCTACCCAGCTCAGTGCTGAGCCAGCCATCCATCTCCCAGTACCTTGCTTAAGAATTTGCCTCTCTTGTTCCAGAACACATGACAGCCCTGGAATGATGGCAGTATCCTCCAGTAAGTGGCTAAGCCTATCCAGGTACTCTAGCAAGTCGCTCTGTGCAGAAGTGACAAATAACTCCTTCACAAGTTCTCAGCAAGAGAATCAAGCAGCCCAAGTATTCTGTCACCACATGAAAGAAGCCTACACACCAGCAGAGTGCAGACTCCAGAGCTGTCAGGCTGTGCTCTCCCATCTCAGATCACCATGGCTGTGATAACTGACAAGGCTAACACACTTCTGTGGTACTGATGCAAAGTACTTTTAAATCCCTCACCCTACATCTGTTTTTCTTCTTGAAAGTTAATCCCTTACCATGCAAATTTATGCAGATGAATATTTGGACTTAACACATCTGGGACACATGTACACATATATATATACACAAACAGACACACATTAATGTGTAGGTTTTTTGTTTTGAAGGAATGGAGAAAATTGTACTCTTGGTTGATTAAAACTATTTCCCCATTTAGTTGGGAAGAAGTAAGAAAGAAGCAAGCACTTTTTAAAAACCAATTAACAGTCATTGAAATGACAAAACACCCACTAATGGCTCATATCTCACACTGGTTACACCTACAGAATGTGTTGGTGGAGTTCACTTTTCTTTACCATCTACCTCCAGCAGATAGGAGAAGGAAAGTGAAAGTGAGCCAATATGATAAAGCAGAAAGGGAAAAGGTAGCTTTAGCATGCACAGAGGTATCTCTGAAGACCAGAAAACACAGATCTAAACACCTATATTACATAACCTATTTTTTTTCTCTTTAGATTAGAGTTCTATTTTGTTAGTAACAAGATATTTGTTTATCAGTGTTGGAGGAAAAAGCTGATGCAACATGCTGCAAGGGATTGTTTTGTGTTCATCTTCCATTATGCAACGCACGTGCAGCTCGAGCATTACCTACAGTGATACCTTCAGCTGGGAACTATTAATCCCAGAGAAAGTGCACTTCTTGAAACCCATGTAGGGTCTAAAGAAAAAATTACAACTCTAAACATGTTATATATATAAACGTGTTATATATATAAACATGTTATATAACGTTAAAATACATTAAAACAAGAGTGACGATAATCATGGCAAAGAACATTCACAAACACATTGTAATACTTCAGAGTCACAATTAGGAAAAAATTCTACCATCAGTACTTTTGTACTTCTGCAGCAAAAAAAGTAAGCACATACAAATCTTGAAAATTACCATTCCACACCTGCTCATTAATTTAACTGCTGAATGGTACTAAAAGTCATCATGACAAAATTTTTAGACGTGTGTACAATTTTATTTAATGCTACTGGAGCTGTTGAAGCATTTTACTCTGAGCTGAAATGTCCAGTTCATATTAACCTCCTCTCTTCTTTCTTTAAGTAAGCAGTGAATAATTTTATTACATAATTAACAGCAAAAACTGTCAGTCATTAAAATGACAAGGATGAAAATTAAAGGGAGACAAAAAGAAATACATTGAATTACAGTGTGGAGAAAGCAGAGATTCAGGTGAACTTTAGCCTATCTGAACCTGAGCTTTAATCTCCAGTTTCTATCAAGTCTGAACATACGCCCTTATATTGTCATGGGAAATGAATGAGTAATTTCATCTTATTTCCATCTGGCAAGTGGCTTAACAATTGCATGCACTAGTATTTGGCAGCAAAAGTAAATATACAAAAGAAATTGATTGCTTTATTATCCCCCTTCACCTGGAAGACGACCTATGGCAAATGTAGGAGAAAAAAATGAATATGTAAACTATACATACAGGAAGATGGAACATCTGAAACTATTAATTATAACAACAAGTTCACTTAAAAGAAAACCCATGTGAAATAACAGAGCTAGGAATGCCACTGAAAGATGAAGATAGTTTGTAGTACAAAAATTAGGTAAATTCTATTCCACCAACCACTTCTTTCAGTCCAGTAGGTGAAATATGACCAAACTCTTGTTCCTAACAGCAGAAAGAACTTTTGCAAGTTTTGTGTGCTCAAGGAGACAGCCAAACTATGCAAAAAGCTGTTGATCATCAAGAAGTGCAAATGTGTCCAGAAGCATCCTGAACCAACAGGGCCCTGACAATGACAACAAGTCAGAAAACAATGGTCCCAGCTAAATGAACCAGTGACCAAGGAAGTATTCTCTATCCAATCCTAACCAGTGAAACCAGAGACTATTCAACTGATGCCAGAGGAGAGACTCTGGGAGATGCCACGGGTCACACAGCTGAAGCCACAACTTCTCCCCTGGACCAAATCATCTCTCCTGCACATGTACAGCGTGAAATTTGTGAACTGCATAAACTCAGGTTAAAGTGGTTTGGGATCCAAATCCATTTATAGTCTCCACACTGTCATTCAGTCTTAAACTTTGACAAATAGCAAAGCATTTCCCCGAACACCTAGAGATAAATGGCAGCACATCAGCAGATGCCAACCACACCCTCTTGTCGATGCAATCAGCAGCTGTGTGATCTCGTGTTTATTCCCACTGCCACCTGGCATTTCGCAGCTCACCTAAAATCACTCAGTTATCAATTCCTGAAGCAAAATTAATTAAGCACTCCTGCTGTCACTCTGTCCTTTCTGCAATCAGAATAGATAAATACCTGGTAAAGAATTTTTTTTAAAAAAAAGGAAAACAATTTTATTACAAAGAAAGTAAGCAATTGATGTGGAAGTGGATCTTAGCTTGAGCTCTCAAGATAAAATCACTGGCAGGGGAAAAAAAAGATGGAACCTCTTGCAATCTCATGGGTTTTTTGCCTAATTAATGTAATCAAGGTGAAGGAAGTGACATCAACCCAACCTATTATGCTCTATGCAAGAAAAAAAAATCATGACTTTGTTTTACAGGTGAGTTTTGACAAAAAATAGCAGGGCATCTACATTGCTATTATTTGCTCTTATAATACAATTGATTGATATTAACTTTGACCACCACATTTAATGACTATATGAAATATTTCTTGTTCTATTAAAATTGCCCTAAAATGATTGCAATGATTCTAATTTTCAAGCCAATTAGAAAATCTGCATCTGGAACTTGTGCGGTGAAGTTGTACATTAAAGTGTATTTAATTAACCACTCCATAGTGCAGTTACTTTTAGCTTTCAATCAACAGCTTGAACTCAAGTAGAGGTCTGGGCCACAAACACAGTATTTTAAAAAATAAATATAAAAAACCCACACAACTCATTTTGCCCCCTTCTATTTACCCTGCTAAGGACCAATGCAAAAGATGTTGCTTTTGCTGAAAGACAGTGAGCAAATATTAACAATTCATCACATACAAGTGGTCACAGAAAGATGTGCAAGTACTCCTGAATACCAGAAATCAAACAACAGCAAGCAAACAAGGATTAAACTGAAAATATCCTCAATGGGCCCACTTAACGGTGTTGTACAGTGTGTTGTAAGAAGCTGGAACAAAAGCTAATAGCCTTTTCCATGAACTCTTCATTCACGTTCCCTCCATGAATATTTATACAGGAGAAAGCCTCATGACTGTCCACCCCACTTCTTCCTTTGCCACTGCTTCAATATCTGCGACACTGAACGTGAACATGCTGGCTGCTGCTGCTGGAAGAGATGCTTATCCTTGGTGGGTTTTGCTGGGCACCGAGACATTATTTCTCTTTGGTGCCTATATATTACTGCTTGACTAATGACTGAAAAGATCAATGCATTTTCCAAGTAAAATTGGAAGTTTTTATGTGAGTCAGAGAAGGCATTTACCTTTAAAAATAAAATGTTGCCTATAATAGTATTCCTAATTTAGACAATCACATGTCCCAGTTGTATTTTTTCCTCTGATATCAGGTCATCATCACCTCAGAACTGCAAGACAGGATAGAATCTGGAAAGTAATTATAGCAAACTGATACACCTGTTATCCATACAGCTTTCAAAAGTTAAAGAAAAGCACCAAGACTCAGACCAAAAAATAAATAGAGAGAATGTCTTCACCAGCAAGTGCTCAGGCCACAGAGCCCAAGTCACAGAAGGCAAAGGCAGGGACTGGGAGAATGAAGAATCGCCCACGGCAGGGGTAGATCAGGTTCAAGACCATCTAAGGAACCTGACGTTACACAAGTCCATAGGACGTGATAAGATATATCTGCAGGTCGTGAGGGAAGTGGCAGATAAAGTTGCTACGCCACTATCCATCATACCCGAGAAATGTGGTGGTTCAGTGACGTTCCCACTGACTGCAAAAAGTGGAAACATAATGAGAGCAACCCTGAGGAGGACTTGGGGGTGTTGGTTGCTAATAAGATCAACATGAGCCGGCAGTGTGCACTTACAGCCCAGAAAGCCAACCACATCCTGGGCTGCATCAAAAGAAANGTGACCAGCAGGCCGAGGGAGGTGATTCTCCCTCTCTGCTCTGCTCTCATGAGACCCCAGCTCCAGTACTGCATCTAGTTCTGGAGTCCCCAGCATAAGAAGGACATGGAGCTGTTGGACCAAGTCCACAGGAGGGCCACAAAGATGATCAGGGGGCTGGAGCACCTCTCCTGTGAAGACAGGCTGAGAGAGTTGGGGTTGTTCAGCCTGGAGAAGAGAAGGCTCTGCAGAGACCTCATAGCAGTCAATCAGTACCTGAAGGGGCTACAGGAAAGCTGGAGAGGGACTTTTTACAAGGGCAGGGAGTGATAGGCCAAGGGGGAACAGTTTCAAGATGAAAGAGGGTAGATTTCGATTAGGTATTAGGAAGAAATTCTTTCCTGTGAGGGTGGTGAGACCCTGGCCCAGGTTTCCCAGAGAAGCTGTGGCTGCCCCTCACTGGAAGTGTTCAAGGCCAGGTTGGATGGGGCTTGGAGCAACCCGGTCTAGTGGGAGGAGTCTTGGAACTAGATCATCTTTAAGGTCCCTTGCAACCCAAACCACTTTATGATTCTATAAAAAGACATTTAATATATATTAAGTAACATATTTTTAGTCTTTTGGCTAAGCATCTGCTCTCTGCTTAGAAGAAAATGCCAGGCTCAGCCAGTCCGAAGACAACTCTACATGGTTGGATATGTTATTACTATCTTCTATCTTCTAACAGATTTACCTTGAAAAAGCTTTCTTGGGGTCCAAGTATCTCAAAGCGTGTTGAAAACACCCAGGTGCTCACTGAATACATGTGCAATGATTAACTGCCTTCAAGAGGTAAAAGATAAATTACTTCCACATTACAGGATTAGTCTTAGGAGACCTTCCAGAGTACTAAATTAAGCCACTTGCATTGCAGCAGACTAAAAATAGTCCTGAAAGGCACAGCTACCAGTTTCTCACCTTCACCAACATAGTCAGGTTTCACTGTTCACCTCAGCACATTTTAAGTACATATGCATACAGAATCCACAGTCTATTCTAAATTTAGCAGAAGTAACCTATGTGGTGCTTACCTTCATATTACCAACATAAGCAAAATTTGGCTACAATGATTCATTAAGGCATCAGCATCTCAGTGCTAATGATCCAAATAGCTTAAATCAAAGAACAAAAAATGGCAAAAGGAAAACCTCAAAACATATTCCACGTGTAATACCATTCAGAATATCTCACTTAGGGATAGTTCCAAAACGACTTAGAAAAATCAACCAGTTTACCACGTGGACTTTTTGCTTTTAGAAAGGCTTTAAGCTATCAATTTCTTATTCACTCTTCACATTGGGAACTTATTCTGTAATAGTATTCTAAAATAATTATATTCCCACCTTACAGAGCAGAAAAAGGTACCTGGAAGAATAGTTTCAGAGAAGTTTCAGTTTCCCACAACTGCACAAGGCACACAATGCTCACAGAATATGCAAAATTGTAATTTCAACTTCATAACCTTTAAACATCATCAACAAGTAATTCAATAACTCAACAAAATCATCAGCGTTGTATCCGTGTTAATGCCTATGTACCTAGTATTTTCAATTTTCTCAATGAATTCAGAAACTTAATAGCATGATTGTTAACTTTTAATCCTTTAGATAGCTTTTTTAATGGATCTTTCTACAAAGAACTTTTATCCACTTAGATAACAGATCTATCCATACTCTATGTATATACAGCAGAAATTCATACAATGGCAGATATTCTGTTCAGAGCATCTCCTAATAGCATTACAGTTGAAACAACTATCAATCAAATAGAAGTTGCAATCTCAAAAGGACATGAGGAATTTATTATTTTTTTTTGGTCAGCAAAAAAGGAAGAAAAAAATCAATTTGCACATAAAACCAGCATGGGGAGGGGAGCATTTTTTGCAAAAACGACATCTCTGCAGGCCAGCACGATACTTAACTGGAACTATGCCACGAATCAGATCACATTTTGTCAGTTTACACTTTTACAGAAAAAAAACCCAATATATTGTATTTCATATGAGAGAAATTTGAGAGAAAATACATTTAGGAAGTAATATAGCATGTACTAGCTATGGTTCTGCTGAAGAATGGAGGAAACATCTCTTTAATACCTACTTAAAAGAATTATTTGTAAGAAAGGCCATACATTTTGCTTATAACTACATCTTTGTTTACGGTGAGTTTTTATTTATTTAAACAAATACACTGTTACTCCTGGAACTCTGCTGGAAGCTTTCAGGGTGTTAAAAATATAGGTGTATATTCTCTTTAACAGCCAGCACAAACACTCTGGGTAAGCAGCTGATCTGTTTTCCATTCTTTCCTCCAGACTTGTCTTTTTTTTTTTCCTTCCACCTTCACTTGGGTCACAAATTCACAGCCAATGGCTGAAGCACCTGCATTACAACACTCAGCTTTCCAGCAGGACCTAGATATGGAGCTTCCTTTACCAATACCTAGACAGTTCACAGAGAAAATAGCTGCAGCTACAAATAACCCATCAGAAGGTAAAAGACATTGTTTTGAAACCATCCTGCACAGAATTATAAAACACACACCTAGAAGTGACAAAGTGATTGACCTCCCAACTCATTATCAGTTATTTTATGTACAAATATAGATATAAATTCTTACACATGAAAGATAAGCCATACTTCAGGGAAATTTCCACAACATATAATCTTAACAGTTCATTTAACAAAAAAATTACTGTAAAATCCATGGAGTGGGCTATTTAATCATGTTTTAACTAACAAGCTTCAAATTAAATAGATATTTCTGGTATCTAACTTAACCTCCCTTGCAAGAAATGAAGTTAAAAAAAATCCTTGCAGAGGAGGATCTTTTGAGAGTTATTTTTTCTGTTTGGATATTAGAGAAAGTATTCTTTTCAGGCTGATGTTTTTACCTCTTAATACAGAAGTGTTTTATTCCAAAAACACAGATTTTTACTTGTTTAAAAACAAACAAAACCAGTTCTTTTTTTTCAGTTCACAGATTCTTTTTTCAGTTCAACTTCTGAATTTTTTTGTCTAATTCACAGAAAAAAATGCTCTCTGTAAAAGCATTATAGATCAAGACTACTTCATGAATGTATTCATATTTCATGCTAATTAGTCTTTTTATACAATCCCTTTCCCTGGTGTGCCTACTACATGCATCTCTCCTCAACTGCTCATTAATGTGCAATAGTTTATTTGAGCACTGCATCACTGAGACTGCAATAGACATTTCAGAATACAAAACTGCCTTTCTTCCTCTGCTACATTTCATAAAGCTGCTCCAAACAAAAGCTCTATTTCCCTTAGAAAAACAAGGCATATAATGTGTATAGAACATGATAACAGAGTTATCACACAGTGGGCTGGACCACAAAACTTGTATGTGGGTAACATACACTTGTCTGTGTATGAGTAGTGATCCTCACACTTTTCTAATAGGGACCTCTGAGACACCAAACATAGGAAGAAAACAGTGCATGCCTTTGAGAGTTCACCTTTCCTTGACTTTTCTTATAGTCAGAATTGACTTTTCCACCTTTCCCCTTCAAGATTTTCATTTTTAAATTCTGAGAACTCAGGTCTAATAAATTAATCTGTAATCTGAATTCTGTAAGTCACCACCTAAAAATTATGAGGTTATAACTAAGGCAACTCAGTCACAAAGTTGTTAAGGCAAGAGATCTCACTCCAGGATTTCTTATTTCAAGCTTTTAAGACAGAACACACTGCTGTGTAAGCTCACCTAACCCCAACATCAACCACACCTTCTGAACATCAGTTCCTAGCATTTCCAAAACCAATTCTTTCATGAATGAAACAGAGAGGCTCATTAATTTGTGACATATTTGAAATTAAAGCAATTCCCGAAGTTTACTGAAGCACTATCAACAAATACCAAAAATCACTTTTCTTTTTGCAGGAAAACTATGGTAGTACAACTGTCATATTTAAAAAAAAAAAAGAAAATAGCTTTCCTTAAAGGAAGCTTTTGGAACAAACTACTAATTTAAACTTGCAGTTAAGCTGAGCAGTAGGGGTGTTATTAATACTCTTCAGAAACTTGCAGCTCCTCAGATTTCTTAACCAAATGATGGTCTAACAGCAAGGATATGCACATGTGACAACCTCTCCAAGCTCAGTTTCACACTTAGTACTAAAAAAGGCAGATATCAGAGTGTATCTGGAGAAGTAATGCAGTCAGGAAGTAACTAGCAGCATTTCTTATTTTGTCTCCTTGCTCCTCAAGTCTCCAGTGGGGAACAGTAACTTCTCCTAGCGACATTTCTAAAGGGTTAAATAGTGGTAATTAAACTAAAACTTAAGGAATCACCTCCACATTAGAGCATCTGACCTGGCTTCAGAATAGATATAATATTTATTTTGAAAATCAATAGGAAAAAAAAAAAAAATCAATAGAACTCTATTTCTATAGGAATTGTACAGAATACATTATGATATATCTCGAAGCAATCAATGAAACAAGCTAGCAACTTCCAAATATCCCAAACCTCAACCTATTTACCATCTGTCTCTTAATCTGAATTTAATTCAACTCATATACAGACTACTTGTATTTGCTTTTCTAGAGACGCAATTATTACAGTTCTTCGGATATTATCTCGGTTAGCATTACATAAACCACTCAATCTGAATCCTTCCAATAAAGCACCAATGCTCTGAAAACATACTAACTTCAGCTACTGCATATGTAAAGAAAGCAAGCTCCAGGAATAACAAATCGGAGATCTAAGAAAACTGCATCTATCTGACCTGTCCCTCATTATTTTTTTTCCTTTATGAATATGCCACAAAGATTTCTGAGAACTAAAAGAGACCTAATAAAAGTGTACTACAGACCTCCAGGAAAATTCCTGCGTTTGTTCAACCCTATGGCATGGTCATTCTGAAAGTATTATTCATACAAGCTTTACAGGAAAACAAGACAACACACAAGACAAAAATAACACAACTGAGATTGATCCTAACTAAGAAAATCTATATAGGTTTTTTTTAATCTTCATTCACTGCCACAGGATGAAAACAACTCTAACAGTCACAAACTGAAAAAAAAGAATATATAT